>QGSO01000679.1:177600-198670 GCA_011037825.1 Carya cathayensis
GGAAGGATCATTTTCCACTTCCATTCATTGATCAGATGTTGGATCGATTGGCTGGGTACTCCTACTATTGCTTTCTAGATGGTTACTCGGGGTATAATCAGATTGCTATAGCTCCTGAGGATCAAGAGAAGACTACATTCACATGCCCCTATGGAACATTTGCTTTTAGGAGGATGCCCTTTGGATTGTGCAACGCCCCTGCGACATTTCAACGTTGCATGATGGCCATCTTTTCTGACATGGTGGAAGAGATAATGGAAGTTTTCATGGATGACTTTTCAGTTTTTGGTACATCTTTTGATCATTGTTTGCATAACTTAGCTCTTGTTTTGCAGAGATGTGAAGACAAAAATCTAGTCCTGAACTGGGAGAAGTGTCATTTCATGGTTCAAGAAGGGATCGTGCTTGGCCATAGAGTGTCATCCAAAGGAATTGAGGTGGATCGAGCCAAAATTGCAACCATAGAGAAACTACCACCTCCAAAGAACGTGAAGGGAATCAGAAGTTTTCTGGGACATGCGGGTTTTTATAGAAGATTTATCAAGGATTTTTCTAAACTTTCTAAACCTTTATGTAATCTTCTTGAGAAAAATTCTGCATTTGACTTTGATGTTGTTTGCTTGCAGGCCTTTAATGCACTCAAGGAGAAACTTATTTCAGCACCAATTGTGATTGTGCCTGATTGGAGTCAACCTTTTGAAGTCATGTGCGATGCAAGTGACTTTGCAATTGGAGCGGTGTTGGGGCAAAGGCGAGACAAACTGTTTAGAGCCATCTATTATGCAAGCCGGACATTGAACGATGCTCAATTGAATTACACGACAACTGAGAAGGAGATGCTTGCTGTGGTGTTTGCTTGTGACAAATTTAGACCGTACCTCATTGGTACAAAGGTGATAGTGTTCACTGATCATGCAGCACTCCGTTATTTATTTGGCAAGAAGGATGCTAAGCCGAGGCTAATTCGTTGGATCCTCCTTCTTCAAGAATTTGATTTGGAGGTTCGGGATAAGAAAGGAAGTGAAAACTTAGTGGCTGACCATCTCTCTCGGTTAGAGCAAGAGGAAGAAAGATCAGATTCAGTGGTCCAAGAGGCATTCCCTGATGAGCAGTTGTTTGCATGTGAGATCAAACTTCCGTGGTATGCTGATATTGTTAATTACCTAGCTTGTAAAGTTTTACCACCTGATCTTACTTACCATCAACGTAAGAAGTTTTTGCATGATGTGAATTATTATCTTTGGGATGAGCCTTTGTTGTTCAAGAGATGCCCTGATCAAATCATTAGAAGATGTGTGCCAGAAGAAGAGATGCAAGACATCCTCCATCATTGCCATTCATCATCATATGGAGGACATTTTGGAGCCACCCGTACAGCAGCTAAGGTACTTCAAAGTGGGTTCTTTTGGCCTTCCATTTTTCGTGATAGTTACACTTTGGTGAAAACTTGTGACCGGTGCCAACGTATGGGAAATATTTCAAGGCGTCATGAGTTACCACTGAAAGGTATCTTAGAAGTTGAGTTGTTTGATGTCTGGGGAATAGATTTTATGGGCCCTTTTCCTCCTTCTTTTGGCTTTGCTTATATCTTGTTAGCAGTTGATTATGTGTCAAAATGGGTGGAAGCAATTGCTACAACAACAAATGATGCAAAGGTAGTGCTCAAATTTCTGCACAAGAACATATTCACAAGATTTGGCACTCCACGAGCTATTATTAGTGATGAAGGGACTCACTTTTGCAACAAGTTGTTTGAGAATCTTCTTTCTAAATATGGTGTGAAGCACAAGATAGCACTTGCTTACCATCCTCAAACTAATGGCCAAGCTGAAATTTCAAATAGAGAGATCAAGAACATCCTTGAGAAGACGGTCAAAATCAATAGAAAGGATTGGGCGAAGAAGCTTGATGATGCTTTGTGGGCATACCGGACAGCCTTTAAAACACCTATCGGGATGTCTCCATACCGATTAGTGTTTGGAAAGGCATGTCATCTTCCTGTAGAGTTGGAGCATAGAGCTTATTGGGCTGTGAAAAAGTTTAACTTTGATTTGAAGGCAGCAGGTGAAAAGAGACTTCTTCAATTGAATGAGATGGAAGAGTTCCGGAATGATTCATATGAAAATGCAAAGATCTATAAAGAGAAGACGAAGAAGTGGCATGACAAACAGATTCTTAGGCGAGAGTTTGCACCAGGGCAGCAAGTTTTACTATTCAATTCACGACTCAAACTCTTCCCGGGAAAGTTAAAGTCAAGATGGACAGGTCCTTATACAATTCATGAAGCTTTCTCTTTTGGAGCAGTAGACTTGAAGGACAAGACAGGGAATATTTTCCGAGTTAATGGTCAAAGATTGAAGCACTACTATGGAGAACAAGTGGAGAGGAACTATGCATTGATTCCTCTTGGAGATCCTAATTGATGAGGATTGGAAAGTCTGGCTGTAGACTTTAAAACAAGCGCTTATGGGAGGCAACCCATAGATCTATCCTTCATTCTTTCATTTATTTTATTATCTTTATTTATGTAGTTTTAATAATTTGGTTTTTGATGCAGGTTTTTGTTTTAGCATGAATAAAGAGCTGAAAAATTTCTAAGCTATGGAAGATTCATCATGAAACCAGGGAAGTTATTTCTTCAATCCTTTTTACTTTTGCATTACAATGAGGACATTGTTTAGTTTAAGTTTGGGGGTGTGAATTCCTATAGTCATTTGATCCTATTGTTTTCTAAGTTTTGGGTTGTTGATGGGTTGTTTGATTCTCTTACCAAGCATGCATTGGAGTAAGATTGAATTCTCTATGACTCTGAAATTTGTGATTGAAGATGGTTTTGAGAAAAATTTTCAAAAATTTCTTTTATGTCAAGTGAAGTTTTGTGGGTACTTTGGTTTAAATCTTTGACCTTGAACACAATTGAGCACATAGTCGTTTTTCTTTGATTCCATTTTGCTTATGAAGAGAAGAAGTTGAATTAATTGAAAGAGGGAAGTTCGATTTTGCTTTGCTCTAGAATCCGTTGATGGGTCCTTGAGGCGAAATCCTAGTTGAGACCAAATATTAGAGAAATGATCTAGGCATTTCTTTGGCAACCAAAAAGCTTTCCCAGCCGTCCTAAATATCATGCCATCATTACATGGTGTGTTTCCATAGTCAACCCCCTTGAGCCTTATTTTACATAAGCCTTTATTTGTTCTATGAACTACATAAACCATGCCCGTTCTAAGCCTGAAAAACAATGAATCTACCTTGATAGTTTGAGAAAATACTTTGGTGGAAAGTTACATTTAAAAGAGAAAATTAGTGAAAGAGAATGATTCGTACTATATTTGCTCTGTTTGATCAAAGAAGAAGAAGAAGAAGAAGAAAGGAAGTGAAAAAAAAAAAAGACAAAAGAAAAAAAAAAGTCACTAAGCGGAATGTGAATCACCTCAGATTTTGTTAAGGGAATGGTTGGTATTGCATCAGTGATTACAGCAATAATAATGCCACAAGTATGAGCATATTGTTAAAGAAAGAGCTATGATTTGAATCATGTGGAAATTTCTTTTAGTGTTCTTTTCACAAAGTATTTTCCCAGTTTGCTTTGATTTTCCATATCCAGTTCTTTCTTAACCCTCACCCTGTGGCCTATCATTACAAGCTTATTAAAGACCTTTTGATCTCTGATTTTGGTGTTGACTACATTAGTGGAGAGGATTTCTGAAAATTGGACTTATGGGGTTAAGTTTTAAGAGAATTCTTCTGATTTTGGTTGTTCTACTTTTATCTGAGTTTGCAGGTGGTTTGAGGATTAATTGACTATCTCACACACACACTCAAGGTCTTAGCTTTAGGTTGAAGTAAACGCCTAACTCTTGCTTGACAAATTGCAAAATTTTTGATTGATTTTCTTGCTATCTTTGATGTTAAAAGAGTAAGATACTAGTGATGAAATCTAAATTCATAAAAGCTTGGTGAGTGATGATACTTCTCTTTGGGGTCGAGTTGATATGGCCTAAACTATCATTTGCTTTTCTTTTTGTTTGAGGACAAACAAAGTTTTAAGTTTGGGGGTATTTGATGACTTGAAATATTTCGTATTGCAGATTTTACAACTTCGCTCGAGCGGAGGCTTTTGGCCGCTCGAGCGAACTCAGGCAGATTCAAACGCTCGACTGCCGCTCGACAGTGAGCTCGAGCGGGATGCGGGAAAACAAGTTCGCTCGAGCGGAGGCTTCTGGCCGCTCGAGCGAAATCAGGCAGAGTTGAACGCTCGAGGTGCGCTCGACAAGTCGCTCGAGCGAAGTTAGGCAGAGTCGACCGCTCGATGTTCGCTCGACACTCCGCTCGAGCGAATATCGTATTTTGACAGATCTAGGGTTTTCCGCCGTCACACCTTATAAAAGTGATTTTTCACTTTATGGCCGTACCTTTTGACTGGAGAACACCTTTTGGGACTGAAAAACACATCTAGAAGGATTCAAATCATCCGTTTTGAAGAGGGGATTCCACATATTGCACGTACGTCGGAATCATACACGAGCACAGACGGGAGAAAAGCCTTGAATCAGATCCTTGAGTTTTTGACGACGAGTTGCGGCTGCAAGGAGTATTTTTCAGCGTTTATTTTCTTCCAATTTTCTCAGAACAATTATGGTGAATTTGTTTATATTGAATTCAATTTCTAGTATGAGCTAAATTTCTTTATTCTAGGAAAACGATGTAACCAAGTTCCAAACTATGCTTGATTGTCTATGCTAATTTAAGGCAATTCTCTCTTGTTTATCTGAATTATTATGAATTTATTGCTTCTAATTAACTGGCCATTGATTAGATGATTTTTAATTTTGTGATTTGCTATCGAAAGAGGGAATCATAGGGTAGATCTTGAATATTTCAGCATAGGTAAATATAGAGATTGAAAGACCTGTATGAACCTATGTAGTAATTAAATCATTGGTCTTATTGCATTCTTGATTATTTAATTTGCATACTCTTGTGTGAATTGATGAACAAGAATAACTTTCAATTGACTATCGAAAGAGACTTTTGGATGAATTAGAGATTTGCTAAAAGACAAAAAGAATTAAATTAAATTAGTTGGATGAGAAAAGCATAGTGACGAATTAGGTGAAATCGGTTTCCTAGAAGTTTTCTTTCCCATTAATCTAATCTTCAAACGTCAGTTTTATTTCATTTGCGTATTGATCTTTGAGTCAATTTTAGTTTAAATTGCCACTCCAAAATCTTAGTGATTCCTCTAGATAAAATCGAGATTAGTATAATTTTGGTATTTGGCATAAGTAAGGTACCAATCCCTGAGGACGATACTCTTCTTATCACTTTTCTATAAAACTACGATACTGTGCACTTGCAGTTTTGCACCGATCAGAAGTCAAGGCCCCAACCCTATTTTTCTCCCCTGTCGCCAGTTTCTTTCTTAGCCCAGAACCGCCGCTCGCCAGCAGCATGGCCTACACCACCCACCCAGTTTTCTTCCCCTCTCACCGGTGAACATCCCCACCAAGTTTCACCTCCATCCGAGCCACCGTTAGCCACCACGAGCTCCTTCAAGCCACACGGTTTTTCACCGATTTCGGCGTCGTCACACCACCTCCGGCCACCATCTCTTCACAGCTTCTTCCTCTACCTCTGGCCGACCTAACCCACCTAATTTCGGCCCCGATCCATTGCCGGAGCAACTCCCATGAGCTCAACCCTGATTTGGGCTTTTTTCGCTTCTTTCGCCGTTTCCACCACCACCCATGGCCAAAACTCACTTCCTTTAACTTCATAAACATCTCAAGACCATTCCCTATCAATTTCGTGCCTTGGTTTGTCCCCGTTCAAAAGTGGATAATTTATTACCCACGGCCACAGTGTAAAATACACTGTTACGTTGCTTTTCCTCCGCCGTTTGCAACGCCGCGAGCTTTCAAAAAAATACCGTATAGCGCTGTAAGTATTTTCTAAACTCTACTTTTAGATTTAATTATATTTTGCTCTTACATTAAATTATCTGGTTGGTTGGTTGATTCCGGACTGAGTCCGAGGAGTTCGGGGGTCGGATGGATTGAGGACGGAGTTGCTTGGTTTGTTGATTTATGGTCGCTTGGTTGTGTTGTGCATTGAGATTGCATTTACATGGTGCATGCACGTGCATTTTATTTAAATTGAGAAAAATCCTGTTTTATTGGCGTAAATAGATTTTCGGGTGCGTGTGGACCACGACCCCAAGCCGGGATAGGGTATGATCTCGGTGGAGCTCTTCTGGTCACTCAGGAGCGTAATATACTGAGTGACGTCCCCTGAGTTGAAGCTTGGCTGCGAACACGCCAGGCGCGGAACTGGGCGACGACGGGAGCGGGGGCTAGAGGATGCTTGGCTCTACGCACCGACTCTGTGGCCCTTCGCTGGCGAGGGCATGAGGATTGTTGGCTACGAACGCGCCGGGCGCGGAATTGGGCATCGCTTGTTTAGGTGTCATACGCGTGGTCATTAACCGCGGTGTGGCACAGGAGCCAAGGTGTGCGGATGACCCTTAGGGGAGGTCATGGTGAATACAGATTAATTGGTTAATGGATTCAGTTGGATATGGGCCAAATGGACTTTTGGTGTGATATTTGGAAAGGTTATGTTTTTGGGCCAAATGAGATTTTTGGCGTGCGTGGAAAAATATGGTTTTTGGGTTTTGTGCATTGGCATTATCTCATGCATATTGTTTGAGTTTTAATATGCTTTTATCTAGTGGTGTTTGGATTTTACTTACCTGCGGCACCATTTTTGGTACCGTAGATTTTGATGCAGAGATCTAGGAGGTGGAGGAGGCTGAGCCCGAGGATGCGGCTCTGCCGGAGTTTTGAGTTGAAGTGCTTATCTATGGATTTTAATTGTATTTGTTTTGATGTTATGTATTTGGATTTGAAAGTATTGAACATGTTATATTTTATTTACGCGTTTAAATTTATTATTTATGCTTTAAACAGCTTTGTATTAAACTAAGAAAAAATTTTGGTACTTAGTTATATGACTTTGCTATCCGCTGCGTGTTTCTTCCTGCACATTTGTTCCTTTTACACACACTCGGCACTTGTCGATAGGGTGGTGACCCGTGTTGTCACCATCCGGATGTCTCAATTTTCCCGTGTCTGTGTGTGGGGATTTGGGGGCGTCACAGGTGGTATCAGAGCGGTTTGGCTTTGGATAAAAGCACATGTCCCGTAGGTAGTTCCAGAATGTTTTTAAAGTTATGTTGTAAAATTTATTTTAAGTAAAGTTGCTTTTTGACATGTTTTATATGTTTGAATTTATTTGAGCTAGTCTGCTTGTGTTTATTTATTTAGTTATGTTATTGCATGCTGGTTTCTTTTTGCTTTCTTGTTATGTGGTTTCGGTTTTGGTTTTGGTTTTATGTTGTTGGTTTTATTCGTTTTTCTTAAAGGGGGTCAATGGTTGTGTTGTGGCAGGAAGGCGGTATAATCGAGGATACTATTATTAGCCATGAACATTTAGTGTAGTTGGTTTGAATTTTTAGCGATGTGGTTTGCTTGTATGATGTTGAGGTTTGAAGGGAATGTCATGGTTTAAGCAATCTTTGTAAGGTGGGAACTCACGTAGCAATGAGGAGAGGAATTAGCTTTAAGTTGCTTAAGATGATTGACGTCAAGGTTTTTTAGAATTTATGTAACGAGGCTATAGGATAGGAGAGTGTAGGTCCAGCGAACTTTAAGGATGTGTTTAAGGGAATTTTATTTAAGGTTTGCGACCAAATATATGCAAAATGGTAGCTTGCCACCGGATTACAACTTTTTAGGAATTACTTGATTTGGCCACTCTAGCAGAGCGTGAGGTTATTTTGAGTGTGGACACCCCTCTAGGTCAGAAGAGGCTGAACATTGATGGTGAAGGAAGTAGTTCAGGTTCGCCTCAGAAATTTGTTCAGCGGATCGGGATCCGGCCTCAAGCGGCTTCAGGTGTACATATGGGGGGACGAGTGCCAATTTATGAAATTTGTAATAAAGCTCATGAGGGCGAGTGTCGACTGAGTGGTGGACCCCAGTGTTACCGATGCTGCCAAGTGGGACATATTGCTCAGAGTGCCCCATTAGAGTTCAAGGAAGCCGTGGAGGTAGAAGAGGTGGAAGAACAAATCCAAGACAACCAGTGCAAGCCCGGGTTTATGCTGTCACACCCGGAGATGTTGATGATGAGGCGCCAACGACCCATGATGCCGGAGTAATTACAGGGAGAGTCCGTTTATATGAGTTTTATGCTTGCACTTTGTTTGATTCCGGTGCATCACAGTCGTTTGAATCTTCCACTTTTGCTCGGATGTGTATTTGGTCATGGAACCTTTGCCGAAGTCCTTGGTAGTGGCTCTACCCAATTGTGAAATGGTATGGTGTTCCAAGGTTGCCTTGGGTTGCCCCTTACATTTTGATGGAAGGTTCTTGGATGCTGATTTGGTGGTGTTTAAGCTGTTGGGTTTTGATATCATCCTCGGGATGGATTGGCTATACCGATATTCTGCGAGTATTAATTGCAAAAGTCGGGTAATTAGCTTTCAGCTTCCAGATGGTGATTGTCTGGAATTTGCGGGGAGTAAGCTAAAAGAAAAGCCGGTAATTATATCGGCAATTCAAGCAAGAAAAAAGATTGCATGGGGAGCGGATGCCTTCCTAGTTCAGATGGTGTCTATGCCGTCTGAGAAGAAGTCTTTGGTAGACATTCCCGTTGTGGAGGAATTTTCGGATGTGTTTGTGGAGGACTTGCCTGGGCTACCCCCTGTTCGTGAAATGGAGTTTGTTGTAGACTTGGAACCTGGAGCAACTCCTATATATAAAGCTCCTTACCGCATGGCACCGGTTGAATTGAAAGAGTTGAAGACTCAGTTGCAAGAGCTGGTAGATAAGGGGTTCATTCAACCAAGTACTTCGCCGTGGGGTGCGCCAGTGTTGTTCGTAATTTAAAAAAAAAAAAGGATGGAACCCTCCATATGTGTATCGATTATCGGGAATTATATAAGGTGACCGTCAAAAATAAATATCCTCTCCCACGGATCGATGAATTATTTCATCAGCTTCAAGGAGCAGCTGTGTTCTCGAAGATTGATCTGAGGTCAGGATACTACCAGTTGAGGATAAGAGACAAGGGTGTGCCCAAAACTGCTTTCAGGTCGAGATATGAGCATTATGAATTTAAGGTGAATGTTTTAGATTAAAGCCACCAATCTTGAGAATTTCAAAAAATAATTTATTATCTATTAATGTTTTAGAATTTGAAAGATTTGGGAGTCATTTTTTTTCTATATGGTATGTAAGTTCATTGATCTTAGAAGTTTCGGAAGATGATTCTTATTTGATTTAAGGTTTTAGAATTGCAAAATTGAAGGACTGATTTATAATAGGAATTGAGTTATTAGTTTTACAGACTTAGTGCTGTAGCTTGATCTACTCTAGTGAGTGATTTGTTTGTAACCATTAAAATGGGGTTGATTAGAGTTGAGTTATTGATATGAAAATTTTTTTTCTAGAGTAGATTTCTTTGAGGATTGAAGATATCGAGCTAGTTTAGAAAATAATTATTGTTAACTCTAGGTTGTAGTAGCAGATCTTAGGAAAAGATTCTATCGATTCGAAAGGTATAGGTCCATCAAGGTGTTGGAAATAGTAGATTTTGTGTTGGTATTGAATACGATTGAATTTGAGGTTATTTGATCCGTAGACTTTTGGGAATGGATTCTTAGCAGGTTTAAGGTCATTCTCGGTACCAAACTTTAAGCAATGACTGGTTGCTGATTTAAGGATATAAGTTGAGTAGATTTAGGAACGATTCTTGCTGAGTTGAGGATATAAGTCCAGATGATGGAAATGTGATAATGGATCACTTGTACGTTTGAATGATTTTTGGTGTTGGCTAAGAGTGCATGGGATCGATGAGTAGTAATGGTACGTATGTATGGATTTCGGAGAGTGCTGGTCCTAGTCTCATCTATTTTTTGGCTTGGTAGGAGTTGAAGAGGAATCTGTGTGGTAATATTAAATTCAAGAGATTTTTGGCTTTGAGTTGTTTGGTAAGTTGAACGGAATGTGCAGTCGAAGCGGGTTACCCATTGGGATGGTGGTTTGAAATGACTATTGTGTTTATCTTGAGAATTAATTGCGACTTGAAGTTATAGTAATTTAAATTGGTGAGGCTATACTTTTCTTTGGAGGTCAAGTATCCAGTTGGGAGAATTGGGGATATGGTTATTTAACTTGAAAGGAGATCGTTAGGTCACCATGTGTGGTGTATGAAGTAATAAATCTTGGAAGTTGAAACTTATGCATCAAAGGTGGGTAGCATAATCATATGTATGAAGTAATAAAGCAGTAGGATCCATGAGTGTTGTTTAATAGTTTTTGATGGATTGAAGATTTAAACAGTATGGCCTGTCTTGAGATTTATTTGTGAAGTGTTATTGAAGGAATTAGTTGTACTAAAACTAGAGTTTTTGAGAGTACAAGTAGGTGGGTGAGTTACCATGAGCGTTTCGATTATGTCTAGGTGAAGTCAATGGTAGTTTATAGTGAGTTAGTTATTGCAAGATTAGATGTTATCCAAAATATAGGTAATGAGCTTGAAGTGTGGGATATCGGATAGAAGTTATAGGCGCTCTCGTTGGTTGGCCGAGAAGGACTTGGGCCTTTTTGGTGATGTTCCTTATCTTTAGAAGAGACAGGTGTATTTTGGGATGATGTTATGTGTTTTCAATTTGGGGCCTGGAGGTTGATTAGTACTGGCTTCTGTCATTAATCAATGGGTGTATTTTTGCGGAATGTTGGTTTTCATTTGGGGCAGCGATGGCCAACAGAGGAATGAGTGGAGATTTGTGGTTTTTGGAGGCATACGATTTTCTATGGAAATGTGGTAAAGGTTTTCTTGTGATTAGGTGTGCATTGAGCTTGTACTTCATGATATTAATTTTTGAGGATATAGCCTTTAAGTATTTTGATGAATTATCAGAGTGCGCGCGAAAGCATGATTTTTGGAGATACTTAGAAGTTCAAATTTTGTATCGACTTTGAAGATTTAGTAGTGATTCAAAGTTTTAATCGGAGATTAATCATTTGGTCGTGCAATTTGGTTTATGGATGGTTAACTTTGGAAGTGGCAATTAGGTTACCAAAGTTGGAATGGGATGAAAGTTTGAAAGGTAAAGCAGAGACGTCGTTGATATTAGTGATTTATGGTGTGAAGTTATTAACCATTGGATTTGTTGGATATTGTCGATGATATGTATCTCTCAAATATGTTCGGAGTTGTATCTTGTATCTATTTGGTGCTGATGGTTGACTTGCGAATTTCGAGGACGAAATTTGTTTTAAGGGGGGAGGATGTGATACCCCGTTTTACGTGTATTTTCACTGAAGGAGTGTTTTTAATTTAATTAATATATTGGTTTATTTATTTTAAATTATTGTATTTTAATTGGATTTTAATTTATTTGATGTTGTGTTTAATTTATTTTAATCGTTTTACGGTTTTTAAAATCGTTTTCGGCGGATCAGTTTTTGGTTTACGGTTTTTATTTAATATTGCATGTAACAGACAATATTTCATAATATGGTATAACATGTAACAGACAATATTTCATAACATAGTATAACATGTAACAGAAAATATTACAAGACATTACATGCATGTAACAGATGGCATAACATAACATGACATACTTGTAACATATAACAATACATGATAGAATAGATTGTGTAATAGATAAATATTTCATGACAGATTAAATCATGTGTAAGAAATAAACATGTAATGACATACCATGTGTTGCGCCTAAACTTTAACTCAAATTAATGAACCAAAATTTAGTGCAGTTTTACCTGCAAGTATACAGGTGTTGTAGTACCTTACAGGATCGAATCCACAGGGATTGACTTATGTGAAAAATTCTCTCAAACAAATGAAAATAAAATACTAAAAGAGATGTGTGATTGGAACTAAAATGAGATTATAGAAATGATGATTTTTATCGTGACAAAACAAAACTAAAATGATAAAATGTATTGATATGAGAAAAGACTAAGGTTTCGAGGATCCGTTTAATAATTTTAAAAATTGTTTCCGATCAAATTACTTCAATTAAACTAGAATAATAATTTCGTTTAATTGGAAAATTTAGCATTTAGGATCAAGAAAAAAAATAGTTACAAATGATCGAGCATGAACGATTGATGATTAAAACGCTTACAAATATATTTGACTATCACAGGGATTTCTCAAGCATTTACTGTATTCGGAAATCACAATAAATCAAGAAAAATATATAGATAATCAAATTATCCAATAATAAAATCATTCAATCGATTAAACTCACAAAATAAATTTATCGTCGATCCGAAAACAATTTCCAAATCATTAAACTTCACCTCTAACCTTAGTATTCAAATTTAGCCGACCATGTTTAACACAAGCGCTATAAAAATTAAACAAACATTCACCATGATAAAAATAAAATAAAACACAAACTAACAATGAAAATAACTTAGATCAGAAAATAAAAGCGATCGAAGAGAAAATTGTGCCGAAAAGAACTTCCCTCACGACCAGTCCGTCCCATAGCTTTTTACGAAAATTTTCCTACGTTTGCTTCATCCGAAAACTCAGTCCCGCTGCCTTCACCGTAAGAGCTCCGTACGTAAACTCTGCTCATCCGAAGCTCCTTCACTCTCCGTCAACTCCCTCTATTTTTCTCCCTCTTTACGTTCATTCTCTGTCCGTTCAAGCGTCTGGTTTTTCTTCTTCTTTTTTTTTCTTCGTAAACCCCTCTCCGAACGTAAACTCTCTACGCTCTGAAGCTCATCTCCGTCCGAGCGTCCAGCTTTCTATTTTTACGTAACTCTCCAGCAGCTTCTCAGTCTGTCCAAAGCTAGAGGAAAACCCCAGACCGAGCCTCTAAAAACATGAAACGTACAAAGGTCTCCTTCCCAAATAAAACTAAACGAAGAGAAATATTACAACACAGCAAGAGATTAAATCTGAAAGGAAAAAAAATGAAGCTGAACAAAAGGTGGCGAAGCCCCCGTAAACGAAAACTTCCCTCTTTCACGTGAACCCAGTTCTTTTCCTTTTTTTGTTTTTAATGTAAACCTGCTGTCCAGCTGCTCTCCCAAAAGCTCCAGTACACCTCAGCTGCAGTCCGAAGCACCTACATGATCCCTTCCATGTCTCTGTTGCATCCAAAGCTAGCCGAAAACTCCAGACGAAGAGTACCTCAGCCCAGCGTCAAAACGTGAAGTTCTCTCTCCGTTTCCTGTGCTTTCCGTCCTGCACTATTTCCTTGCTTCAAAAACAAAACTGAAAGTCTAGCCCTGCAAGATGAAATGAAACAAATTGTAATATAAATCCAAACAGAAGGTTAGTCCCTTTCCGAAAAGTTCACTCCTCTGTTTTCTTCCACTTAAAACAGAGCAAGTTTTTTTTCCGAAAACAACTCTACGCAGCTCCCTCTTCCCTCTGTTTCCTATATCTCTCCAGCCAAAGAAAAAAAACTCTTGCTCACTGTAAGAATTCCTCTACAAACGTAAAACTCCCTCCTCTTTTTCTGCTTTGTTTCTTTCCGTAAGCTCCTCCGTAAATCCCCACACTTCCCTTTTTTTTCCGTAAACTCTACTCTCAACGTCCAGGCCCCCCTCAACATCACGTCCTCTCCTCCTTTTATAGACTTTCGTCCAGCTATACCTCCAGCCAATTCGTGCACCAATTCCCCCACGTTCTCTTTTTTTTTTTCTTTTCTGTTTTTATTTCTTCCGTAAGTTCCGTCAATTTCTTCTTCTTCTTTCGGCTGCTTTTCGGCAACTTTTGGCTTCATTGCAAGAAGCCTCCACGTTTCACTCTCCGTAAATCACGTCCAGCTCACAGAGCTTTGGCTCCATCCTCTTTGTCCGTCCCCCTCAGCCCACGTATCTCTTTTGCTTTCGGTTTGGTGTTAGCTTTCCATAATCCCACGTCTCTTTCCAGGTTCTCTTTTATTTCTTTTTTAGTCCGTAGTGCTCCCTTTTTCTTCCCAACCGAAGTCAATTTTTTTCTTCACTTTTCGTTTACTATGTTTATTTTTCTTTCGCCGTAAATCACTCTCCTTCAGCCAAAATATGTCCTGCTGTCCACGAGAAGAAAATTTCGCCGAACCTTTATTTTTTCGCGTGGCTTTACATTGCAAGCGTGCCTCTCCGTGGTTCCTTCTCGCCAAGATCTACATTCCGTCTTTCGGCTTTGAGCATGCGCTTTTGATGATCTCGTGAATTTTATTTAAGCTGAAAATAAAGAAATAAAAATACACTCGAAATAAATTAAAGAGAAAATAGATTATTAAAAATATATTATATATGTGAGGAAATATTTTTCAATTAAATCATAGTTATAAAATTAAGCATAAACATGATATTAATCAATTAAAAATCACAACTCGAATTTATGCTTATTAACTATTTTTCCATCTAAAACCAATAATAATGTCACGAAGCAGTTGAAATAAATTGGTTTTAAATAGCTAAAATATGCAATTTTTCAGCTCAAACACCATGACATGGAATATATGACAACATACATACATAAAATATAGTTCTCTTACCCATCACACATACACAGTAAACTGATAGTAAGTTAACAGCTAACTTATTTCGACCGTTGCATTTTACAAGAAATCAAGTGCAAACATGAGAAAATGTAAGTAGGGATTCTAAAAATTAGAAACATGGAAAAATGCTAACTTACATAAAAATTACTATTTTTTTTTTTTTATCATTTTACCCTCTACATATAGAAAAATGATCATCCTAATTTAAGGATTTTTCATCCTAAATTCAAAAATATCAAATTTTGTCATAAACTCAAATATCAATTAATAAAAATTTAAAACCAAACACCACTATGGAAAACCTCATAGGGCCAAAACTTCCAAGGCCAAAACTCTTATTTTCCTTCTAACTTGAAAACTCATGATCAAACTAAAATTTTGTAATAAAGATCTACCTATCCTAAGTTTAAAAACATACTTAAAACATCCATAAAGAATATATTGATCATCAATATAAAACTTTTTAGTAAAAAGATCCAAACTTTTTAACTAACAATACCAACAATTTAATCACAAGGTTTGACATAATTCAAAACATCTCCAAGAAACTCCAAAATTCCAAATCTTTCCTCTAACATGTTCATAAAATATTCTTAAGAACATCCATGCTTTGAATCATCACATAGAAGTCACCAGAATTCACAAAACATCACTTGAAATACTCAGCTCCACACTTAGTCTAAAAACAGAATTTTTCTCTTAACTAGTTTGGATTAAACTTAAAGAAGGGCATGTAAAGTGGATTAGAAAAACTGTCCAAGAGAACCTTTTTGGTTTCTTTCCAAGAAAAGTGTGAGAAAGGTATGGAATGAATGGAAAATGGGTTTGATGACTTCTTACACAACTGAGGGGTGATGAGAGGGCTATGAATGACCTTGAGTGATGGCTGTGTCAACCCAAAAAATTTGGCAAAACTAGCCCGTGGTATTATTGTCTAGAGCTGCCTTGTAAGAGGTGGTGAGTGAGATGGCTTTAACCTTCACATCATGTTAACTTGGGGTTACTTTGGGTAAAGACTAGTCTGTCATTAGGGTGATGAAAAATTAGCCAAGAAATATTGCCAAGGTGGCCAAATTTTGTAGGGCCTTAAACAAATGGGCTTCAATTTGGGGTTTAAAGAGAGTTTGAGATGCTACAAGCCCAAATCCAATTCTTCTTGACCCAATCAAATTTTTAAGATTTAAAAGGTTGGATAATGATGTCATAACATGAATTTGAAGGATTAATAGCATGTGGAAGTGATTTAATCAAGTGATTAAACTCAATGCTAAAAATTGAATCAGTTAGCGTTTGAAGGTCAACTTTAGGGCTTGGCGAAAACCGTTTAGGATTTTAGTTTCAAGTAAGCTTTTGGGATTTTAGTTGGATTCCAACCATTTAGAGTTTACTAGGGTTGAAACCCTCTTTGGTTTGTCACAATTTGGTTGGTTGGATAGAAATGGGGTTTTGCTTAGGTGGCACGGTCTCACACCTTGATTCCTTTACAATCTATCTCATGGTTCCTCTTGGTGTCAAGTGTCCAATACTATTCACCAAGTATGGCTAAGATCTTGTTAAGTTTCCAAATAAAACTTATCTAACCAAATTTGGATATTTCATACTGTGATTTTGAAAACACTACACTTAGTGCTACTATCAAGTAGGGGTGAATGTTAAATCGAGAAACCAATTGCCACCGACTGGCCACGTCAGGAATTGATTGGACCAGTGGTGAACTGGTTGGTCAGGGGCATAAATTACTTCAAATCAATGTCAGCCGATTTGGTCCCAGTTTGAACTAGGGAAAAACTGCCGAACCGGCCGACCCTATATACTATATATATTTTTTATATATCCTTGCACAAAATGATGTCGTTTCAAATGACACGGTGTCGTTATGTATTATAACATTTTAGAAAAGAATTAATAGAATGACGCCATCTCAGACCTCCTCAACAGTGTGACATCAACACCTCCGTGAAGCCATCCCTCCTATTCAACCCCACCTGCCGATGAACTCTCAACCCATTCGGATTTTCTACGTGACTCCGTCCACTCCCTCGGTGAGCATCCTCATCTCTTTCCCTCTCATCTCAAATTCTCTATTATAAATTATATATATAATTGTGAAGAGCATCTAATTTGAATTTGTAAATGAATTTTTGAGTAAATTTGATTTTATATATACATAAAATGTAAATTGTATAAAGTATAAACTATTGTATTTTGTGAATTTGTGAGTCTGTGAATGTCTGGAATCTTGATTGTGAATTTGAAAATTTGTGATGCATTGATGGCCCGTGAGGTTTCAATGAATTTGAAAATTTGTGATGCACTGAATCACTGATGGCCAGTGAGGTTTCATTGTTTCGGTGAATTTGTGATGCATTGATGGCCCATGTACACTATATGTTATTGGTTGGTTTGTGTTGTGAGTATGTGTATGGTGGTATCAAGTGTGGTATTTGTTGGATGATATAAATTGAGGGAAGATGAGTGAACTAAAACCTAGATTAGAGTCTTAGACTTGTGATATTTGCTGTATTGCAAACTAGTTGATGTGTAATTAGAATTTTTGTTATGCATTATGTATAAACATTTAACATGTATATTTTGTTTTATAAATTAGATGGATTCTTCATTGTCTTCAATTGATGTTGATTCAAATGAACCTCAACCTACAATTAACTTGGGAGATGATTTGAGGGAGACCTAAACATCAAAACCACCTAGTGCCCTTACTAATAGTACATGTCCATTACCAAAGAAACGGAAAGGGAAGGATGTATCAACTGTATGGGATCATTTTACAAAAGTGAAGGGTTGTCCTGTAGATGATTCGAAGGCTAAATGTAATTATTGTGGTAAGACGTATGCAAGAGGAACAAAACTTTAACAATGCAAAAGCATTTGCCTTCATGTCCTAAAAATCCTCATAAACGTGGGCCTTTGCATAGGTATAAAAAATACTTGACAAGTAAGGCAACACCTAAGTAGGGGGTGGAGAGAGTGATTGTAGTACATTAAGGATTCTTATAACCCACAAATATAGCGAAGAGACTTTGAGGTTGGCTGTTGCTAAAATGGTAATTATTGATGCAATGCCATTTAGGGTTGTTGAAGAACAGGGATTTAGAAAAGTGTGTTGGTCTCTTGAACCTCTATTTAAAGTGTCATGTCGTGTCACAGTTGCAAGAGATTGTATGAAGTAGAAAATGGGAAACTTAAAAAAGTGTTTAAAGATGGTGGCATGAGGAATTCGTTGACAATCGACACATAGACTGTGATGACCCGCTTTTATGTGTATTTTCACTGAAGGAATATTTTAATTTAATTAATATTATAGTGCTTGTATGTTGAATAATCGGATTTAATTGGATTTTATTCGCTGTTGAGTTTCAAATTGCTGTTTAATTTATTTTAGCTTGTTTTTGGATTTAAAATTTAATAGTTGGTTTTCATTAGTTATTTTATATATTTTAGCTTATCGATGTGTTTAAATATATTTTCTTGGTTTAATCGCTTTTAAAGTTATCTTTTTTGAATCAGTCGTTGGACTCCCGAAGTGAGGATTGGACCTCATTTCTTTTCCTTTATCTTTTTCTTTTCCTTTTCTTTTTCCCTTTTCTTTCTTTTTTCTTTCTTTCTTTTTTCTCTTTTCTTCTTCCGCGTTCGGCCTCTCTCCCACGTTTCTCTCTTTCTCTCTCTCTCCTCACCCACTACGTCACTGGCCAACACCCCAGCCCACCGTCGTCCGGCCGGCGTGGCCATCACCACCCCCACCAAAAGAACCCCCTCCCTCCGGTGAACCACCCCACCGAAAATCTCCCCCAACCGGCCGGCCGTTTAGCCGGAAAAATCCATCTAAGCCGCATGATTTTTCACCGTTTCCAGCGCTGTCGCTCCACCTCCGGCCACCACCTCTTCACCACTTCTTCCCCTACCTCTTGCCGACCTAACCCACCCATTTCCGGCCTCAAACGGTCACCGGAGCGGCTCCCACGAGCTCAACTCTGATTTGCATGTTTTTCGCTTCTACCGGCGTTTTCGCCGCCACCCACGGCCAAAGCTTGCTTCCACTAGCTTACAAACATCCCTAGACCATTCCCTATCAATTTGGTGTCTTGGTTTGTCCCCATTCAAAAGTGGGTATTTTGCGACCCACGGCTACAGTGCATTTGCACTGTTACATTGCTTTCCGCTCATCTTTTGGTTCACGCCGAACCTTCTAATAATACCTTATAGTGCTGTAAGTATTTTCCAAACTCTACTTTTAGATTTAAATATATTTTGCTCTTTCAATAATTTATCTGGTTGGTTGGTTGATTCTGGACTGAGTCCGAGGTGTTCGGGGGTCGGATGGATTGAGGACGGAGTTACTTGGTTTGTTGTTTTATGGTTGGTTGATTGTGTCGAGGATTGAGATTTCATTTACATGGCGCATGCACGTGCATTTTATTTAAATTGAGAAAATCATGTTTTATTGGCGTAAATGGATTTACGGGTGCGTGTGTACCACGACCCCAAGTCGGGATGGGGTATTATCTCGGTGGAGCTCCTCTGGTCACTTGGGAGCCTAATATACTGAGTGACGTCCCCTAAGTCGAAGCTTGGCTACGAACGCCCCAGGCGCGGAACTGAGCGACAATGGGAGCGGGGGCTAGGGGATGCTTGGCTACGAACGCACCGGGCGCAAACTGGGCATCGTCCTATGCACTGACTCTGTGGCCCTTCGCTGGCGAGGGCTAAAGGATGCTTGGCTACGAACGCGCGGGGCGCGGAACTGGGCATCGCTCGTTTAGGTGTCCTACGCATGGCAGATACCCGCGATGTGGCACAGGAGCCAGGGTGTGCGGATGACCCCTAGGGGAGGTCATGGTGCATACGAACTAAGTGGATCGAGTTGGATATGGGCCAAATGGATTTTTGGCGTGATATGGGCCAAATGGACTTTTGGCGTGATATTTGGAAAGGATATGTTTTTGGGCCAAATGGGATTTTTGGCGTGTGTGGAAAAAATATGGTTTTATGGATGTCATGCATTGGCATTTATTCATGCATAGTGTTTGAGTTCTATATGTTTTTATCTGGTGGTTTTTGGATTTTATCTTACCTGCGGCACCATTTTTGGTACCGTAGATTTTGGTGCAGGGATCGAGGAGGAGGAGGAGGCTGAGCCCGAGGATGCGGCTCCGCCTGAGTTTTGAGTTGGAGCTTATGCTTTGGAGTTGGCTTTAAAAC
Source organism: Carya cathayensis (assembly GCA_011037825.1). Taxonomy (NCBI): domain Eukaryota; kingdom Viridiplantae; phylum Streptophyta; class Magnoliopsida; order Fagales; family Juglandaceae; genus Carya; species Carya cathayensis. Next base: position 197,429 of record QGSO01000679.1, read on the forward strand.
AATATTTGTATTTGTGATATTTTATTACGTATGATTTGAACAGCTTTATGTTTTAATCAAGAAAATTCTGGTACTTAGTTTTATATCTATGCTATCCGCTGCGTATCTCTTCGTGCACATTTGTTGCTTGCACACACTTGGCACTCGTCGATAGAACGGTGACCCGTGTTGTCACCATCCGGACGTCTCGAATTCCCCGTGTCCGTGCGTGGGGATTTGGGGGCGTCACATAGACATCGGTACAGAATTTGAATTATATGTATCTAATTGCACATTTCATTGATAAGGATTGGAAATTGCAGAAAAAAAATCATGAATTTTTATTTAATCCCTAATTATCAAGGGGATATTATTGGAACATATGTTGAGTCGTGCTTGTTTGATTAGGGCATTGATAGAATATTTATTGTAACTATTGATAATGCATGCTCGAATGATACTACAATTTCTTATTTGAAATAGTTTTAACAGGGAATGTATTGGGAGGTAAGTATATACACATGAGATGTTGTACTCATATATTGAATCTTATTGTAAATGAGGGTTTGAAGGAGTGCAATTGTTTGAGATGAAAAATTACATATTTTAGCTATTTAAAACCAATGTATTTTAACGGCTTCGTGACATTATTATTGGTTTTAGATGGAAAAATGGTTAATAAGCATAAATACGAGTTGTGATTTTTAATTGATTGATATCATGTTTATGCTTAATTTTATAACTATGATTAATGGGACAATATTTCCTCACATATATAGTTTATTTTTGATAATCTATTTTTCTTTTAGTTTATTTTTGAGTGTTATTTTTTTTTTCTTATTTTCTGTGACGCCCCCAAATCCCCACGTACCAACACGGGAAAATCGAGACGTCCGGATGGTGACAACACGGGTCACCATCCTATCGACGAGTGCCAAGTGTGTGCAAGCGACACATGTGCACGAAGAAATACGCAGCGGATAGCAAAGACATAAAACTAAGTACCAGAATTTTTTCTTAAATAAAACATAAAGCGGTTCAAAGATACATAATAAAATATTACAAGTCAAATATTGTTTCAAAGCCCAAAGCCAACACATAAACTTCAACTCAGATCTCCGGCGGAGCCGCATCCTCGAGCTCAACCTTCTCCTCTTCCTCGAACTCTGCACCAAAATCTACGGTACCAAAAATGGTGCCGCAGGTAAGTAAAATCCAAATACCACTAGATAAAAGCATATTAAACTCAAACAATATGCATGA
>QGSO01000679.1:207206-261625 GCA_011037825.1 Carya cathayensis
GTTAAGTCAAGTTCAGTTCACGCTTAAGTTCTGGTTAAGTCATGCTATATGTCAAGTTATACTATGTTTATGTATGACTATAATTATGCATTTATGCTTTTACTGCCATGCATGCATTTTTAACCTGTGTGTGAGTTTTATGTTAACTTACTGAGATTTGTAATCAAATCTCACTGTGGTAGTCCCAACTACCATTCCCCCCGAATGGTAGATCTTGTTACAGGACCCAAAGGAGAATTAGAATCTGACCAACTGAATAAGGTCGACTAGGCCACGGTGCGATGTTGATGATGGTATAGTATTTAACTTAGGTTAATACTTGTACTTTTGGAGTTGTATCTCAAGTATTTTTTTGATCAAACCATTTTGGACTAGTGTGGTGATCACGGCTTTTTAGTATGCCTTTATGTATGAAATATGTTTCAAGTATTTGGGATATTTTAGTTTGGTGCATAGTATTGCTAAAGAAAAAAAATTATCCGCTGCGAATATTGCATAATGCTAGATGCATGTTAGGAACATTGCATCTTATATGTCATGAATGGGGGCAGGTAACCTTGTGTTGCATGTCTCGACGCTTCAAATGTCCGTTCAATCCCAAGCGAAATTTGGGGGCGTCACAGTTAGTGTCGGCTGGAGTTCAGGGGAAGTACGTAGAGGAGTTTACGTAGAGGTGGGCTGGACGTTTCGAGAGGGACTGAAAAAAAAAAAAAAAAGAGTTTACGTTTAGGGAGCCTTTTCTCCAGTTTTTGACCGAAAGAAACTGAGCACCTGGGAGGCTCGGTCTGGAGTTTTCCTCTAGCTTTGGACGGACTAAGAAGCTGCTGGAGTTTTATGTAAAAACAAAGGGAATGAGAGCTGAAAGAAGAGGCTGGTTTTACGGAGTGAGAGGTGAACGGACAGCTGAAGTGAGTTTATGTATGCTCTATTTTTTAGAGGGAAAAACATAGACTTTCGGATTGCAGCAGACGACGTGAACTGAAACGGAGGGTGAGGGAAGCTTCGTCTGGGGTAGAGCAGTAAGGGAGGAGTTCTTTGTCTGGCTTTTGACGGACAGAGAAGGAACCGGGTTGTGAGAAAGAAAAGAGCTACGGACTGCAGCATGTTTTAACGTCGGACTGAGAGGAAACGAAAAAAAAAAAAACAAAGAAAGAGAACGGAAGAAGGGCGACGTAGGAACTATTTTCTGGAGGGGCAACAGAACCATTGCATAAAAGAAAACTTCCGGCAAGACCTGGAGACACTTACGGAGAGAGCTTCGGACCACCAAAGTGCAGGTATTCTGTTTTTCGTTTGGAACGGAAGAAAGGAGGAGCTGGTTTCATTTCGTACGGACGGAAAGGGAGAGGTTTATATGCAACGGAAGGAACGAAGGACTCTACATCTGCTGAGCAGTGGAACGGAGGAGCTGGTTGGCAGTTTGGTAGACGCCGAACGGAACTCTAGTTCTTTACGGAATGGAGAGGGAGTTTTTAACTCTTATTTTCTCTTCACTTTTATGTTTTTATGTTGTTTTATTGTGTTTTATTTTAATATTATCATGAACAATGTTTATTTTATTTTTATAGCATTTGTGATGAACATGGTTGGCTAAATTTTCATACTAAGGTTAGAGGTGAAGTTTAATACTTAGAAAATTGTTTTCGGATCGACGACAAATTTATTTTGCGAGCTTGATCGATCGAAGGATTTTATTATTGGATATTTTGATTATCTATATATTTTTCTTGATTTATTGTGATTTCCGAATACAATGAATGCTTGAGAAATCCCTGTGATAGTCAAATAAATTTGTAAGCGTTTTAATCATCAATCGTCCAAGCTCAATCATTAGTAATTATTTATCTTGATTTTAAATGCTAAATCTTCCAATTAAACGGAATCATTATTCTAGTTTAATTGAAGTAATTCGATCAAAAACAATATTTTAAATTATTAAACGGATCCTCGAAACCTTAGTCTCTTTTTTTTCATTTCAATACAACTTATCATTTTAATTTTGTCTTGTCACGATAAAAATCATCATTTTTATAATCTCATTTTAGTTTCAATTACACATCTCTTTTAGTATTTTATTTTAATTTGTTTGAGAGAATTTTTCACATTAGTCAATCCCTGTGGATTCAATCCTGTAAGGTACTACAACACCTGTATACTTGCAGGTAAAACTGCACTAAATTTTGGTTCATTAATTTGAGTTAAAGTTTAGGCGCAACAGCAATGAAGCCATCACAATGGTTAGAAATGTAGTTAGATATGTGCATTCATCCCCTGCAAGATTAGACAAGTTTAAGAGATGTGCAGAAGAAGAAGAAATTGATTATAAGAAAATATTGTGTCTTGATGTATAGACATGATGGAACTCAACCTATATGATGTTGGAGGAGACTGGGAAGTTTGAGAAGGCTTTCAGGTTGATGGAATGTGAGGATTATAATTTCCTCTTATACTTTGATAATGGGCACATAGGACCTAAAGTTAGGGAATGGGAGACAATGTCGGTGTTTATCAAGTTTTTGAAGATGTTTTATGATGCCACTAATATATTTTCTGGGTCTTTATGTGTGACAGACAACACCAATTTTTTGAAGATTTGTGACCTCCAAAATGACTTGATTATGCTGAGCAAAATTACTAATAATTCTTTGAGGAGTGTGGCTATAAACATAAGAACAAAATCTAATAAGTATTGGGGGTCATTAGAGACGATGAACTTGTTCATATTTATTGTTATTGTGCTTGGTCCACAAAGTAAGTTAGGGCTTATTACTTTTCACCTGAATAAAATTCATGATGTGTTTCATGCTCAGGAGTTGGTCTCAAGTGTGAGACAGGTATTAACAGATTTGTATGCAGAGTATAATGCTACATTCGGCTCCACCACGAGTATCTAAGTTCATCAACCCCCTCCGACATCTAGATCCATGAATGATGGTGATGGCAAACGTGAGACCAAATGGTTCCAGGAGTGGTATAGAGCAACTTCCACCATGGGATCTAGTATTACCAAACTAGAAGTGGATTGATATTTATCATATGGTTGTGAGGCACTCAGCCCATCGTTTGACTTGTTGACTTGATGGAAAATTAATGAGGCGAACTATCCTATACTTGCGAGGATTGCACGAGACTTATTGGCCATGACTGTTTCCATAGTTGTGTCCTAGTTAGCATTTACTACGGGAGGTCTTGTGCTTGATCCTTTTTGGAGTTTGTTGGCTTCGAGAACTGTTGAAGCACTTATTTGCACCCAAAATTGGTTAAGGCATTCGTCAACAGCCATTCATATCCAGGAGGCCATGGACAATGTGGAGAGCTTTGTAGTAGAATTGGGTAATGTTTTCTTAGTTTTCATTGTAATTTAATTTAAGTATTTTTCATAATCTAAATTTACTAACATTTGATGTTTTATTCTTATTTATTCTTATATATTTGGGCATACAATCAAACGTGACAACTATTGAAGATTGAAGGTTGAAGGATTGAAGCAGCAATGAGCAAACATGAAGATCGATATATATATATATATATTGCAATGCTGCTATGTTTAAGTCTTTAAGACAATTTGTTTTGATTTATTTATGTTATTTTTTTTATTTGCATTTTGCTATGCTTAAGACAACCTGGGTTGTTTTGTAAATTTGTAATATGTAATACTAATTTACTAAACATCTAATGAAGTTATTTTTATTTATTTTTAATTATGTAGTAAGTAATATAGTTATTATTTACTAGTTAGTAAATATGATGAATGATGAATTTACAAGATCTTGGATGATGAATTGAGGAAAGAAAAAAGCCCAATAATATAATGACTTGGGTAACCAAAAAGGCCCAAAAGAATCTTTTGGGCCTAAGTTGGCCCAACCTATAAACCTACATGAATTGGCTGGCAATCGGTTCAGTCGGTTATCCCCCCTTACACGATCGGTTTCAGCTCGTTTCCACCCCCATTTTTGCATGTTCAATTGGTTTCAGTTTTTGCACAAAACTGAACTGCATAGGTCAGTTTTCAGGCCTACTATTGAGATTACTATTCACTCAGGGAAAGTGAATAATAAATTTTATATTGTAAAATCTTAAATATTTATACAAACCTAACTATGTAATTCGTTTATCGAAATTCAACCTCGAAGTGCCTCGAAATACTAAAAATGAAATTTCGAACATACGTTTTGTCTGAAAACTGAAAATGGGTCATTGAGCCATAAAATCTTAAATAATCAATTGAGTGTAATGGCGCAGACCATATCACATTTTGACATTTCTAACTACCTTAAATAACTAAAATCACATTTTTGGCATCATAATGAGTGATAACACTGACTAGGCTGACAAATTAAAACCTACACGATTGGTCGATTCATGAAAACTTACGGAATTTTCATGAAATTCCTAAAAGTTATAGAAATTCTACCATTGAATTTCTAGTAGGCTGTTACAGGACATATTCTACATGTTGGACAAGGCAGATAAAGTATGGAGAAAATGGTTGTTGTAAAGATGTCAAGGCACCACGTTTTATCAAAGTAGTATGTTGTCAACCATCTATCACTAGGGAATGGAAACCCAGTTGATACTCAAGGAGTTGCTTCATGTAGGAGTTGGAATTCAAGATGTTCTAGTGATTATGGTTGCAGGTGATCACAAAAGCCCGTGTTACCAGCTTCCAGTTTTTTTCATGATGGAATTGCTCTTGTTGTCAATCCTTTATTTTTGCCAATTTAGGATTAGGGAAGTGTCTCTTAGCCTTATTACACTGTAAAAAAGGAGAGGATAGGAACACTTTGGATTGGGATGCTCGACGAAGAAGAGAAATAGGTGCAACAAAAGCATTACTTGTATCCATTCAGAGAATGGCAGAAAGCTTGTTCATGATCCAACCCTCGAACATTTTTTGGCATGAATCAGTAAGGTGCATGGTTATAATACACTACCTTGGTTATAATGAGTTTCTGAATGCGTGTGAGAAAATGGACATGACTTGGAATAAGATTTTGGATGTTGTTGTCGGCATGAAGAGTATAGGGAATGCCTTTGTTCAATTTGAGTATAAGGAATTTACAAACGATGCTATTGAGAAGCTAAATGGCTTTACAATTGTAGAGAAGCAAATATATGTTTCAAAGTTTATCAAAAAGAATGGTAGGGTTTTGTCTTGAAAGAGGTTTTGCGGGAGATGTTCTCCAATTGTGGGAAAATTGCTTGTTGGTTATGGAAAAGGGAGAGTCGAGAAAATGGGACTCCCATAGGTTTGGGCTTTGTAAACATCAACCTAGCATTTGTTTTCATGTTTGTTATTATTGCTTCATGCTTCTTGGTTATTCTTTATAAACTTATGTCATTTTGGTTTGTTGTGCTTTTGGTTGTTATTTTTGGCATAGGCGGTATAAGGGCTTGCAAACTTGCTTGGTTGCTTTATTATTGAACATTTGCTGTTGTTTGGATAATTACTAAGATATCTAATTTTCCCGAATACAGTCAGTCACCACCATATGATTAACATCAATGTTATCCTCCTTCAATAGCTGCATTTCCATACTGGCATGGAAGTTTTATCTTCCTATTACTTGAGAACTTTGGTGTAGGGAAATTGGAAGCAATCCTTGTTGTTCTCATTGCAACAAGGGCAGTCTCTATTGCTTCGATATCCCCGCCTTGTGTATGAGGAACTCAAAGAAGCATACCCATACCTTGTGGGCAAGGTGATCTAATGGGGAGAGATTGTCAAGAACTCTAACTGAAGTGGGGAAGTTTACACGTGGAGAAGTGAAGAGAAGAAATATTAGTTAAGTCTAAGGCCTAGTCTGGGGAGAGATGAAAAAGTTTACTCATCATCCTTGCACTACACACCACACATAATTTTTAAATTTTTTCTCTTATCAAATGTGTGGTGTAAGGATGATGAGTAGAAGAATTTAATATGTTGTCAACTACAATTTTAATTTCTATCAAATAATTCCCCCATATTTACATAATATATCGAGATCTTGTTATTTTAGGTACATTTTCCTCTTCAGGAGATACTCTTCAAGAGTTCTTATTACCTATTTTGTGGGTACGACCTCTTTAGGTACACCGATTTCTTTTCTTTGTGCTTTTCTCTTTCGAGATGTTTTATCATTTGTATCAAAAGGTCTCCTATGCTTTTAGGCGTGTCTTATGTTCATTTTACTACTAAATTTCTTAATTCTACTACAAAGACTTCAATTCTCGCTATGATATTAGCAAGCTAGAATATGATACATTTTTTATCTTCTTGCATTCGTCAATTAATTTATAATGAATGATCATCTGAAATTCTTATTCATATAAATTTATATAATAATCAAGATAACGTTGAATTGTTTCATCTTATTTGTTTTGGTGCTTTAGGCAATTTTTCTCCCCCTTATGGTGGGAAAACTTTATAGTAAAAGAATCTTCTGGTTTTTTAATGGACATTCATATTAAAATTATTCAACTTATCATAATTGATTCCGGATGATCAATTTAATCATAAAAAAGCATAAAAATATTTTGAATCATAGTACTTCTGATCCATCACAATATTTGATTTAATAGTTCTATAATATAATCCCAAAGAGAATGTTGGCAGTTTTTCTAATATGTGTTTTCGGCCCAAAAGCATAGAAGTAATATAATGATATTTATTACTGCCTTCATTGATAGTTTCAACACGATAACTATTACGATGAATATCTTTAAAACTTAGTAAATTTCTTCTAGATTTTGAAGAACACAAAGTATCATCAATAAAAAATTTTGTTCCTTTTGGTAACATGATATTAGCTCTTCCAAAGCCTTCATTCAGGTTAGATGAATTGAATATTATATTGACTTTGGCTTTATCTAAAGTTAAACATTGAAAGTATTTCTTTATCCTTAATAATTGTGTTATGCAACTATCTTCTAGAAACAAATCTTCACTGATAGTTTCAAAATTGATCAACACACCAATAGAACCCATATATGCTTATAAACAAAGTATGTCTAAAACATTATTAATGCCAAAGAAAGTTTAACAAGAGGTATTAAAAGATAACAACTTAAACATAATATGATTAAAATTTATATGATATTCTGAATCATAGTGGTTGGCAAAATTTATTTTGCCTTTTCCTTTTTCCTTCATGGATGCTTGATATAGACCCACCAAAAATTTGGATGTACGACAGATACGTGACCAATGTCCAGTCATATCATACCTATTTCTTTACAGCCTCATTCTTTAAGCCTTTGTTTTCATATCGCTTTATCATGGTGTGGTTCCACTTTTGGTGGTATCGATCATTTTTCTTTGAGAAGTTTTGGGTATACTTCCCTTGATCCCAATAGTTTTTTTCCCTACCATGTCCACGTCCATAACCATTGTTTCATATATTATTGCAAAATGAGGTTTCATTCGTTTCAGGGAATGAGGTAGAACCAGTTGGACGAGATTGGTGATTTTTCATTAAACCCTCACTATTTTGTTCAGCCACTAACATAAAAGGTATTAGTTCAGAATATCTTATGAACTTTCTCACTTGATATTACTACTGCATGAGCACATTCAAAGTATGACTATGTTATATATTTCATTTCAAACATATATGTTTTAGTGGCTTTTTTCTCTATACAATTTCAATTGTGCAAATTCAGGTGCATCAATCATAATGAGATTTTAAAAGAATCACGGTCTTTTGGTACATGTATCACTCTTTTAAACTATCCCACAGAATCAATAAATCTTTTATTGTGAGGTACTCAATAAAGTTATTGCTTTAGGAAAATCCTTTAGGGATGCTCCATTTCCTTTCTAACATTCATTCAACAAGATGAATTTTAGCATCAATGATCTATGATGGATAATTGTTGTTATAAATATCAAGGGCAACAAGCTTGACATGATCTATAATAAATATATTCGGTATATAACTGCTATGTAAACTATGAAAATATTAATTTACCATAGATAATCATAATTAGACGGTATATCCAACCATATACATAATATAACAAAAATGAAGTATAATAATAAAAAGTTGCTGTTGAAAATATTTGCATGATTGTATCTTACCAGAGATTAGAGATCTGAAGAATACTATAGCTGGTTAGAGTCTCATGCTAGTAATGTGTTATAAAACTAAAGAGAATTAGCAAATAATTGAAAGATTGTGAAAGAGAAGTAGGAATATTCAGAGATTACAATATACTTGGCTCTTCAAGAGCTCAATATCATTCATTTCTCTTTCTTTTCTTGTGTATCACAAATGATCCCCAAAGACATCCTTTTATAGGCAACTCTATGGTAGTTTGTTGTGTCAACCAAATCACATGTACAACAAACACAATATGTGTCATCTACATAATCATCTACCAAATGCATATATTTATAACAAATAATGATTTTTTACTTAAACCAACTATTCGACGATTACATTCTCTCTCACTGTCTCACATTCTTCAAGTTACTTTTATTATTGATTTTCTATTTGGTTAATATTTCCTTTCTACTTTTTTTTTTTGTGATTTCCTTCGGATTATCAAAAGGAGATTTTTTAAATGTAGATTTTTTCTTGGAATAGGTTAGTTGCTGCATTGTGGCAATTCACTTCCCGTAGCCACATTCTCTCTTGATGCTTTTATAATGTTCTTCTGTCTTGTCTAACTTTTTGGTTATGTGAATTGGCATAATGCTGTGCAATTGTTTGATTGAATTTTAGATGTGCTCTTGGTCTATCTAGGTAATTGTTTTAACCATTCATGGTCGTGTGGTGTCCTACTACTTTTAGTGGGGTGTGGCTTCATCCTATCTATTAGAGTAGCCTTTATTTGTATGAACTCATTTGGAACCTTTCTAGATCCTTTCTTTTTAGTAAGTGGTCTAAGTTCATAGTACTGGTTCAGTTCGATTTTCTTGCTGAAAGCTAGTAGACCTTTATTAATAATGGGATAAGAGCAATATCTTTGTTATTGCAAATATGCATTTTATGTGGCCTTTTCTCCTTAAAAGTTCATATTTTTGGCACATTTGTATCCTCACACTGCACTTATTATCAAAAGTCTCTGGTTACTATGTCTGATTGCTTCTGTTTTCTTTACATCCCAATGTAGTTATGTATTATTAAAAGATATGTTCCCCCTTAAATTTGAGTTGATTCATTTCTATATCGCAATGATATAAAAAGTGTTTGTGGTAATGGTCTAGACTGTTAGGCTAATGAGCTTTTTGGAAAGTCTAGGTCTTTGGAGATTCTTAGTTTCAAGAGTGATCTATCAAGGCTTGTTTTTATGTAACACTCCAATAGAAAGCTCAAACAACATTACATGTATTCCAAAACAACTAGTCATTGATATAATTGGAGCCTCATTAGAACTATATAAAGAGCAAGAATTTCTCTTTCCCAAGCAATATGAGATCCTATATATCACATGCCGTTATTCTTATAATATGGGGTATCATATTTAATGATTTATCTGTGTTTTAAACTTTTTATAAATTAGTTATTGTTATTTTTTTTTTTTTGAAGTAATAATTTCATTAAAGAATCAAGTAATACAAGACCTATCAAACTAAACCATAGACATAACATCCTAGGACCATCCTCAATCCATACTAACTCAGTTTTTAATCTTATGCCAAGTTTTGCAACAGTGTGAGCAGCCTGGTTGCTACATCTTCTAGTAAAGCATAACATCCACCTTGCATGAGCAGAAAATAAGACCTTTATATCTTCAATTAGTTGTCCATTCCAAGAGAAATCATTGTTGCTCCCATTAACCCCCATCAACCCCTTGTTTAGTATCACCTTTGAATAACGCCTAGTTGAGATTTATCTCCTGACAGAGTTGAATACCTCTCACAAGAGCATAACACTCTGCTGAGAAAGCAGAACATATATGCAACTTTGAAGTAGACACCACAATCTCAACCTCCCCCTGCTGTTCCTCACCACAATGCCAATGCCCATAAGTCTCTTCTCAGAGTCATAAGTAGCATCAAAATTGAGCTTACAAAAGGGGTCAGCTGGTGGACTCCACCTCATATCGGATACCTGTCGAGGCATACTATCAACATTAGACATTGGGCACTGATGAATATCCTGATAAACCTCCATATTAGTTAATGCAAATCTAAGTAGAGCTGACGGGCCATTAAAAGTGTTATTAAAAACAAAGCAATTCCTCCTAGACCATAGTTTTTAACATATAGCAGCCACATGTACTAAAATCATATCATCCAATCTTCTACATAAACCATCCCCTAGCTATTTAAAATCATGAAAATAAGAATTCCATTTCCTTTGAGGATTGTCCTGGTCACCCCAAACATCCATCTATGCAGGGCAATTCCAAAGAACATGAATGATAGACTCCTCATCACTCATACAAATTGGGCATAATTCATCCTCAACTATAAATTTTTCTTTAGCACCTACTTTGGAGGTAAAATTTCATTGTGTGCCTTCCAGATAAATTGTTTAATTTTCCCTGGGACTTCCAACTGCCATAGCTACCTCGAAACCCTCTCATTAGCCTCTCCATTCAAAGACTCTCCTTGAGACTGCTTTGATAGTACACAATCCAAAATATAAGCACTCTTAACTAAAAATATAGCCTTTGTGTGTCTTTTTTTTTAAAGAAAAAAAAAAGCGGGAAGTCACATGTCCAATAGTGACCCCCTCTCATATTAAATAAATCTCACTTGTGGCAGAGGAATACTGTGGTAACAAAAAACCAGTCTCAAGGAAAACTTTTCTAAGACAAGCCTATGGATCAATCATGAAAACAAGAACCAAAGGAAAATAAAAATAAGACCTAAAACCATAAAGATGGAAGGCCTAAAACATCCAAACGGAGCAATCATCTAAGAAAACAAGGCAAATTACAGTTATTAGAGTAAGCCAATTCATTGCCTGAAGCTCCAGCCTGGGCTAATCAATCCGCCACCCTATTACCCTCACGAAAAACATGCTAAAAATGACATTGAATAGAATGGGACAGCCCCACAATTTCCTCCCAAAAGTCCTCTAGATACCACACACCACATCGCTCTCTCAGTCACCAAGAAATAATCACCTTCGAATCCATTTCTACTACCACATTAGTGATATTTAAGGCTTTGCAAATTCTCAAACCTTGAAGCTTCCGCTTTGTTATTGGAGCCAAGTCCAACATGTGAGGCAAAAGCATGAACATGTCGTCCTGACTCGTTACGAATAAACCCACCAATGCCACAAGAACTTGGATTGCCAAGACTACTACCATCTGTATTCAACTTATGGCACCCCGATGGTGGCTTAACCCACCTACTACTTTGCAACAAGGGATCTTAGGAACCACCGGCTTAATCCACAGGGCCTCAAGAATCATGCCATCCCAGTGGGACAATCACGTAGGTTGCTTAGCCACCTAACAAAGGGAGCCTAACCACACACAAATAGAATGAACAATGATATCATGAGTTTCCAGAATAACTTCCATCCAAGCAAGACATCTTCTCCTCCATAAGCACCAAATAAAAATGATGCCCACAATAAAACCCACCTACGATGATGAGCTCGCACGCCTGAACCAAATACCAGAATTCTGTTTCCAAGATCTTCCAATAGGAATACCAAAAAGAGTGCCAAAAAATTACCATACTTTTTTTAGGAAAATCATCCGTAAAGAGCACATGGTCCATATCTTCAATGTGACCTACAGTGCAACAATCACATTTGGAAACAAGAGAATTGCCAATACGACGCAATCTATCATCCACACTCAAAGCCATATGCCAAGCCCTCTAAAAATGTATAGACATTTTTAAAGGAAGGTTCTTATGCCAAATCCAATCATGCCACTCAAGAGGAGACCCTATGATACGAATACAATTCCAAGCAGATTTGGTAGAGAACATAATTGACTCCATGGGAGTCCAAACAATAACATCATTTCCAGAATTAGGCCGTGATAAAGTGATTAAGATCTCATCCACCTTGTCCTGCCCTACTAAGCTCTCCAAAAGATCCACATCCCAACTATCCGACAATCGGCAATCTTTAATTTTTAGCAAGGGAGGACCCACTGAGGGCATCTCATTGATTAGGGGACCATCATCCCTCCATTTATCATACAAAAAAAAATCTCACCCTTCTTAATCTTCCATTTAGAATTATTCAACAACAATGGTATACAATTAGTAACCATTCGCCAAAATTTAGACCATTTAGAGCTCTGTATTAGGGGCCACGGCTTTGATCCCACATATTTTACTTTGAAAAAATTGGCTCATAAAGAATTACCTTGGATAAGGTTCCAAGCGAAACGCATATGTAAGGCTTTCTGAATGTCCTGCAGGTCTCGTAACCCAAGCCTCCCTTCTTCCACTGGTTTGCAAATATGTTTCCACTCCACCCATTTCTTTTTATCTCACCCATAGCTTCTCCCCAAAAGAAAGAACTCATCAACCTTTGAATTTTGGAGATAGTAATTTTAGGGACCTGTAAAACAGCAAAGAGATAAATTGTCATGCTTGATATAACATGCCGCAACAAGATTAGTTTTCCACCCGTTGATAGTAGTCTCATCTTCCAGCCATTGATTTTTTGCCGTACTTTATTCACCATGTCTTCTAAGTGAACCTGTTTGAGTCTCCCCAAGACTATCGGCACTCCCAGATACTTGAAAGGAAAGTTCCCTCCATGAACCCAGTACTATGTAAGAGTCTCCTCTTTTGTCTAGTGAAAATTTTATTCAAGCAATATAATGCCGATTTCTGTATATTAATAGTTTGTCCCAACCACCTCTCATATTGGCTCAAAACATTCTGAAGAACTCGAACCGATCTCTGACTTCCATTGGAAAAAAACATTACATCATCAGCATACATCAAATGAGAGACAATTGGTGTACCTCAAGCCTGAGAAAAAAACCCAAACTTGTGCTCTTGCACACTGCCATGGTCAACCGAGATAGTACCTCTTGCTGAATGATGAACAAATAAGGAAATAGTGGATCACCTTGACAAAGCCCTTGACTGCTCGGGAAAAAACTCTTGATTGTACCATTCATCATGAGCAAGTACCAAGGGCTAGAAATACAAGAATGCACTAAATCACAGAATTGAGGAGAAAAGCCAAACCTGCACAAGACCATAATCAAGAACGCCCAATCCACGCGATCATATGCTTTCGCCATATCCACTTTCAGCATAATATTGCCCTATGAATTCTTTTATTAATAGATTGAACCATTTCCTAGGTGATACTAATGTTCTCAAAGATGCTTCTCCCAGGAATAAATGCACCTTGCTCCGAAGATATTAGACAAGGCAATAAACTTGTTAATCAAGTTACAATAATTTTGGAGCATATTTTATAGAAAACGGAACAGAGGCTAATGGGACGAAACTTATCGAAACCTGTAGGTGATTCCACCTTTGGTATTTAGCACAAAAAATGAGACCATGAAGAATTTAGGAAGATGGTTGGACACAAAGAATTCCAAAACAACATTCCACACATCAGTTTTAACCACCTCCCAACATGTTTTATAGAAATCCAAACCAAAACCTTCAGGACCCGGTGCACTTTCACCAGGTTGACAGATGACCATATACTCCTCCATATATGAGAATGAGAGAAGCCTATATTAGATTCCAATATACCACAGTTTTTATAGTACTTAGTTTTACAAATCTGAGCCACTAAAGAATTTGGGCATTGAAGTAATCTCCATACTTGTTTAGCCAATAAAGCTTTATTAAAACTAATGAGATTTTTGAAGCCAAGACCTCCTCTGCTCTTAACCTCCCCTAATCTTTCCCAACTCCTTCAATGAATGTTGTTTACACCTCTCTTATGACTCCACCAAAATCGAGAAAACTTACTTTCAATTTCCTTAATCAAAACAACTGATAACTTGCATATACTCATGGTTTATGCAGGTATGGCTTGCAACACACTCCTTATTAAAATTGCCTTCCCTACTGAAGAAAGCATCTCAGATTTCCAACTACTGATTCTTCTCCAAACTTTCTCCTTTAGGTGTCTAAACGTATTATACTTCGATCTCCCAACCATAGTAGGCAAACCTAAGTATCTATTATAGTTCCCACAAAGCACTCCATTGGTGGAATCAATAATCGGCTCTCTTTCTTCCTTACTTGTGTTGGTTTTTTGCCTATTCAGAGTCTGACCAGAAGCACATTCATACAAACATAAGATTTGTTTTATTGAGCACCATTATGCTTGTCTTGCTCTACAACAAATGACACAATTGTGCAAATAAAAGATGATTAATGGACCTCCCACCGCTTGATGCAGCCACACCTTTAATAATACCATTCCACTAAGTTGGTTGAAATAGAGAAATTAGACCCTTACTACAAAGAAGAAAAAAATAAGGTGACAAGGGATCACCTTGTCTTAGGCCTCTTGAAGGAAAAAAAGTCTTGCCTTGGATACCATTCACTTTAACCGAATAAGACAGTTTTGACACATTGCATAATCAGCTTAGTCCATTTCTCAACTAAATCCAACATCAACATTATGGCCTCCAGAAAATCCCATTCAACCCTGTCATATGCTTTAGACATATCTAGTTTAATTGCCATGCTACCCACCTTGCCCTTTTGTCTTGCTTACATTGTGTATAAGAGTTCATAAGCTACCAAAATATTGTTTGTAATGAGCCTACCTAGAATAAAAGCACTTCGGTTCCAAAAAATTACCAAAGCTAACACCTCTTTCATTCTATTTGCCAAGACCTTAGAAATTAACTTATACAACACATTGCATAAGCTAATAGATCTAAACTCATTCATAGAAGAAGGGGAGTTTACCTTAGGAACCAAAGCAATAAGAGTATGGTTTAAACCAGCAGGCATAACCCCATTCCTCAAAAAAACCAAGACAGCTTGAGTAACCTCCATACCAACTATCTCCCAATGATCTAAAAAAACCCAACACTGAATCCAACAAGTCCATGAGCTTTAAAAGGAGACATTTGTTTTAAAGCAAATACCACTTCTTCACTAGTAAACTCCTTTTCCAAGTCACATATCATAGCTTCAGAAATTCTAGAGTTCACCCCATCTAAGCATCAATTAATGCAATCTCCAGTAGGATTAGTAGAAAGAAATACTTGTGAGAAGTGTTGCTAGAAGCCATGCATAATTTCTTCAAAATCTGTTAGCACCACCCCATCATCATTCATAATCTGTTTAATAAAATTTTTCCTTCTTCTTTGGTTGACAAAAGCATGATAATATTTGGTACTCCTATCACCCTTCTCTAACCAATGTCTCTTGGCTCTTTGCTCTTTGCTTCCAATTAATATCCTCTTGATCCAGCAGAAAATCAATATCCTTCTGAAGTTGTTTCTGAATAGTCAAAGAACTCTGTACCTCATTTAATTGCAACTATGCTAGCAATGTAAATTTATCTTTAATGGCCTTTATTCTCTCTATCTAGGTTCTTACTCCACTTCTTAGGACCCTTTCCACATTACCTCACCTTGGTACAAGCCCAATCAGACCACAATCTAACATGAGTGGTCAATGGTCAGAGCAAATCGCAGCAAATGAATCAACTTTATAATTTCTGTTACCATCTAGCCAAGATTGATTAGCCAACACTCTGTCTAATCTCTCATTGGTATAGGTCTCATCCTCGTGCCTGTTACTCCAAGTAAATTTCTTCCCTTTCCAACCCAAATCATACAAATTCCCATATTCTAAGACATTTCTAAATAAGTCCATCTGATTCTCACTCCTCAAACAGGCCCCAATCTTCTCATCATTTGATAGAATCTCATTGAAGTCACCAATGACACATCAATCTAAACCAATAGGTTTGAAGGATTTTAATAGGTCCCGTGCCTCTCTCCTTTGATTAACTTCAGGATGACCATAAAAGCATGTAAGAAGCCATCTATGATCACCAAGTACATTTGATACTGTAACATTTATGTGCCTAGTAGAGTAATTAACCAGCTCAATATTAAGATACTATTTCCACAAATCATAATACCACCACTTCTACCCCTTGCATCAAAAGGAATATCAATAACCACTTTCTCCTCCTCCAAGAGGCGTAATCGCCTCCATTTATCTCAAGATCTTCCATTAATAATTGTATTATAATTAAATTAATATTAAAAAACATATTTTCAAAGGTTATTTAAACCTATAAAATGAAAGTGTACAATATTTTAATATTTTAATTGGTGATATGAAAGTGTAACAATGAGAGAATAATATTTTAATTTTTAGTGAATGAAAGTGATCTTCTATATTTAGCCACCAACCATTGTGGCAGAAATCTAATGTAGAGTGTTTTTGACATAAATTATTAAACATCAAAGAATGCCGCTGTTGAGAAGGCATCATGCACTGGCAGAAATCTCATAATAGTTTGGTGGACTGCCTTCATAAGGAATATAGTGGACTCTGGCAAAAAAAAAATTGATTTTCTCTCTCTGTTTTCAGTGTGCAAGCTCCGTCCTTAATTCCTAGTCATCCTTGTCTTCGTTGTCATCATAGTTGAAGGGTAGGGGAACAGACTTAAATGCACGGTACTTGCCAACGTTGTTCAAATGCTCATTCTCCAACCTGATGTAAATCACAAGAAATTGAAAACATTTAAATTTGCCCAAATTCTCAACATGCAGATAGTCCCCTTTCTTATCCATAAAAAATTAAGCTTATATAAACTTGTTTAGAAATTTTTCTCCAAAATGACCGAAAATTTTGGTTACCTGAAGAAATTCCAAATCCCACGACGAATGATTTCTAGGCTGGCTACAATGGTGATTAAAGATTCTCTATGTAAGAAAGACACTTCCAAACCCAAAACTGTTTGCAACCAAGCAAACCTGAGGAAGACATTCAACACCTGCAATATATTACCATGAAATTACAAAAGATGGTTTAGTGTCAGATGTTAAAGAAAACTCTCCAGTTGAAGTCGTTTACTCACCATGGCTCCAAAGTATACACTTTTGTGAGGGATCAGAAGCTTGTCTCTCAGCCATCGGTTCTTAGATTGCCGTTGCAGGGGTCCCCAGTCGAAGACAAGGTCCCAATATGTACTGACAATTGCTGCAATGGATGAGAAAATCCATGCTAGCGTCTCCCAACCCAATCCCTTTTTGAGACCGTAAGCTGTTCTCATGCTAACAGCCACAATTGTCAGAAAATACTTCAGCCCGTTGTATCCTTGCATAGCATCTTTCTCTTCATATAAGCGACGGAGGCACTGAAAAAGAGGAGGGAATAAGTCCTTGCAACAACAATCATTATGAGTTGTGGCAAAAGAAGAAATTGAGCATTAAAATATCACTTGTTTTAAAAGCTTAAGCCTCCCGTGCATGCCGAAAGGCACGCAGAGCCATCTATTTTAATCGAAAGTGGAGTAGATTAGTCGATTTTGGAATTCAAGACTATTGTTTGAATGCTATATAATAAATAGCTATTTGTCTCAACAGCTTAAATTATTCTGTAAAAGTGAGTTGGAAACCTGAAGGAGTCGAGACCAGTACGGAATCACTGCAACAATGAACCAGAAAGTGTTGAATACGCCACTCTCTTTGCAAGTGTTTTCTCTATGCTTGTAGTCTCCCCAGCCGTAGTAGCATATGTAGAACTCCAAACTTCTCAAGGCTTGCACTTGGCTAGTAAACTGATCTGCCAAGAAGAAATCTGGGAGCGTGACCTGTCATATAAAGAAATTCACAAATGCTCATTAATTATTACAAACACCCACCTCAGTTCAATTTCATTAATCTCTTGCATCATGATCAGATGTCGACCACAATACCTTGTACAAAGGAGCACAGATACAGTGAAAGAGACATGTGAGGAAGAAGAAACGACTTGAACGGTACAGTACGTTGAATGGAAAGAATAATATGATAACTACAAGCTGCAGATCAGAAAGAGAGGATAAAGTTCAGGTATATATATTCAGAATTAGATGCGGGAAAAGTAGGTAAAGTACTTCTACATAGACGATCTTACAAGAACCAGGTTGAGAGGCAGAAGTTCTGTCAATGCTTTGTAATCTTTCGTCTTTGGGTCCATTTCCATGTCAAGGTTTGAGAGGACACTAGCTAGTGCTAATACTGCAAGACCAAAGCTGAAGAGGAGAACTCGTCGGTAGCCCAACTCGGTTCCTTGCTTGAAGCCAAATATGAAGGAATAGTTGACTCGGTACCGCCTCCAGAAGTATATGTTGGCAGCATACATTAACATGTGCAGAACTATGAAGCCAAACAAACTGCGAGCGAGGAAGGAAGTTTAACATTGGAAAACTAGAGAATGTTTTTAATTTCCTCTTTCTTGGATTGAAAGCATATTCATCTGAATCTTTTATTTTTAAAAGCTTAAAGGTGCTCACAACGAATCCTATTTGTATATATAAATTTTCACAAAGCTAGTTCCGAGCTTGAGGGAAAAGAGTTTATCCAAGTTGATAGGCCAGCACAAAACTTGCCAAGTCAAAAGACTCATTTCCTAATCCATTTGGTTCTTAAAAAATTTGTTGAGTGGAGATGTAATCTTAGAGAGAAATGAAAGTTACCTGTACAAGGGAAACATGTTCTCCATATAGTCCGTCGCCCCATCCCCATCCATGATATTACGAGCATGTATAATTAAAATAAGAGCTAATATCAGAGCTGCCGTGCAACCAGCAAAAAAACCTGGAAAGTTTTCCAATGAACAGATCCAAAGGGAAAGAAATGGACATTAGATTTATCCCCAAAATTTCTTCGCTGTTAAGAAGTTTAATTCATACTGGATCAAAAATCTTACCCATGGAAAATGTAGTCCTATGTCTCTCTCTCTTTGCCGTGGGTCTTAAGATGTTCATGCCTTTAGTGCGGTTAGAGTTGGAGAAATGCTTGATGAATGCAGCTTCAGTCCTTCCCATAAGCTTGGTAACCTACAATGGCAAGTGGCTTATATACATCAGAATAGAAGGAAATAGCAGTACCGGACAAAGCAAGTAGCAATCCTCTCGTAAGTTAAGTCTGTTTGTGTTTGGATGTTAAAGTGATCTCAAATGATTTGAGTAGATTTGTAAATAGTTATATTTTGTAGATTTCATTGAAATATATTTGAATATATGAAATAGGTTAATTGAGATATGTGTTTAAATATATGAGTTAGGTTGATATATGTTCCGCTTTTTATAAAAAGTTAAAAAAGTAGTGGATCTCATGAATGATTGGTTTGAAATAAGTTGAGATGGATTTGACCCCAAACATAGCCTTAGGTCTGGTTCATTTGAGGTGGAGTGATCCTTCTATGGTTTCATGTACGTTGCCTAGCTAGGAATAGAAATCTCACCTCATCAGAGCTACCGAGGAAGGAGTTATCCACCATCTTCATGTAGGATTTTGATGCATCCCTTGAAGTAATCTGAAATGTTGATAAATACCAGGACCAAAATATCAATGTTTAACTCTTGGAAAAAAATAAAAAAATAAAAAAAGAAAAGAAAAAGAAAGAAAAGGTTGGCTATACAAATGGGACCAAGCCAATTTATGTCTCTCATATAGTTAGTTGCACACTAATAATCTAGTCCCCTACCAAAAAGAGGTTTTCTAAATAACCAAATACAACACTTCGGCTAAGGGTCAAGTTGGTAAATTTCTTCAATTCTCCCAATCAGGAACGAAATTTTTTTGGTGAGGGAAAATACCTTGTCATATTTCTTCATGATCTTTGAAAATGCCAGTGTATTCAAGAAGCTGTCTCATTCATGGAAAAGTATCTACTTCGTTAGTGGAAAGAAAAGAAAAACAAAGGCAAGAAAATCCAACTAGATCAAATAAAAAATTAGCAATATATGTCTAATACCTGAAGCTTTTGAGAAGCCGAAGCTTCTGGTAAAATTCAATAATAGCCCGCTTAAGTTGTTCTTCAACTTTCCTAAGATTTTCCCTGCTGAATTTCAGCTCCGTCTGCACAGGATAATGGAGGAAGCTCTTAATGGTGGAGCGAGGAGTCTCAAGGGTGTTGTTTATTTTCACACGATCAAGTACTTCTAGAGCAGCTGGTCTACTGCCCCTGATGTTGTTCGGCCTCAGTTCTTGCACCTTTTGATTGACAACATCGATGGTCTCCTCCTCATCTTTTTCCTGATCACTTGATTCATCTGATTGTCCATGGCTATTCGATACCCCCTCATCAATCACATCCATCGACATGACAAGTCTTCCTGCATATATGTGTAATTTGAGAGAAAGTAGTCAATCTTCTGTTGTAACTTGAGCTCTTTTTTTAACATAACATAATCTGAAATTATAACTGAAAAAGCAGATCTTTCGATTAATAGCTTCGTAATAAATTAATATATACAAAACTTACGACTTGCTCTGGCCCCTCTCGGTGTTGAGGCCGCCAATGCAGCTGCAGAAGCTGCGACATCTGAAGCAAGACGAGTCATCTCAACTGACCTATCAAACCAGCCTTGAGGATTCTCCACTTTTATTCGGAAAGCAATGAAAGCATCCATTTGCTGATTCAACATATCCGCTTCCTTCATCACCTCCTCCACCTTAGACCTGTAAAACTTCTCCACTTTATTGAATTCGTCGTCGAGCCTCCTGAAGTAAACCAACTCGTACTCTCCCCCTTCGTCGGAGGACATGAGAAACGTAGTCTGATAGCTTTGATAGCCATCCCGTTTCACTGCATTTACGAGAATGGCTTGGCTTTCAATATCATGATCATCATCGCGAGCAGTGGATGGACTTGTGGGGTAGTGATTGTATCTTTGTGTAAGGCCGCTAAAAGCTCGGTAAAGTGTGAGCTTTCGCTTTAGGCCGCCCGGAGTGGCCGGTGGTCGGTTGTTTTGCTTGAAGCGTAGGATGTCTTTCAACAAGGTTTTGAGTTTACCATAATCCATGTATGCTTCTTGCCATTCGGGCACCATCTGTGCCGCGAATTCCTTTCCGAATTTCATGATATTTTGGGTTTTGTTGCAGTACTACTACTGGAAACGAAGCAACAGTTGGCTGCAGGATAGTCTGCTTTAATTCGCGTGAGACAACACCTTAGATGATAATTTCTATCTCAGATACGGATTTATATAGACAGGTTGATAATGACCCTTTCCTCTTCTGTTATTAAAATAAAATAAAAATAAAAAGGGAACCGCACCCTTTCCAGTTTCCACACGGTCGAAAATCCATGCGTGTTGGCTACTGGCTAGGTCCACTTTTCCATGATAGAGAGAGAGAGAGAGACAAAACATTGAAGTTCGAACTTTCCATATAAAAGTTATTATAAAGTAGCAGCCACGATTGACAACAGGGAACGCTACAAGAAAATGACGAAAGATTGTTGACTCTGATCTGTTTTATATTTGATTTTTAAGATTGGACCCTTAAACCTAACTACATATGGTGGCATGGCGTTTTCTCCGTTGGCTAAGAATATCTTTTTGTCACTCCTTTGCCTTCTCTATATTTGAGAACCACTCACTTTTTATCACCTACCTTTTGCAGTCAAAACATGGCTTTGAAATACTCTATTCTCTTCTGAATAGTTTTGTAAAGGTCGTTATTAGAAACACGGCAGAAGTACATAACTGCCGAACAAAATATTAAGGGTAAAGTTCAATTTTTTTTTTTTAATTTTTACATAGTGATTAAGAAAATATTATTTAATAATATTGTAAATTTTGTTTATTTTTTAAAAATATTTAAAAGTGTTAAAAAATAAAATGAAAAAACCAAAAAAAAAAAACACTTTTCAATATGTTTTTCAAATTATTTTTTTAACCCTTTTAAATATTTTTAAAAAATGAAAAAAATTTACAAAATTATTAAACAATATTTTCTTAATCACTACAAAAAAAAAAACTTAAAAATAAAAATGGAGTGGGATAAATGGATCCTTATTATTTTCCAAATATTAATTCTACATTGGCCACTGCCCAGGAAATCTTTGATTAAAAAAGAAAAAAAAAAGGGTAATATAAGCTGAATATCTGAGAAATATAATTCATTAAATATTTGTAAATTATAAATTAACATGAACAATAAAAAAATTACAAATTTTTTTATCTCTAAATTAATATTTTATTAGTTGGTGACATATTCTTTGAACCGACCAATTTATTGTTGCGCCCCTGGAATATAGAACTGATGCTAGTCATTTTGACAGCGGATATGATGGATCTAGCGCCCAAATACAGACCAGAAATTAAAGGTGATTTTTTTTATTTTTTAATGTGTCTGAACTTTGGAACATGCGCTTCTTTCTGGTGTGCTCTGATCAATGATCTTGTTTTCAGCTGGGCGGCGCATGCAGATTACCCGTTTCCATCCGTATCTTCAAAGAATCAAATCAATAATTGGAGCCGTGGGCACGAGAAACAATGGCTGTCGAGAACATCAATTTTTTTTTTTTAATTTTTAATTTTAATTTTTTCTAAATTTTTAAATATTTAAAACAATAATAATACTACTAAAAAATAATTTCTTTAATTAAAGTAGAAATGTTATAAAACTAATGAAAAGACAGAGAGTAAAAGAGAGAGAGATCTTGAATATGAGAGAAATGTTTAGAGAACTTTGTTTTCTCTTATTTCTTGGTGCCTTACACAAATTAGGATTCCCTCTATTTATAGGGATCTCTTGGTACAAAGAATGGTTAGGATTGTGACACTTGTCATCAATCCAATGGTAAAGAGTACAAAGGAGGTTAGGTGTACCTAAAATCACCATTGGGGGTAGGTGTACCTAAAATCACCATTGATGGCTAAAGATAGGTATAAATTAATGGCTCAAGATTGGTCATACAATACAATTTGAACTTGGTTTCTAACACTCCCCCTTTGGATGACCACATATAAAGAATATGTCTCGTTAAAACCTTGTCAAGGAAAAACACAGTGGGAAAAAAACCAATGACGAAGGAAAAAGAGTACAATATTCATATATATCGCCAAGTGCTTTAAGATTGTCTCATTAAAATCTTGCAAAGGAAAATCCAGTGGGATAAAACCTTAGCGAAGTAAAAAGAGTACAATCAGCACAAGTCTTCAAGGCTTTACTCTCCTGAAAAGTGCATGATAATATGTCTTCAAGTCTCCGCATTCCAATGTTCTGCACAATCTTTTTAAATGTAGCAGTTGTTAATGCTTTAGTGAATAAATCTGCCAGATTATTTCTTGACCGTATCTTCTTGACATCAATTTCAACTTTCTTCTCATAAATTGCAATGCTCTTCTTGTGTGGATCTGATAGATAACTCGCATCTGTATATTCATCTAATTGTGGACTTGATCCAAATAATCACATATTCAGGGTTTCAATTAAACTGGAGATAAGGTACTTCAGGACCAAGAATTTCTCCATTGTCTTCACAAGGACGAAATGGATTTTTCTGCTCATCAAATTATTGAGCAACCATTGGAGTACTCAGGACTTTATAGTGAAATTCACCATATTGATCCAAGATTATTTTAATATTGAATTCACTATTCTTCTCGAGTTGTGCTCTTCTGGAGTTGTACTCTTCTGAAGTTCTTGTAAATAACATAATTACTGGAGGAGTTATCAAAATTAAGCCGCAAACCTCCATATTCAAAAACGGTGGCCATCTTTTTAGATCAGACAAGCACCGCATGCTTTTTCAGCTTTTCTGTAGCTGTCAGGCGCCGCAGGACTATAATGCTACATCTGCTGTCAGACGCCGTAAAGCTATGATGCTACGCCTCGTCTCTTGTAGAGAGATGCTTCACGAGAGATGTCGTGAATCAATAGAGGTGCTTAGTTTTTCTCTATAAAAGAGATATTCGGCTCATCTTCATTCGCATCTCATCTTCTTCACTTTTCTGTAATCATACTGCATTATTACTCTGTAATCTCTTTCTGTATTCTTACTCTGCAATGGCTCAGCAATCTTCCCATGGCCAATATATAAGGTATTATGCACCTCGTTCATCAGCTGTTCATGCTTCTTCCACAGGTGCTATAATACAATACAATAATGATCTGACTAATAAGTCAGATGTTGAAGCTATCTGCGAGCTTGTGAATCTCGGTACCCATTACTCTTCAACTATTTATGCATTTTCTCAGCGACTACAATCCAAACCTTATGATTTGGACAAACTCCATGAGAAAATTTCTATCTTTCAGCGACTTCTTCAGGAGTCTAACATGAAGATAGAAGCAATAAAGCAAGAGAATAGGAAATTAAAATCTCTGCTTAAGTCTTCTTTTAGATTGCCTACTCCTTTAGATAAGGATGTCATGCAGATTCTTGAAGAACAAGAGCGTTTAAAGAATGAGGCGAAATGTCTCAAATTTCTGTAATTTTTTTTTTTCTTCAAGATAATAAAATATTATTTCACAAATATTTATATTTGTGTTTCTATCTTCTGGTAGCTGTTCTATGTGCTTCATTTTATTTCTCATGTACATTTATCTCCCCCTTGAAATCGAAAGGGTTTCTAATTTATATTTCAAATATATGCAGTTCTTCTGATTTCTTCAGGAGTTTCAAGAAGATTTAAATCATCAACTGCAATAATAACAAATCCGGAATCTCTTAATAAAAACACATGGGTATATTGGATTATTTTCAAATCCTTCTTTCAATAAATATTCGCTAATGCGTTTATACCACATGCATCCGGATTGTTTTCTGGATATACTCAGATAACAAGTTTCAAGCATGTTAAATCCTTCAGGGATTTTCATATATATGCCTTGGTCTAATGACCCATATAAATATGCAGTGACCACATCCATTAACTGCATATCCAATCTTTTTATAACTACCAAACTAGTCAAAAATCTGAATGTGATTGCATCCATAACAGGAGATTATTTTTCCTCATAATCAATCCCTTATTTTTTTTTCAGTTTTCATGAGCTCTTCTGGAGCCTCAATGAAATTTAAATTATCTATATAAACTGCAATAAAAGATAATATAAATACTGAAAATATATTGAAAATAGCATGTTCCACATGCGTTTAGATTGTATTAGATCATATAAGGATTTTAAGACTTGATAGAATATGTACTTCAGGACTATATGCTTCATGCATACCCAAACTCTTGGTAACTATCAAGTTAATACAAATCTCCATATGATCTCTTTAACTTAAAAAACATATCAATATTATTTCTGCTGGAAATATATTCGTGATTTATAAATCACATTTTCATTTCATTTATATAAATACCCACTCATATTCAACAAGCATCACCTCATAGGTGTTTGGACTTCAAGTCCATATGCATCGCATTTTACTAATGATAACAATTCTGCAGGAATTGTTTATTTCTATTTTGGCCAATATTTTACGTCGGTATTCTTCGACGATTCTAAGCTCACTTTCTTTATTACTTCTGGTAATATCAAATGCCATCTTATATGAAAATACGTTGTCGACAACGGTTTTATTTCTCTCCATAATTTCTCATTTACTCATGAAATGTAATATCGAGATCTTGTTATTTTCAGATACCTGTCCCTTTTCAAGGGAAGACATTTCATGAAAACCTCTTCAGGAGGTACTCTTCAGGAGTATTATACTTTTCAGGAGTTTTCATTATGAGAGAATTTTGTATAGAGAGTTTAGATGGATCTTATTACTTGTTTTGTAGGTACGGTCTCTTCAGGAGCACTGATTTCTTTTCTTTATGCCTTTCTCTTTCCGAGATGCTTTATCATTTGTATCAATAGGTCTCACATGCTTTCAGACATGTCTTATGTTCATTAGACTGCTAACTTTCTCAATTGTTCTTCGGAGACTTCAATCCTCACTGGGATTTTAGCAGCTAGAATATGAGACCTTTTACTTATTGCATCCAAAAATTAATTATCATATGAACTTCCAGTTCACCTATGATAATCAAGATAACGTCGAATTATTTCATCTTATTTGCTTCTAGCAAATTTTTCTTTCCACTTCTGGTGGTAAAACTTTATAGTAAAAGAATTTTCTGGTTCTTTTATGGACGTCTATATGAAAATCATTCGACTTATTGTAATTGATTTTGGATGATCAAGATAATCATGAAAAGATACAAATATTTTGAATCATATCACTTTTGATTCATCAATATATTTGATTCAATAGTTGTATAATATAATCTCAAAGAGAAAGCTGATAATATTTTTAATACGAGCTTTTGGCTTGAAATTATTTTAGTAATGAGAAGATGCTCTTTATTGTCTTCGTTGGTGGTTTCAATATGACAACCATTTCGACGTATATCTTTGAAACTTAATAAATTTCTTCTGGATCGTGAAGAAAAGAGAGCATCATCAATACAAAATTTGGTGTCATTCGGAAACACTATATAAGCTCTTCTGGAGCCTTCAATTAGATTTGATGAACCATATATGGTATGAACGTAGGCTTTACTCAATATTAGATTTTGAAAATATTTTTTTTTCTACTTAAGAATTGTGTGAGTTGTAGCACTGTCAGCAAGACATACGTCTCTATTATTCATCTCAGAGATAAAAAGTTCATCAGTAAGACTCATGATTCTAAAATATATAAAACTTTCATTACTACAAAACATTGCAAAATATAAAAGAAATTACAATAAGATAAAGGAAATACATTAATTAAAAATGAACATTTTCATCACCAATCAAATGATCAATTCTATCACTAGAATTTTCAAAGAAATCAGAAACATCAAGGCTTGTAGTATCTTCTCCTTTTATAGAAGCTAAAGTATTTGATGGTTCAGCAAAATTTGTTTCAATCTTTTTTGTTTTTTCTTTTATAGAAGTTTGGTATAGGTCAACCAAGTGCTTAGCTGTACGACAGGTACGAGACCAATGTCCAGTCATACCACATCTATGGCATCCATCTTCATCTTTCTTTAAAAATTTGTTTTGAGGACCTTTACCCTTCTCTGAGTTGAACCACTTCTGGTGGTGCGGTGTATATCTACTATTATCCCTTTTAGTGTGGTCGCTTCTAGGACCTCCACTTCTATAATTTTTTCTACCACGTCCACGCCCTCGGTTTCTTTGAAAAAATGCACCATTTGCTTCTAAGAATGGTGTAAATCTAGTACCATTCATTTCAGGGAATGATATAGAACCAGTAGGACGTGACTGATGATTTCTTAACAAAAGCTCATTATTTTGCTCAGCTACTAGAAGACAAGATATAAGTTCAGAATATTTTTTGAACTTTTGCTCTCGATACTGCTGCTGCAGGAGCACATTCGATGCATGAAAAGTAGTATATGTCTTCTCTAATAAGTCATCATCAGTGACTTTTTTACCACATAATTTCAATAGTGAGCTAATTTTAAAGAGTGTAGAGTTATACTCACTAACACTCTTGAAATCTTGCAACCTCAAGTGCATCCAATCATGACGAGCTTTTGGGAGGATTACAGTTTTCTGGTGCTCATATCTCTCCCTTAAATCATTCCACAAAATAAGGGGATCTTTCACCGTGAGATATTCAGTTTTTAATTCTTCATGAAGATGGTGCCGAAGGAAAATCATTGCCTTAGCACGGTCCTGCCGGGACCCTTGATTTCCTTTTTTAATTGTATCTCCCAGGTTCATCGCTTCCAGATGGATATCAGCATCAAGTATCCAAGATAAATAATTTTTTCCAGAAATGTCAAGAGCAACGAATTCCAATTTGGTAAGATTTGACATTTTTTGAAGTATAAGCCTACTAGCTTCAAGATCGTCAGAACCTTCGTGTTGATAACGTGTTATAAAACTAATGAAAAGAGAGAAAGCAAAAGAGAGAGAGATCTTGAATATGAGAGAAATGTTTAGAGAACTTTGTTTTCTTTTATTTCTTGGTGCCTTACACAAATGAGGACTCCCTCTATTTATAGGGATCTCTTGGTACAAAGAATGGTTAGGATTGTGACACTTGTCATCAATCCAATAGTAAAGAGTACAAAGGAGGTTAGGTGTACCTAAAATCACCATTGGGGGGTAGGTGTACCTAAAATCACCATTGGGGGTAGGTGTACCTAAAATCACCATTGATGGCTAAAGATAGGTATAAATTAATGGCTCAAGATTGGTCATACAATACAATTTGAACTTGGTTTCTAACAAGAAAGAAATTTTTATTTTTAAAAAATACATTTAATTTATCTAGATCCATCCTATCAGCTTTTCTCCTAGAATTTAATCCTGTTATCATGACTTTAGCCATAGTATCCTACAAATAGCGAGTTAAGTTTAGCTACAGCATCCAACAAATAACATTTTTCTTTTTTTGTAATATTATTTTCTCAAAAACATATTATTCATTATTTTCTTATATATTACCAAGAGTTCCCAATGTCATTAAGTTACTTAGAAGCAATTTGTTTTCAATTTCCATTTTTAGTAAAAGCATTTGTTTTCAATTTCCATTTTTAATAAAAGACAACGTACAATTGAAAAAATAGCACATTTTATTCAATTGCTATAGTTGAAGCATCCCATAGATGATGACGTTGGCAAGAACTGTAGCCAACAAGTTAAGAAGGCAAATATATCTGAAAAGTTGGTGGAAAGTCAGAGACCAACCATCCCTAAGATAGGACCGCATTGGAAGACACCACCTCTGAGAGGAGATGGTCCCTCGGGCCAACCAACAGGTATGGGCTCTGACCTGCAAGTTGTTGATTATTCAAATGTCTCGATCTCGCACAGTAGGCACAATGAACCTGGAATAGTAAGCCAAAGTCTCGCACAGTAGACACAATGAACCTGGAATAGTAAGCCAAAGTCTAAACCAGGCAATAAAGGACATAGAAAATAATAAGGAAGCTAGCAAGCCTAACAACTTTGGGGGATTGAAAGTAAAACAAGTTCAAGAGAAACCAGGGGGGACCACTTCATTAGAGGCTCAAGCTTTACTACAACAAAAAAGAGGTCTAACCAAAGTCCTCTAGGAATTTGACCCAAACTTACCAATACTACATCAAACCAGAACTTGGTTGGGGAGTGCACGCCAGGAAGGACAGATAGAAATTGAAAATAATCCAACACTGGAGGTAGATGAGGATGGGACTAGAACAAATAAAAATTTGCAGGTTACTGCCACAAAAAGGAAGGCAGCTTATAAGATGTCAAATAGAAAGAAAGGGAAGCATTCTCTGTTGTTGTTAGATGAGGAAGTAACTGTTTTGGCAGAGGCTGGGATAGCCCTGCCATCCCAAATGAGTCTAATTAGTTGGAACTGTCGAGCGCTTGGGAACTCTCGGACAGTTAGAGTCCTTAACATGCTGGTTAAGGAAAAGCACCCGGGTTTGGTTTTTCTAATGGAAACCAAATGTAATTCTAAGAAAATGGAGGACATAAGGGTGAAACTTAAGTTTGAGGGCTGTTTTACAGTAGAAAGCTATGGAAGTAGTGGGGGTCTTGCATTACTATGGGGTCAAGATCTCGATGTTCAAATTCATAATTTCACAAGATGGCATATCAGTGCAATAGTAAAGGAAAAAAAAAGTCAACAACAATGGTTTTTTACTGGTTTTTATGGCCACCCCGACACATCACAAAGAGACAGCAACTGGAATTTATTGAAGGCAATCAAAGACCACACCTCCTTGCCATGGATATGCATAGGAGATTTCAACGAAATTAAAAATTAGTTAGAAAAAATGGGAGCTGCCCTAAGGCCTTATAGGCAAATGAAGAAATTCAGAGAAGCACTAATTCATTGTTCACTTCATGATCTAGTCACATATGGCCCTCATTACACATGGTCAAATAACAGAACAGGTCCCAACTTCACAAAAGAAAAACTCGACAGAGCAATGGCCACTTCAGATTGGTTTTTAATATTCCCTAGCAGCATCTGTCAAGTCCTTCCAGCTGTAAAATCATATCACTCCCCTCTTCATCTCAGATTGAACAACCCTGTACTGAGAAGTAGCTACAAAAAACATGTGTTTAGATATGAAGCAGCTTGGTCTTTGAGGAATGAAAGCCACACTCTGATAACAAAAGCTTGGCAAACACCAGTTCATGGGTACCAACTAGATATAAAGTTTAGGAATAGGCTAAAAAACTGTCAAAGAGTGGTGCAGCAATGGAAAACAGTCAACAAAAACCAAGTACCTCACAGTACACATAGAAAGCTTTAGTAGATAATGGAATTGCAAAACTCAAGTTCAGGAGATCACATCAGTATCATGCAAAAACAGCAGGAAGAGGTAGATTGGCCCTAGTTGAAGAGGAATTAAAGTGGAAACAACGGGCTAAGCAACATTGGTTAAAGCAAGGGGATAAAAACACAAGCTTCTACCATAAGTATGCTTCCCAACGAAGAAAAACCAATTGCATTAGATCACTCCTGGACCAAAGTGGGAATGAAGTTATTGACCAAGGAAAGATAGGTGCAATGTTTACTGATTTTTTTTCCACCTTGTTCACCTCTTCTCATCCCACAAAAGTAGAGGCATGTTTATCAAACATGTCATCAAAGGTTACTGAAGAAATGAACAAAATGCTCCTGCTGGAATTCACCTCCCAAGAAGTTAAAGAAGCTGTCTTCCAAATGACTCATTTAAGCTCACCAGGTCCAGATGGGTTTCCTGCTCACTTTTATCAATCTAATTGGGAAAACATATAGCTGGAAGTTTTGGATTTCACACTCGAATTTTTGAATAGAGGTGGCCCTCTGAAGGAGGTAAATGACACTAATATCACTTTGATTCCAAAAATGAAAGAGCCAAAGAAAGTGAGTGATTACAGGCCTATAAGCTTGTGCAATGTCATATACAAAGTGATAGCTAAGGTGCTTGAAAATAGGCTAAAAACCATCCTGCCTAAGGTGATCTCACAAAACCAAAGTGCTTTTGTCCCTGGAAGGTTAATCACAGACAACATCCTAATTGCCTATGAAACCCTCCATGAGATGAACACTTGGGCAAGAGGCAAAGAGGGGTACATGGCTCTCAAACTGGACATGAGCAAGGCATATGATCGAGTGGAGTGGAGTTTCTAAGAAGGTGTAATGCTTAGAATGGGCTTTGATGCCAAATGGATCACTCTAATTATGAAATGCATTACCTCTGTCACTTATTCCATTTTGACAAATGGACAACCCCAGGATTCTTTCTCCCTTTCTAGAGGTTTAAGGCAAGGGGACCCCCTCTCCCCCTACCTTTTTATTCTTTGTGCAGAAGCTTTAACTTCTATGCTGAATGAGGCAGCAGAACGTGGCAGCATATCAAGTGTACAAGTTGGGAAACAGCCAGTCTTCATAAACCACATGTTCTTTGTAGACGACAGTTTGCTTTTTTGCAAAGCTAACTCACTAGAATGGAGTAGGATCCTTTTTATCCTAGAAACGTATGAAAAGGGATCAGGTCAAATGTTGAACAAAGAGAAGACATCTATTTCTTTCAGTAGAAATACTCCACAAGAAAATCAGCAAATGATTCTTCAGCTAGCAGGCATAAAATCTCAAGGATCCTTTGAAAAATACTTGGGCCTCCCTTCTATGGTGGGTAGGAAAAAGGTGGCAGCATTCCACTCTACACTCTATCATTGATAGAACATAGGTGAGGGTCACTAATTGGAGGACAAAGTTCCTATCTGCAGCGAGTAAAGAGATTCTACTCAAAGCTGTCCTTCAAGCAATCCCAACCTACTCCATGGGAATTTTCCTTCTCCCTCAATCAATTATTCCTAGGCTCAACAAACTTCTAAAAAAATTCTTGTGGGGGTACAATGAAGACCACTCAAAGATCCAATGGGTGAAATGGAATCTTTTAGGGAAAGCAAAGGAATAAGGTGGACTGGGGTTTAGGGACTTTAACAGCTTCAATATTGCTATGTTAGCAAAGCAAAGTTGGCACATTCTAAAATTTCCAGGCTCACTTCTAGCTTAAGTCTTTAAGAGTAAATATTTTCCTTACTCAGAATTAATGAAGGCCAGATTGGGAAACAGACCATCATTTGCTTGGAGAAGCATTATGAAAGGAAACCAACTACTAAACGAGGGTCTTATCTGGAGAATAGGAAATGGAAGAAGAACTAATATTTGGGAAGATCACTGGATTCCTACAGCTTGGCCTTACAAAGTCCAAACCAGAGGAGAGGAGAAGAATCTGAAATGGGTGTCTAAGTTAATTGATCCTGAACTAAAGCAGTGGAAGGAAAGCTCTCTCAGAACTCATTTTAATCAAGAGGAATCCGAGAAAATAAAAGCCATCCCTATCAGTCTTGGAGGGAGGGATGATCAGCAGGTATGGCCAAGCACTTCGAATGGTCTTTTCACTGTAAAGACAGCTTATCACCTGCATCAGGAGATGATAAATCAAAAGAAGGGTGAATCCTCAAAAAACAGGGAATACTTTGAAGACTGGAAAGTTATTTGGAAACTTCAAGCCTCTAATTCAGTTAAAATGTTTATTTGGAAAGGTTGTCAAGATGCCCTTCCCACCCTTGCCAACTTGTACAGGAGGAAAGTAATAGAAAGAATGTAATGTCCAATTTGCAAACAGACATCAGAAATTGGGGTACATGTGCTATGGAACTGTGAAGCAGCAAAGGATGTATGGGGGCAGGGAAGCATCAAAGTCCAAAAGATGACTGGAAATAGAAACTCCTTTAACGAAATTTGGAGTCAGATGATACAGAATTTAAAGGAAGAAGAACTAGCAGAGGTAGCCATCATAGCCAGACTGATTTGGTTTAGAAGAAACAATTTGATTCATGGAAAATCTTATACCCGTCCAGGTTTGATTATTCAAGCAGCTAAAATGGAAATAACAAACTTCAAGGAAGCCATGGACAAACCACAGTCCAACCAAACCAATGAAACAATTCAAACTATCGGGTCTTGGAAGAAACCTCCAGAGGGTTCCTACAAGCTAAACTGGGTCATAGCCACTGATAAAGCAGCTGTAAAAGTGGGAATTGGAGCCATCATAAGAGTTTCACAAGGTCAAGTAATAGGTACCCTTCAAGCCACAAGATCTTTAAAAGCTTACACTTATACATCTGAATCATACGCCTTATTGTTAGCTTCTATGTTCTGTAAAGAAAGTGGAATTTTAGCAGTAATTATGGAGGGTGAATCTCTTAAAGTGATCAACATCTTAAGAAATGAAGCCCCTGACTGGAGTCAAGGGGGACTGCTAATTGAAGAAGCAAAAAGCATCCTCAATTCGTGTGCACACTGGTCTGCCAATCAAGTTTAGAAAGAGGCAAATAATGCAGCTAGTAGTTTAGCTAGAAATGCTCTCTTATTGTATGAAGACTTATATGAGTTGGAAGAAATTCCTACCTGTACTCTGTCCACTGTTCTCAGTGAGATGATGTAAGTTGTTCGAAGATTAATAAACTAACAAGTTTATTTCAAAAAAAAGCATCCCATGAAATTATATAATATTTAAAAATAATAATTTTATTTTAAGATAAATTTTAAAATCCTAATCTTACAAATCAAATTATGTTATATGGATTTGTGTGGTGTAAAGTTTTCAATAGCACTACTTCTTTATGGAGAATTGCTACAAGAAAACCTTACAGCACACACATCTACCCAATTCTAACATGTGATTTCGTATTACTTTCTTTCTTTTCCCAATAGTGCACATATGCCCCTTCTAAGGTTGGACAGTAAAGGTCGGAGAAGGGCAATCACTCAAATTCATCGTATTATGAAAAATAATGAGCTCAATGTACACAACGATTTCAAGTAACGCGCCTATATAGATATATATTATATATCAATGTTCTTTGGTGAAGGGGGAATGAAGAGAGCTTTTTAATTGAGTTCGATTGTTGATTGCATGCCTTTCGATCGACCCAAAGTTGAAACTATAATTAATATTCTTAATAAATTTCATGGACCTGCTCTTTTTGCTTTTTGATTTGGGTAGGTGAGACACATAATTTGCTTGAAGTTGGCTTTCTTTCAAACTCCATGTGCTTTCTTATTCAAACTGGAAGCGAATTATGTTTTGTCTTCTTTGTTCTTTCTTCTTCTTTTGCCAAAACAAAGAAAGGAACATATTGATTCTTGATAGTAATTTTTTTTCAGGCAAATTCTTGGAAAGTGCTAATATTGCAAGATATTACAAGGGTACTCAGGTAAAATGAGGGCCAGATGGATCCTTTCCATTTTGAGAAGTTGGAGAAATAACATTGAGCAAGTGGATGAATGAGATGATGTGTTTTATTTTACATTAAACATCGCTGCATTTTGTTGATGGTAAGGCAGCTTATTGCTTCTACTGTCTTTTTAGAATATCTTGCTTTATGTTTTGAGTTTGTTATTACCTTGTAAACGTACACCAAGGGCATATGAGATGTATAACGGAAGACAGGGGCAATGTAGAGAGATCATCTTTGAGCTTTTAATCAGTGGAATATTTTGGAGGAAGGGTGCCTCGAACTACCCATTGTCATTCTTTTGATTTTCTTTTGAATTTATGAAATTATCAGCTCTTCTGTTCATCCCATTTTCCTTTGTTATTCCCTTTTCTAGTGAGTTATCTAACAAGTTCATAACATTTGGTATCTAGAGTCGATGATCCCGATGGCCGACAGCAATCGTTTTAAACAACAACAACAACAGCAAGAGACCTTGTAATGAAAAGTGGATGCTCACAAAGAGAGTCTTCAGGAGATCAAGGACCACTTAAATTAGTTGACAAATATGGTGTAGACGTTGGTGGCAAATCATAACAATATTCCTAATCAAGAACTTCCAGTGGTTAATGAAGATTGAAATCTCTTTCTTGATATGAGCATGAGTGAAGATTTGGGCTCTATAGAGTTAAAAAAAAAAATAGAAGTGAGAAGCTATAGGTTCAACTAAAGGAAAAGAAAAATCAGTGGTCGTAGAAGAAAAAGGGTAAACAAAGAAGAGAAAGTTCCAATCGAGGAGTAACAAGAATGTGAAAAGCCCATTCTCAAATCTTCAACTAACTTTCATGGAGGACAAATCAGCTTCTATTAGTGTTGTTCATAACCTTCGAAGCTTGGTTGCTGGCATTAAGCCTTCTACACCTAACACTGATGTTGGTGCAAATATTTTACCACTGGTCCAAGGTCTTCAAGATATGTCAATTGCAATAGGTACTATAGATTCTCTTGCATGTTTTGATGGGTCCTTCCAAATTTTTGTTGGATTGGTAGGTATTCATCAAGGGAAGATAGGAAGTGTGGATTTGGAGTGTGATAATATAGAAGGTATGGCTCACCAGTTGCTCAATATAATGTCACATAAACACCTTGTTTGTGTGCTCGATGTACTTCCTTGGCCTCTTGATAGAATAAAGGACTAGACTATTGGTTGAAGGAGTTTTGAGGCCGATTGAGGTAAGGGGAGATGCTGGCTCACACTCAAGCTAAGGCGAATGAAAAGAAAAAAAGATATATAGTTCTCTTGCAAAAATGGCCGATCCTTTGAGTTTATATAATCCAAATGAGGAAAATGTTGCTGAAGTTTTGGGGGCTTTAGGAGATAGAATTTTGGAACAAGATTATGTGATTGTGAAACGAAATAGGGAAGTGATTCTTGATGAAAAGCTTAGAACTTATAGGGAAATGGTTAGAACCAAGAAGCTTTTTGATGAAATGCTTGAAAAGCTAAGCTTAATTTGATACCATAATTTATCAAGTATAGTTTTTGTATCTATAGCTTAAAAGTGTAGGCGAATCATGGTTTTCATGGTGGATGTGATTTATGCCGCTTCTACATTCCAAATTTCTGAACTTGTTGCTCTTTATTAGAGGCAGTTGCTAGATATTCTTGACAATGCTATAATATATGACATTTTGTTGGTTCTATCCATTGCAAACATGTGTGGTAAAGCACATGAAAGATTGTTGGCAAGGTGTATTGAGAGTATTGTTAAGTCTGATGTTGGTGTGACTAGGGGTGGAAAAAAAACTAGTAAATTGGATCGGTGGGTTTGGTTTGGTATCGGGTTTAGTCCATTCTAGTATCGATTCTATTTTTCTTAAAATCGATTAAAATCGGCCCTGTTCTAATTTTCTCTTTTTTAATACCGGACCGAACTGAACCGGTTCTTATACATATATATTTTAATTTTTTATATTGGATAAAATATTTTTTAAATGATTTTTTATTATAATTATATATAAAATAATTTTTCTTATATGATAAATTACTAATTAATATAATATTAAATTTTAAAATCCTATATAAATAATTGTATATTATCACTATAATCTATTGTATTAGTAGCTTTACGATTACTATGTCACTATATATTATAATATACTATAATATATCAATATATTATAGATTATAATATATTACTATAGTCTATAATACAATTATAATATATATTATAACATAATACAATATATTATCATTATATTATTATATACTATAATATATACTATAAATATACCTAAAAAATTGTAAATATACCTAAAAAATTGGAGCGAACTAAACCTGAACCGGAAAAATTAGAAGTACCGGTTTAAGGGTGTAATGACTCACTCAAAAATGAGTAGCACAAAAGCTATCCCAAGTGCAGGAGGATGTCGTGTAATAATTAGGAATAAATTCCTAGATCGTCTCCTCAGGGAAAGTTACTCAAAAATTAAACTCGTTGAAAAAGTGTGAAAAACTTCACAAAGAGAAAAAAAAAACAGATGGTATGTGCAATGGATGAAGAGGTTACTAGTCATGGACAAGATTCATGTTTTTAGATTTTTGATTGTCGGATTGGAATATAAATGACTAATAGATTAAATTCAGAAATTAATAAAACTAAATTAAGAATTTAAACTAGATTAGAAAGTAAATGACAAACATACACTGAATATTGAAAAAAAAAACCAAATTAAAAGTTCAACACAAAGTTATGAAAATTAAATAAACATTATCTATAACAAAAATAAAATACACAAAGATAGCACAAGAACATAAAAATGAAAAAGATAAAAGTTAAAAAAAAACTCCCTCTCCTTTCTTTCCTCACTCTTCTAGTTAATACAAAAAATAAAATCTAAGGGAAAATATCTTAGACAAAATAAATCCTAAAGATGCTGCATGCAGAAAAATTAAAGTAAAATGAAAGCAAAGAAAATAAAAAAAACAAAGAAGAACAAGCCGAACAAAAACAGAAGAACAAGCTGAATGAAAGCAAAGAAAATAAAAATAAACTGCCCTGCCTCTTGAATGAAAATAACGCTATGAAGACAAAATGCCCTTGCTGCCTCCGTCTGCTATGTAGAGAACAAGAAAGAATGATCTGTTTCCAGCGTAAAAAAAAACAGAGTAATATAACAACATTAGCCGAACAGCTGGTTTGCATTAAGAATCCAAAAAAAACTAAAAACTGCCTAGAGAAAGAAAGAAACTGAAAATTGAACTACGAAGGAAAAAACAGCTAAAACTAAAACTGTTGTCTTCAACAAAGTTTAAAACGAACGGAAAAACAGGAAAAGAAAGTAGCAAAACAAACTTCTGCTGCAACGCTCTAGTGTAGAGTAAATTCAGTGTGTGTATTTTTAATGCATTCTAACGTAAATGACAGAAGAAAGAACAACAAGAAAGCAAGAAAATAAATCTCAAACTGCCCTTTATAAAGTCTGAAATGAAAACAGAATAAAAACTAAACCAACGTAAACTCAAGTCTGAAATGAAAACAACTTCTGCTGTAACTTCAAGTGCAGAGTAAAATTCTGTATGTATGTTCTCCTCTCAACTTCCAGCCCGTAAGCTTTATAGGGTCTGCATGTGTGTTTGCTGCCGTGATTTCAGCTTGTTTTTCTGCATCTGATTTTCTGCATGTGTTGTCAACTTCCTGATTTTCTGCATTGCTGATTTTCTATTGCAGGTGCCGTGATTTGCTGCTTGTTTTGCTGCTGTCCAGGTACATGTGTGAGTTGTCCGAGTGATGCATGTGTGAGTTTTAATTTTCTGCATGTCTGAACTGCATTTCTGAACTGCATGTCTGAACTGCATGTGCCGTGGGCTCCAGCATTTCTGCATGTGTATGGCTGCATGTTTGTTTTCTCTTTTTTTCTGCCGTAGGTTTCTGTCCAGGTGCATGTGTGCTGATTTTTTCTGCTTTATGTGCTGTCCTGCATGTGCTGTTTTTATTCCCAGCCGTGAGTTTCCTTTTTATGTGTTTGTATATTTTTCTGCAGGTGCAAGTTGCTGCTGCCATGGGATACTTTCTGCTGCAAGTGTGCTGTTTCTTCCGTGATTTTCTGCATTGAGGTGAAGGTGCCGTGAGTTGCTTTGCTTTCTGCATGTTGTGAGTTGAATTTCTGCTGCTTTGCTTGACTTTTCTGCATGCTGTGAGTGATGCATGTTTTCGGTGGAAATTCTAGCCGTGATGCATGTGAGTGATTTTCCTGCATTTGTTTCTTCATTTTCTGCATCTGTGGACTGCATGTGCTGGTTGTTGAGTTGCTGTCCAAGTTCTCTGCTTCATGTGCTTAAAACAAAGTGTGCGTGGAAAACTGATCATCTGAAAGGTTCAACAGGTGCAGATTCTTCAAGAAGAGCTGCAGCCTCAAAGCATTCAGCAGCTGCTTTGCATGATAAAGTGCAACATCCAACTTCCTTTGCTCAGCATGTTCTAGGCAAAGATGATAAACAATGTATGGATCTCTTTTGAAATTTATTTAAACTGCAAATAAGGAAATAACACTCGAAATAAATTAACAAGAAAAAAATAGATTATT
This sequence comes from Carya cathayensis, assembly GCA_011037825.1. Classification (NCBI taxonomy): domain Eukaryota; kingdom Viridiplantae; phylum Streptophyta; class Magnoliopsida; order Fagales; family Juglandaceae; genus Carya; species Carya cathayensis. Next base: position 245,838 of record QGSO01000679.1, read on the forward strand.
AAAAATATATTATATATGTGAGGAAATATTGTCCAATTAAACCATAGTTATAAAATTAAGCATAAACATGATATTAATCAATTTAAAAATTACAACTCGAATTTATGCTTATTAACTATTTTTCCATTTAAAACCAATAATAATGTCATGAGGAATTTAAAATACATTGGTTTTAAATATCTAAAATATGCAATATTTTGGCTCAATCATGTAACTAGTACGGTAGCGGTTTTTCAAATCTCAAAACTAGTATATAATGGTTTGATTCTAAAATATGTTAAAAACTTGACCAAACCAGATTGGTTACACCCCTAAGTGTGACGACCATTGCTAGAGGGAATAGGCATGGGCTGTTTGAGGAAATGCGCCACATACCGCCTAAGCCAGATAGAATTGTTGTGGAAGGAGCGAAGTTCTCAAAGAAAATGGAGTCTGTTCCAAATGAGTGATGGGTAGAAGACATACTTGAGTTGAACATTGATCTTTACAAGCAAGTAATGATTGTTGTTAGAGTGCTACTGCCGAATGCCAAGAAACGTAAAGAGAAAAGAAAAATAAATATAGGAGCACGGAGCATATTCTGCATCTTGGAGAAGGCAAATAAAATATGGAGAAAAGCGCTGTTGTGTGAAGATGGCAAGGTACCATGTTTTATCAAAGTAGGATGGGGTCAACCATCTACCCCCAGGAATGGAAACCCAATTGATAATTAAGGAGTTCTTCACGTAGGGGTTGAAATTCAATATGTTTTAGTGATTATGGTTGCAGGTGGTGGCAAAAGCTTGGGTTACTAGCTTCCAGCTGCTTTTCTTGGTGGAATTGCCCTTGTTGTCAATTCTTTACTGTCGCCAATTCAAGATCATAAAAGCGTGTTAGCCTTGTTACATGGTAAAAAAGGAGAGGATAGGACCCCTGTGGCTTGGGATGCTCAACTAAGAAGAGAAATAGGTGCAACAAGAGACATTGCTTGTATCCATTCAAAGATTGGTGGAAAGCTTGTTTGTGATTGACTCACTCAAAAATGAGTAGCACAAAGGCTATCCCAAGTGCAGGAGGATGTCGTGTAATAATTAGGAATAAATTCCTAGATCGTCTCCTCAGGGAAAGTTACTCAAAAATTAAACTCGTTGAAAAAGTGTGAAAAACTTCACAAAGAGAAAACAAGTGGATGGTATGTGCAATGGATGGAGAGGTTACTAGTCATGGACTAGATTCATATTTTTAGATTTGTTTGTCGGATTGAAATGTAAATGACTAATAGATTAAATTCAGAAATTAATGAAACTAAATTAAGAATTAAACTAAATTAGAAAGTAATTGACAAACATGCACTAAAAATTTAAAATGCCCAAAGAAATGAAAGATTAAATAAGTGAGAAAAATAAATAACACGAAATAAGTAAACAGAAAATAAATTGCCCAAACTTCTAAACCAAAAATCTCAAAAGTATTCTATAAACTTTAAACTGAAGTTAAATAAAAATAGAGAATAAAAAGTCTGAACGAAAATTCCCCTTCACCATTCAATTGAAATTCAAAACAAAAAGAACCAACTTCTCATGTAACACTCTTGAAAATTAATCTCCAAACCTTTAATGAAAAATCTAGAACAATTCTTTATTCCATGAAATTAACTAACACACTTGCAAGAATTTAAAATATTACACATAATGAAATAAAATTCTAGAGTAATTCTTAGCACAATTAATAAAAACTCTAAAACAATTCTTTAATCCATGAAATCACTTAACACACTTGCTAGAATTTAAAGTATTACACTTAATGAAATAAAATTCTAAAGCAATTCTTAGCACACTTAATAAAAACTCTAAAACAACATAGCATTGCAACCAAAAGAAAAAAAAAATTCCGAATACTAAGACTTGAATTTTGCATTTCAACACAACTCCATCTTTATTTCATTCACACATCCCCACCTACTAACCAACTTAAAAATCAACTTAGCAACAATTAAATTACAACTTGACCAAAACTTCATGCAAGAATTAAAGTAGCAACAACTTCACTAAAAAAAACTGCTAAGGAACATAAGAACAACACTAAAACAAAGCATAAAAATTCCTCTCTACTCCACACGTCCAACCCCTATTTAAAGAACCCTTCTACCACTTCTTGAATGTCCAATTTGGTGGAAAAATAGCAGCACATGTTCGGTGGAAAAACAGCACATGTTGGATGACTTTTTCAATGATCAATTGATGCAGAATTTTCGGTGGAGAAGCATCTGAATTTCGGTGGAAAAGCAGCACATGTTGGATGACTTTTTCAATGATCAATTGATGCAGAATTTTTGGTGGAGAAGCATCTGAATTTCGGTGGAAAGAGCAGCCTTCATTCGGTGGAAAAGCAACACATGTTGGATGACTTTTTCAATGATCAATTGATGCAGAATTTTCGGTGGAAAGAGCAGCTGGATTTCATGGAGACAGCAGCCTAATTTTCTTGACTTTTTGTTGCTCATCTTGTGCAGAATTTCGGTGGAGGGACATCAGCCTAATTTCAAGACTTTTTGGTGCAATTTGTTTCAAGAAATTGGTGCTGTCCGAGTGCTTCAATTTCTGCATGTTCGGTTTGATTTCCAGCTGTGTTTCTGCTTTATTTTTCTGCATCCGTGAGTTGTATGTGTTGAGCTCTATTTTTCTGTTTTGAATTCCAGCCGTGATTGTTGATTTCTTCATTCTTTGCTTGACTTTTCTGCATGTGCGTGAGTGTGAGCTGCTGCTGCTTCTTCATTTTGCATCCGTGAGCTGCATATGTTGGTTGATGAGTTGCTTTCTGCAAGTGTGCCGTGAGTTTCATTTCCTTCATGTGCTTTGCTTCTTTTAATTCACTCCAGCCGAAATTCTCACAATCAACTCCACAAACTTTGTCACTCTACAAGTCAAGCACGGCTCTTCCTATAGAGAATTAAAATTCCACCGATTCTACACCTCAAACCAAGCACATGGAACCTCTAATTTCTTTCTAATCCAACCACCCTTTTTTTATTTCTTTTCTTGTGCAACTCTCACCAATCCAAATCAAGGCATTTTAGCCAACATCAAATAGTTCCAACCGGATCCCATTTGAATTTTATTCAAGCTGAAAATATGAAGAAAGAAATAACACTTAAAAAAATAAATATCAAAAATATGTTATATATTTGAAGAGATATTGCCCAATTATATCTTAGTTATAAAATTAAGCATAAACATGATATTAATCAATTAAAAATCACAACTCGTATTTATGCTTATTAACCATTTTTCCATCTAAAACCAATAATAATGTCATGAGGAATTTAAAATACATTGGTTTTAAATATTTAAAATATGCAATATCTCAGCTCAATCAGTGATCCAACCCTCAAACATTTTTTCGGCATGAATCGGTAAGGTGTATGGTTATAATACACTACCTTGGTTATAATGGTTTCTAAATGTGTATGAGAAAATGGACAAGCCTTGGAATAAGATTTTGATGTTGTTGCTGGCATGAAGAGTAAAAGGGATGTGTTTGTTCAATTTAAGTGTGAGGAATTTGTAAACAATGCTATTGAGAAACTAAATGGCTTTACGGTTGGAGAGAAGCAAATATATGTGTCAAAGTTTGTTAAAAAGAGTGATAGGATTTTGTCCAATGTTGATGCTAAATATACAAACTTGTAATTAAAGAATTGGCCTCTGAATGTCATGGAAGAGGTTCTTTGGGAGTTCTCCAATTATGGAAAAATTGCTAGTTGGTTATTTAAAAGGGAGACAATGGGACTCCTAGAGGTTTGGACTTTGTAAACATCAACATAGCATCTGATGTAGACATCAACCTAGCATATGTTGTCCTGTTTGTTGTTATTGCTTCATGCTTCTTGGTTATTCTATACAAACTTATGTCATTCTGGTTCTTTGTGCTTTTGCTTGTTATTTTTGGCATAGGTGGTATAGGGACTTGCAAACTTGCTTGGTTGCTTTATTATCGAGCATTTGTTGTTGTTTGGGCAGTCACCAAGATATCTAATTTGCCTGGATACAATCAGCCACCACCATATAATCAATAGCAAGGTTATCCTCCTTCAATAGCTGCATTTGTGTACTAGTATGGAAGTTTTATCTTCCTATTACTTGAGAGCTATGGTGTAAGAAAATTGGAAGTAATCCTGTTCTCATTGCAACAAGGGCATTCTTTATTAGTTTGCTATACCCACCTTGTGTATGAGGAATTCAAAGAAGCATACATGCAACTTGTGGGCAAGGTGCTCTAAGGGGGAGATATTATAAAGAATTGTAACATGGAGAAGTGAAGGGATGAAATATCAGTTAAGTCTAAGGCCTAGTCTAGATAGTGAGATGAGATTAGATAATCTATGAATGGTAGTGAAATGATTTGTAAATAGTTTAAGTTGAAATGTTTTATGGAGATTTGGGGAATGAGAGAGAAAAAGTTTTATTTTACATTAAACACTGTGTGTTGTTAATAGTAAGGCAGCTTGTTGTTTCTACGGATTATTTTAGAATTTCTAGGATTTTTGTTACGAGTTATTTATTACCTTGTAAATGCCAAGGGTATACGGGATGTATAAGGGAAAAATGGAGCAATGTATAGAGATCGTCTTTGAGCTTGTAATCAGTTGAATATTTTGGAGGACGGGTGCCTCGAACTACCCATTGTCATTCATTTGCTTTTTATTTTTCCTGAATTTATGAAATTATCAATTTCTCTTCATCCAATATTTCATTTGTTATTCCTTTTTCTAGTGATTTATCCTACAGGTTCATAACAATTAGAGCTCGCACTACATAGAATCTGAGAAGTATTCCTTTTGGTGGGCAATGTGATGATGGCTACAATCTCTCTAATGATGCATACAATCTGCTAATACTCATTCACGTTAATGTGATTGAGAACTTTGTAGACTATTTCTGAGTTTCTTTCCCGTGCATGTGATCCGTTCTAGTTGTTGGGGTTGTGGATCTTGGTTTGTTATTGTGATGACCTGATTTGATGAGCTGACCCACCAATATTTTGTCACGATTTTTTGGTGGAGTTTTAATAAGGATTGGGCTGATATTTTGCCACTGTTTTGACTTAGGAAGTGCTAAACAGAGAGTTTGCTCGAAATTCACGCGACAGGTCGCTTGAGCAAAGATCATATAGGAAGTTCGTTCAAGATTCACTCGACATTCCACTTGAGTGAATAACGCAAAAAAGTCAAAATTTAGGCTCCGTTGTGTAATACTATAAATATATACTTAATGAATAGTATAACTGGTTTGGATGGTGAATTTTGCTCGAAATTGTATCTTGTTATTCTTTAACATAATAAAATCATCTGTATCTTTGTGGATGTAAATACGTTGCCGAACCATGTTAATTTTGTGTCATGTTATTGCTTATTTGCTTGCTTTAACTTTCTCTATCATCATTTTCACAATACTAGGTTGAGCTTCTTTGCTTTCAAGGCTGCAAGGAGAGCAGATAGTGCTTCACCTATTATGGTTGCATTTCTTTGTTGAGTCATGGAGCAAGTGAACTTTGGAGTTGCTGGTAGCTTTATGTATATAAGTGAAGGGTGATAAATGTGTCTTAAATCTTCCTTGATTTACCCATTTCCTTATAACACTGGACATTAGTGTGTTTGGACAACATCTCTTAAGTTATTAGCCTAACTTTAGGGCTTTTAATATGAGAGATTGTCATATGAAATAAGTTTTAAAATATTTATTGAGCATTTGATGCTATGTTCAAAAATTCAAATAGTGAACCATATATATTACAAAGCTCACTTTAATTATGCTTCTCTCTTCTACTTTAGTCCCTTAAGTATTTTTTGGATACATTTATTCACTTAATTAGCCCACCACCTAGATAGTTGGATTTGAACATTGCTAAGTAATGATACCTACACAACACATTTCGCAATACATGTTATAAAATAAGAATATTTTTACAAAATGGTGTTACTTTTATAAGATATTTTAAAAAAATATCTCTCTTTTAAAAACATTAGTGTAAATATTCAAGCAAAGATTTCAATGTCTTGCAGAATATTTGCTTGAGGAGATATTATGGAAACTCTGCAACATCAATTTCATTATAGACAATCATTTTTGCTCAAGAAATTGCGCACACCCGTAACATGGCATTCTCCCACCGTCATTTTTTTTTAACTCTATGTTAACCAAAATCACCCGTGTGTTGAAGCTAATTGTTAGAATTTAACAAATAGACGGGACAGAGGCCACGCCGCATTAAATATTTATCCCAAAGGGCCATGCCACATTAAATGGACATGGCTGAGGAAACTACGAGGGCATGCAACCCCCCAGCCACAGGGCATGGGCCTCTGGCCCCCAAACCCAGGCATAAAAACGATTATCAGGCACCAGAGCAAGGGTTAGATTCATTCACTATAAAGCATGTAACTGACTTTGGCATCGGAGACTCTTCCGGCCACTACCATGGTTACCATCTCTTGGTGTTTTCTCAGTGTTTGCTGACCTAAAATCGAAGACCAGAGTTGCTATGGGCCCGGTTAAAAAGTATACAAAACACGACATCAATAGCTGTATTAGTGTGAATTCCCTAAACATAGAAGGGAAATGGCAAAGTAAGGCTAGGAGTATTTGCATGAGCCATGGAGGTAGGACCTGGAGGGAAAAGTGGTAATGGTGATGGGGGAGCCTCCGAACTTGCTTGTGAATTTTGTCTTGACCTCGCCAATGCTGGCTACAAGATTCGTGGATGCCACTCGTAAGGTCAACCGCCTCAACTCCCTCTACCACCAAATCAATCACCTCCCTTCTTCTTCAGCATCCAACTCCTAGGGTTTCCGAGCTATGGCTATAAAGCTAGACGTTTGTGCCGATGCTCCCACCATCAAAGCATCCGTACAAGGCTTGGGATGAGTTCGGACATATCGACACCTTGATCAATAATGCAAGAGTTAGAGGCAATTTACTCTTCTTCTTTCTTTCCTATTTGCTTTCATTTTAATTGTTGAGAAAATGAAGGAAAATGAGAGAAAATTTTGAATTTTTACTGACCGAAGCCAATAAACCTTTAAAGTTAAAACCTCTTCTACCTTGATTTCTTAATAATAAAAATAAATAATTAAATTTTAGGCTGGAACTCAGATTCCACCTTTGATATTAGCCTACTGAGTCTTATCCGAATTTCCCGATACTTCTTTGCGAGTATATGGCTACATAGCTACTTCTTCCTCTATATTTTAATTCTTAGAGCCTTATTTCAAAAAAAAAAATTCTTAGAGCCTGTAGACAGATTCGCATACTTTGATATGGATCTATCTCTTTTTCTTTTACTTGTTTGATCGATGTCCTTAAATATTACGCTAAGAACCTTAGGTAATGTGAGATCTCCGTTGGACTCTTCTGAGGAGGAATGGGATCAGGTCGTCAAGACAAAAGAGTTGAAGATTGGAGAAGAAAAGAGAAGGTGCGGGCTCTTTGCAACGGGCGAATGGAGAAGGCATTGTGGCTGGCTACATAAGATAAACTTGCAGTTTTGGCTAGAGTTCAAAGATTGGAGAAGAGATTAGAAGGGATATATGCTACTGCAGAATTGCAGAAGGAGAACGTTTTGGTTTAAAATGAAACAAAACATATTGATCACTTGTTTTTATTCTCGCAGTCATTTTCGTTTGTTTTCCTCTCATACCCAACAATCTAATTTCCTTCAGAATGCTATGAAACACAGCGTTTCATTTTTTACAGCGGCATGCTAACCTACTGCCACTGCGAACCTACTTGTTACCATTACTTCCAATCAAAATCATTCGTAATGAAATCAATAATGGAGTTATTGTTACTGTTTTTAAAACAAATCCCAATAATTTGAAGGAAAAAAATCCCAATAATTTTGGTTTTGCATTTGCAAGGAATGGCCAAAGAGCCTCCTAGAAAGTTGCGTCGATGCTCAGCCACTGAAAAATATGTGCGGTTATAGAATAATGATAAGTATATTATTTCTTATTACATGTTTATTATTTTATAATATATTTGGAAATTTTATTTTTTTATTATTTTTTTATAAGTAGTTTTTTAATATCCTTAATTGTTAAATATATTTAAAAGACATACAATTTTATTAATATCTCTTTACATATGAATGAACAATCTTAAAAAGAATAGATAAACTGATGTATAAAAAACTAACTAAAATAGATAATACAAGTTTTGTTTGGCTAAAATACATTAGAGTTTAGATAAACTCTTGGCATACTTTGTGCCCAAATCGAAAGGTACTTCTTAAAAACATAAATTATAAATTGATATGATTATATACCAGACGTCAGATATATTGTATAAAAAAATAAAATTTACAATCCGTTTTACATAAATCTATATAAATTTATAGAGGGATAATATTAAATACAATTTTAGAGTTAAATCTGGCAGCATTCCCGCCTACTTTTTTTGTTTTTTTTTTTTTGTTTTTAACAATAAGGAGAGTTCAGCTTGGAAATTTTATTTTTTCATGCTATTCTTAAGTTTTTCTTATTATTTTTAAAAAAAATATACTTTAGCCTTTGAGGACTGCTAGAAACACAAATGAATCCTACAATGGGATTCCACACACTGATTTGAGGCACTAACAGTGCACCACTTCTTTTTTTTTTTTCCCCTCCTCCCTTTTCCCTCTCCCTTTCCCTCGTCGACAATGTCTGCCCCCCTAGGGTGGTTCCTAACCACTTCAGCCAATGAACGGTGGCCGTCAACCAGGCAAGTCGCGATCATCCCAGCCAGGACACAGTGCACAAAACGTGCACAACAAGCTCACGACACTGGCATGAGTTACCATGTCCCCGCCAACAACTTTTGCTCGCCCTCAGGTGGTTCCCATGCAAGCCGCAACCACCTTGGCCACGACATAGTGCACCAAACGTGCACTGTAAGCTCATAGATGAAGATGTAATAAGGGTCATCCTCAATGCCACTAGGAGGGCTAGGCGTGCTAGGCTAGGAAGGCGGCTTTGAGTTGTTTGCATGGTTTGGATAGGAAAGCTCGGGCGTGCAAGGCACGGCCACGAAAGACAAACCACTTGTCACCTAGATGTTGACCGAGTGGACAGGCAAATCCCTTAATTTTAGGGGTTGATGCGATTTAGAGGAAGTTGGGCATTTGAATATTCTTTAAATTAGGAAGTTTGAATAATCTAGTTTGAATATTTATTTTTTTAATTAGGGTACTAAATTGCCCTTAATTTTAGGAGTTTGCTAGGTTTGTTTTGGAATGTTATCTTGAAAAATGTTGCTGGAGAGAATAATTGGTGGAGGCCTAACCAAACCCTAGAGTTTTTATATTTTACAGCTTCATATAGGATTATTATGCTTTTTTTTTTAACAAAAGAAAATCTTATGCTTTCTCATCTTATTTTCAAGAATTGAGTGCTAGTCCGAGTTAGTCTTGATTTTCATATTCAAAATTATTTGGATTTTGGTTTTGCCTTGAGGTAGCCATTGATTCATCCATTCAACATGACCGTAAACACCTACGAGGCTTCCATCATTGGTGCTTTTGTTGAGAGGCGACAACTTACGCATAGGAAGCGGATTGAGAACCTTGAAGCAACTTTGGAGGCACAACAAACTGCCACCAATGAATGGTTTGGAATGATAGAGAAAGTGCTCCACCAACTGGTGGACCAAAAGAGGATACTCGAGAATGGAGATGGAAGGCGCCATAGAAGAAGGGCTGAGAGACACCATAGTCCTAAGGGTTCCGTTGGGTCTAGAAGAAGCCAACACCATGAGAGGGTGGAGGATTCGGGTTAATCTGATAAAAATTCCTCAAGCCTCGATGAAGGATCAACCGAGAAGAGTGAAAGGGAAGAAGAAAACAAAAGTGAGAGAAGAGGTGCTCGTAATAAAGGGCTAAGGGGGGAAGCCACCAAACCAAAGATGGACTTTTCCAAGTTTAATAGTGATGACCCGAGCATTTGGGTAAGTAGAGTCAAGCAATACTTTGAGCATAATCACATAGAGGGCCATGCTAAGGTATCCTATGCAGCCTACTTTCTTGAGGGGGAGGCTAATCAATGGTGGTAATGGATGAGGAAGACTTATAGAGCACAAAGGAGGGAGTTGAGATAGCGGAAATTTGTCAAGGAGCTTTTGGGGAGGTTCGGACCAACTGAGTAGATGGACTACCATGAGACTCTCTCAAAAGATCAAGCAAAATGGATCTTTAAGGGATTATCAAAAGGACTTCAAATACTTGTCTACATGGGTACATGGGTGGTCGGAGAAAGCCCTCATTGGGTCTTTTGTGGGAGGCTTGAAGAATGAATTGGCAGTGCAGGTAAAGCTTAAGAAGCCGAAGATCTTGATGTAAGTCTTGGAGGTTGCACGGATTAAGGAAGATCAACTCCAATATTTGAGGAAGAATAGCCGCTTTGAGGTAAGGAAACCACCCCCAATGGTTTCCAAGTTTGGTGCAAACAAAACTTTTAGTAAGAACTTTTCACCAAGAGGCCCTAGTGGAGGTGGGTGGATCGAATAGAGTCAAGCCACTAACCACAGGCGTGAAAAGGCTATCATTGGAAGAGATGAAATGATGAAGAGAGAAGACGCTTTGTTTCAATTTCAATGAGAGGTTCACACTGGCCACAAAATGCAAGGTGAAGTAAATTTTTCTTATTGAAATGGAGTCAGAGAAAGAGGGAGACTTAGAGGAGGAAGAGCAAGGACAAGAAGAGGAAGAACAAGGAGATGCCAGGGGAGGGGGGGCGAGATCCTCATATTTCTATCCATGCATTGGCTAGTGTCACGGGGCCTAGAATGATGAGAACACAAACTCACAGTAGCAAGATGGAGGTAACAATTCTGGTTGATAATGTTCATCTTTAAACTTTATCAACTCTAAAGTAGTCGAGAGTTTGGGATTGCCTATGACTTTTATCACTCTATTTGAGGTCAAGGTAGCTAGCTAGCAAGTAGAAGTTGACGTGTAGAGAAGCGTACAAGAAAGTATGTTTGAAAATGAAAGGCCTTGAGATTGTGGTGGATTTATACTCTTTGCCTATTGTTGGGTTGGACGTTGTGTTGGGTGTGCAATGGCTGGAGGAGCTAGGGAATAGAGTTTCGGACTATAGAAAAATGACTATGGAGTTTATGATGGGGGGAAATGTGTGATAATGAGAATGAATAGAAGAAGAGGATGTAAGCTCATGGGGCCTAATGAGATGGAGAAGATCTTAAGACAAGGGGGGTGATGTTTTGCCATCACTTTGGCTTTACAACCAAGGGATTTGGGTGAGGAGCATAGAGTGAAAGGTGGGGGCAGAGAGGTGGAGTTAGGGGCTAAGGTACCTAGTGACTTAAGGGGTTTGTTAGGGAGGTTTTCCAAAGTAATGGAGGATCCAAAGACACTTCTGCCTTTAGGGAAATTTGACTACCGCATTCCATTGAAGGAGGAAGCTAAATCAGTTAATATGACTCTCTATCGGTATGCTTGTTACCAAAAAACCGAGATCGAAAAGCAAGTCAATAAGATGTTGGCTAATGGGCTCATTCAACCAAGCAATAGCCAATCCTCAAGTCCATTCTCTTGGTCTCTTGGTGAAGAAGAAGGATGGCACTTGGAGGTTTTGCACCGACTACCAAGCCTTGAATGAGGCTACTATCAAAGATAGATTTTCAATCCGACCATTGATGACTTGCTGGATGAGCTTGGAGGTTTGACATTCTTCTCCAAACTTGACCTAAGGGCCAGTTACCATCAAATAAGGGTGCATGAATGGGACATTCACAAGATGGCTTTTCAAACTCACAATGGCCACTTCGAGTACTTGGTGATGCCGTTTGGTCCATGCAATGCTCCTTCAACATTTCAAGCATGCATGAACCAAATCTTTAAGCTGTACTTGAGGAGGTATGTATTGGTGTTCTTTGATGATATTCTTGTTTATTCGAAGACCTGGGAGGATCATTTGAAACACTTGGAGGTTGTTTTAGGGGTGCTACTTGACAATTCTTTCTATATTAAGTTGTCCAAGTGTACATTTACCCAAAAGGAACTTGAGTGTTTGGGGCATTTGATTTCACATGAGGGGGTCAAGGTGGATACAAGGAAGGTTAAAGCTATGTTGGCTTGGCCCAAACCAAAGACTATCACCGAATTGAGGGGCTTTCCAGGGCTCAATGGTTACTATAGAAAGTTCATCAAGGATTATGCTTCCATGGCAAGACCACTCACCAACATAGAATAATTTTGATTGGAGTGAAGAGGCGGATATGACATTCGAAGCTTTAAATAAGACCATGATAACCACACATATCCTTGCTATGCCTAATTTTTATAAGGTGTTCGAGTTACACACGGATGCAAGCAATGTGGGGGTAGGTGCAGTATTGACACCAGAAAGGAGGCCGCTAGCCTTCATTAGTAAGGATTAGCAAGGCCCCTTGGAGTTCAAAAGAAAGTCTATCATGGAGGCCGTGAGGGTATGAAGGCCTTATTTGCTAGGGCGGAGGTTCGAGATAGTCACGGATCAACAACCTTTGAAGCATCTTTTAGAGCAAAAGATCACTACTGCAGATCAACAAAGGTGGGTATCTAAGTTTCTTGGGTTTGAATTTCAATTGGTGTATAGGTCGGGTAGGAAAAATCGAGTGGCCGATGCCTTATCTAGGAGGGAAGATGGTGAGGTGTTGGAGTCTCTTTCGGGTCCTTCATGGGGAGTATGGGATGAGATTAGAGAGGGAAAACAAATTTGATCTAAGGTGTAAGGAGGTGATGGAGAGGTTAGAAGGAGATGGTAAGGGTGTAGAAAACTATGATATGCGTGATGAGCTTTTAAAATATAGGAGAAGAGTAGTGGTACCAAGTATGTGAGACCTTAGAAGGAAGATTTTAGGCTACTTTCACGATACCAAGAAAGGGGGACACTCGGAGGTTTACCGTACTTGGGTAAGGGTGGCTAACTTGTTTTATTAAGATGGCATGAAAGGTGATGTGAGGGAGTATGTTAGGAGGTGTGACATGTCAAAGAGTGAAGAGTGAGAGTAGCAAGCCCAAGGGTGTGATGCAACCTTTACCAGTGAGAGTAGCAAGCCCAAGGGTTTGATGCAACCTTTACCAATCCCTACTCACACTTGGGAGGATGTAACCATGGACTTTGTGGAGAGGTTGCTGCTTTCTAACATATGTGATGGGGTGTTTGTAGTGGTAGACCGCTTGACTAAGTATGCACACTTTATTGCAATAATGTATGCATACACGACTAAGACTATTGCTAAGCTTTATGTGAATCATGTGATGAAGCTCCATGGTATGCTGAGGAGCATTGTGACGGATAGGGACAGTGTGTTTATGAGCAATTTTTTGAGAAAGTACTTCGAGATGCATGGAACAGAGTTGGCTCAAAGTTCAACCTATCATCCTCAATCTGATGGCTAAACTAAGGTGACCAACAAAACTCTTGAGCAATACAATAGGTGCTTTGTGCACCAATATCCAAAGAAGTGGGAGGAGCATTTAGCTTGGGCTAAATTTTGGTACAACACCTCGTATCACCGATCAATCAAGATGATACCATTCGATGTGCTTGTAGCCTATGTAGTAGGGAGTTCGCCTAATGAGTTGGTGGATATGGAGCTTAGAGAGAGGAACAGGGTCTTGAAGGAACTCAAAAAGAACTTGGCACGTGCTCAAGACCAAAGAAGAAGCACTTTGACAAGGGAAGGAGCATGGAGTTCTTTAAGCCAGGAGAATGGGTCTTTCTCAAGTACTTACCAAGGGAGTACAATGCACTATCCAAGGTGGCACTGAGCAAGTTGAGGGTTAAATATTTTGGCCCATACCAAGTGTTAGCGAAGTGCGGACATCTTGCTTACAAGTTGGACTTACCGGCCGAGGTTCACATTCATCCTATTTTTTATACTTTGTGGCTAAGAATGAAGGTTGGAGACCCAACCAAGGTGGTGAATGAATTGCCCATGGTAGACGAGGAGGGACAAGTGGCAGTTAAACCTGAGAAGCTCTTAGAGTATAGGCAAGTGCAGAAGGGACGCCTTATGAGAACCAAAACCTTGGTTCAATGGAGGGGACTTCTAACCGAAAACGCTACATGGGAGAGTGTTCAAGTTCTCAAGTAGAAATTTCCGGAGCTTGACCTTGAGGACGAGGTCGGTCTTGAAGGGGGGAGGACTAATGAGATGCAAGAAGGGTCATTCGCAATGCTATTAGGAAGGCTAGGTGTGCCGAGCCTAGGAGGGCTGCTTTGGGTTGCTTACATGGTACGGATAGGGAAGCTTTGGGCGTGCAAGGCATGGCCATGAAAGACCAACCACTTGTCACCTAGATGTTGACCGAGTGGGCAGGCAAATCCCTTAATTTTAGGGGCTGATGGAATTTAGAGAAAGTTGGGCATTTGAATGCTCTTTAAATTAGGAAGTTTGAATAATCTAATTTGAATATTGATTTGTTTAAGTAAGGGATTAGATTGCCCTTAATTTTAGGAGTTTGTTGAGTTTGTTTTGGAATATTATCTTGTAAAAGGTTGTTGGAGGGAATAATTGGGGGAGGCCTAACTGAACCCTAGAGTATTTATATTTTATAGCTTTATATTGGATTATTATGCTATTTTTTGAATAAAAGAAAAGCTTATGCTTTCTTACCCTATTTTTGAGAATTGAGTGATAGCCTGGGTTAGTCTTGATTTTCATACTCCAAACTATTCGGATCTTGGTATTGCCGCAAGGTAGCCCTTAATTCATCCATCCAATACGACCGTAAAAACCTAAGAGCAAGTGAGGCTTCCATCACACTACTGTGAGCTCCCATGTCCTCGTCGGTGGTGCCATTTAGATTGCCGATAGCTTCTGCCCACCCTGAGGTGGTCCCCATGCAAGCTGTGACCACCACAGCCACAACATAGTGCACAAAACATGTACGAAAAGCTCACGGTACTGCTGTGAGCTCCCATGTCCCCGCTAGAGGTGCCGCTTGGACCATCAGTAGCTTTTGCCCACCTTGAGGTGGTCCCTAACCACTATGGCAAGCATAAGGAGGGGGGAGAAAGAGAAGGAAAGGAGGAGGAGGGGAAGGGAGAGGCACAGGAGAGCCCCAAAAATAAAAAAATAAAAAAAAGAGGGGACATGGTGCTTCATCAGTATGTGGAATCTTTTTGGATATTTTATCTTATAAATTTAATTTAGTTCCGTTATTAAGCAGTCAGTCCAACTTTCCAGTAATAAAAATCCTCCACTTAGAATCTCCCACTTTAGAAATCATATTAAATTAACGCTAGACTCGTGCGCATGGAATAGCAATGCAAAATTACTTCAGCTCACCTAGGTTCTTCCAGAACCAACGTGTGCTTCTAGGAGCTAGTAGAATGTGACAGCATGTGCTTCCAAAACCAATGCCGAGCAAACCTCCACTGCTGGCATCCATTGGCACTAGTCCACCATCACTAGTTCACCGAGTATCCATCGTCCTCCTTGGCCAATTTCACCCTGGCCGATTTCTTCCAATTTTTCCCCACGAGTGGGTCGCCCATGCCAAATCTGGTCTCTTCCTAATTGTTAACCCCTCTCAGCTTCATTTTTTTGTTTGTCTAATGGTTGGTAAAGCCTATTTCTGTATCATTTCAAGGCCATAATGGGCCAGAGTAATATGTCCAAGATTTCCAAACTCCAAAATGAAACCATTATCTTGGATGAAATGGTTCAGACTTATTCATAGCAGCACTTAATTACATACGATGAGTATAGATTGTAAACCCAGTTTTTGACAGTAGCTGGATTCTTAAAAGTTTTTTTTTTTTT
>QGSO01000679.1:262444-312148 GCA_011037825.1 Carya cathayensis
TATAGCTTTATATTGGATTATTATGCTATTTTTTGAATAAAAGAAAAGCTTATGCTTTCTTACCCTATTTTCGAGAATTGAGTGATAGCCTGGGTTAGTCTTGATTTTCATACTCCAAACTATTCGGATCTTGGTATTGCCCCAAGGTAGCCCTTAATTCATCCATCCAACACGACCGTAAAAGCCTAAGAGCAAGTGAGGCTTCCATCACACTACTGTGAGCTCCCATGTCCTCGTCGGTGGTGCCATTTAGATTGCCGATAGCTTCTGCCCACCCTGAGGTGGTCCCCATGCAAGCTGTGACCACCACGGCCACAACATAGTGCACAAAACATGTACGAAAAGCTCACGGTACTGCTGTGAGCTCCCATGTCCCCGCTAGAGGTGCCGTTTGGACCGTCAGTAGCTTTTGCCTACCTTGAGGTGGTCCCTAACCACTATGGCAGGCATAAGGAGGGGGGAGAAAGAGAGGGAAAGGAGGAGGAGGGGAAGGGAGAGGCACAGGAGAGCCCCAAAAATAAATTTAAAAAAAAAAAGAGGGGACATGGTGCTTTATCAGTATATGGAATCTTTTTGGATATTTTATCTTATAAATTTAATTTAGTTCCACTATTAAGCAGTCAGTCCAACTTTCTAGTAATAAAAATCCGCCACTTAGAATCTGCCACTTTAGAAATCATATTAAATTAACGCTAGACTCGTGCGCATGGAATAGCAATGCAAAATTACTTCAGCTTACCTAGGTTCTTCCAGAACCAACGTGTGCTTCTAGGAGCTAGCAGAATGTGACAGCATGTGCTTCCAAAACCAATGCCGAGCAAACCTCCACTGCTGGCATCCATTGGCACTAGTCCACCATCACTAGTTCACTGAGTATCCATCGTCCTCCTTGGCCAATTTCACCCAGGCCGATTTCTCCCAATTTTGCCCCACGAGTGGGTCGCCCATGCCAAATCTAGTCTCTTCCTAATTGTTAACCCCTCTCAGCTTCATTTTTTAGTTTGTCTAGTGGTTGGTAAAGGCTATTTCTGTATCATTTCAAGGCCATAATGGGCCAGAGTAATATGTCCAAGATTTCCGAACTCCAAAATGAAACCATTATCTTGGATGAAATGGTTCAGACTTATTCATAGCAGCACTTAATTACATACGATGATTATAGATTGTAAACCCAGTTTTTGACAGTAGCTGGATTCTTAAAAGTTTTTTTATTTTTTAAAAACACTCACCACATGATCAGAATATTGGTTCTCATATTGAAGACCTACCATTTCATTTATCCCTGCAATCGAAGTACATCTGCTATTACCATCTTCATGAACTAAACTGTTGGCATTCAACACTTTAAGCTCATCAATTATAGGTTGTAAATCCATGTGAATGTCTTGGAGATAGACGAAGTGGGTGACTGTGTTGCGAGAGGGGTGTGCGAGAGTCGGTGCGAAAAACTTCTAGAAGGAGTGCGACGCTGCGAGAAGGGAGGTTAGGGACCTCGATCTAATCCATAAACATTAAGGCCCACGAGCTTTCATTGTTGTGGCGATGACCGATTGTGCCTAGCCAACTTGCTTGGCCTTGAACTTGCGTGGCAATGGAAGGTCCCTAGGTTGATGAAGGTTTAGTATTTGAGTGATGGAAGTGATGGTGATGATGATGTAGTAGGGTAATCTAAGTGATAATTTGGTGTGTTTTATGCAATGTGGAATGGCTTGATGGTTGCCCTTGATGTTGGCGCCACTTGGATGATGAATAGGGTTGGTATGGTGAAGTGAGGCTAGGGTTTAAATGATGGATGAATAGTATTGCGAATTTTGGAGGAAGTGTTTTGGGTAGTCTAGGGTTTTGGCTAGGTCAAAGATGGAATGGATCTTAGAGTTGGTGATATGTAGGATGAGATCCAAAAGTGTAAGAATTGTTTTAAGGGTTGAAGGAATTTGGCTAGGGTAAGAAGAGATAGGATCTTTAAGGTTGAAGTGGGTTTAGAAAAGATCCTAAGATTTAGGAACTGGAGGCTAGGGTTAGGATTTCCTAAAATATAGGAAATCCTTATGGGAATTAGGGTTTTTAACAAGGATTGTTGAAGGCAATAGATTTAGGATGGATCTATGGTTTTATGGCTTTATGGAATAGATCTATAATGGAATATGGATCTATGGAGGCTTATGAAGTGTCTGGTAGGTAGGAAAGTATATGGAATGGATATGAAATTATATATCTAGGCTACGGCATTTGTGAATTATAGATATATGGAGGTGAAAATGTATTGGGGGTGATTTATGATTGGGAGATGGGAATATGGCCTTGGAAAGATAGAGGTTTAGGATACGTTTGATATGAGAGAAAATGTAAGAAAATATATGAACAAACCAGAAAATATAAGAACATAAAAGTATTTTTAGATTTTTTACTAAAGAATGGAAATATGCAAAAGATTGATTAATGGATGATATGAAGATTGAATGGAAAATAAACATGAGATTGATAAAAAGAATCAACACATATTCACGAATTGCAAGGTGATGAAACAAAGATAGATAAATGGACAACATCTATTCACGAATTGCAAGGTGCTAATCCTCTCATTGGGACTCATGAATTGCACCCAAAAGAGCCCAAGTGGGCAAGTACCAAAAGTGTTCAAAAGAACAAATCAAACTATTCCACCAAGGAAAAATGCTAAAAAGATCCTAATAAAAGCTAGGGGTCTTATTTATAGGCTTACAAAGTGGAAATCCTAAATAGGTCTCATAAATAATAAAACACTTAAAATAAATAAAATGAAATAATAAATAAATAAATTAAATCTGGTCATAGGACCCATGGGGACCCACGACTTGCTTTGGTGCTGGCCTTGTGCTGAAGTGGCCCATGGCATCGGCCATGGGCGTGGCTAACTAAGCTGCATGGCTGGTAGGCATGAGCATGCCATGACTTGTGGCTCGTCAATGGTGCTGACACGGCATGACAGTGGTCGTGTTGAGGCATGGCCCGATGCTACTTTCCTAGGGATTCTAACATTTCCGCTCCCTTCAAGAACATCATTGCCCTCAAGGATCAAATTTGAAACTCTCCATGCCCTCTCCTCACACTCTTCCTTGGCCATCTTCATGGCAAAATAATGTGCCCCAGCTTTGCCCAACTTCTCTAACATTGAGACCTCTCTCGACTTGGCCTCCTTGAATGCTGCAGTTTCCCAAATGTTCTTCTTGGACTCGAACTTAAACTCCATGGTCATCTTTTTGTAGTCAAGCACTACCCTTCCAAGGCCTTTGAGCCATGGATTGCCCAAGACCACTTCAAGCTCTACTAAAGGAAGCACATGTAAGTCCACCACTATTCTCACCTCTTGTACGTTCATCTTCACTTCCTTTATTAGTCCTTCACATTTCATCTTGTCTCTATTCGCCATTTTCACCTCAAATGGCTCTATAGCAATAGATTTCAACCCAACCTTGGTGACAATATTGGAGTTGATAAAGTTATGTGTAGAGCCCCTATCCACCACTAATGTGACCTCAATTGTCCCTATCCATGCCATCACCCTCATGANTCTTGTTACAGGACCCAAAGGAGAATTGGAATTTGACCAACTGAATACGGTCGACTAGGCCACGGTGCGATGTTGATGATGGTATAGTATTTAACTTAGGTTAATACTTGTACTTTTGGAGTTGTATCTCAAGTATTCTTTTGATCACAACCATTTTAGACTAGTGTGGTGATCACGGCTTTTTAGTATGCCTTTATGTATGAAATATGTTTCAAGTATTTGGGATATTTTTGGTTTGGTGCATAGTTTTGCTAAAGAGAAAAATTATCCGCTGCGAATATTGCATAATGCTAGATGCATGTTAGGAACATTGCATCTTATCTGTCATGAACGGGGGCAGGTAACCTTGTGTTGCATGTCTCGACGCTTCAAATGTCTGTTTAATCCCAAGCGGAATTTGGGGGCGTCACACCTGGAGTATTTATATTTTACAGCTTTATATTAGATTATTATGCTATTTTTTTAATAAAAGAAAAGCTTATGCTTTCTTACCCTATTTTCGAGAATTGAGTACTAGTTTGGGTTAGTCTTGATTTTCTTACTCCAAACTATTCGGATCTTGGTATTGCCGCAAGGTAGCCCTTAATTCATCCATCGATCCAACACGACCGTAAACACCTAAGAGCAAGTGAGGTTTCCATCACACTGCTGTGAGCTCCCATGTCCCTGTCGATGGTGCCATTTAGACTGCCGATAGCTTCTGCTCACCCTAAGGTGGTCCCCATGCAAGCTGTGACCACCACAGCCACAACATAGTTTACAAAACATGTATGAAAAGCTCATGATACTGCTGTGAGCACCCATGTCCCCGCTAGAGGTGCCACTTGGATCGTCAGTAGCTTCTGCCCACCTTGAGGTGGTCCCTGACCACTATGGCAGGCACAAGGAGGGGGGAGAAAGAGAGGGAAAGGAGGAGGAGAGGAAGGGAGAGGCACAGGAGAGCCCCAAAAATAAATTAAAAAAAAAAGAGAGGAGACATGGTGCTTCATTAGTATGTGGAATCTTTTTGGATATTTTATCTTATAAATTTAATTTCAGTTCCGCTATTAAGCAGTTAGTTCAACTTTCCAGTAATAACAACCCTCCACTTAAAATCTGCCACTTTAGAAATCATATTAAATTAAGGCTAGACTCGTGCGCATGGAATAGCAATGCAAAATTACTTCAGCTTACCTAGGTTCTTCCAGAACGAACGTGTGCTTCTAGGAGCTAGCAGAATGTGACAACATGTGCTTCCAGAACCAATGTCGAGCAGACCTCCACCGCTGGAATCCATTGCCACTAGTCCACCATCACCAGTTCACCGAGTATCCATCATCCACCTTGGCCAATTTCACCCAGGCCGATTTCTCCCAATTTTGCCCCACGAGTGGGTCGCCCATGCCAAATCTGGTCTCTTCCTAATTGTTAACCCCTCTCAGCTTCATTTTTTAGTTTGTCTAATGGTTGGTAAAGCCTATTTCTGTATCATTTCAAGGCCATAATGGGCCAGAGTAATATGTCCAAGATTTCCGAACTCCAAAATGAAACCATTATCTTGGATGAAATGGTTCAGACTTATTCATAGCAGCACTTAATTACATACGATGATTATAGATTGTAAACCCAGTTTTTGACAGTAGCTGGATTCTTAAAAGTTTTTTTATTTTTTAAAAACACTCACCACATGATCAGAATATTGGTTCTCATATTGAAGACCTACCATTTCATTTATCCCTGCAATCGAAGTACATCTGCTATTACCATCTTCATGAACTAAACTGTTGGCATTCAACACTTTAAGCTCATCAATTATAGGTTGTAAATCCATGTGAATGTCTTGGAGATAGACGAAGTGGGTGACTGTGTTGCGAGAGGGGTGTGCGAGAGTCGGTGCGAAAAACTTCTAGAAGGAGTGCGACGCTGCGAGAAGGGAGGTTAGGGACCTCGATCTAATCCATAAACATTAAGGTCCACGAGCTTTCATTGTTGTGGCGATGACCGATTGTGCCTAGCCAACTTGCTTGGCCTTGAACTTGCGTGACAATGGAAGGTCCCTAGGTTGATGAAGGTTTAGTATTTGAGTGATGGAAGTGATGGTGATGATGATGTAGTAGGGTAATCTAAGTGATGATTTGGTGTGTTTTATGCAATGTGGAATGGCTTGATGGTTACCCTTGATGTTGGCGCCACTTGGATGATGAATAGGGTTGGTATGGTGAAGTGAGGCTAGGGTTTAAATGATGGATGAATAGTATTGCGAATTTTGGAGGAAGTGTTTTGGGTAGTCTAGGGTTTTGGCTAGGTCAAAGATGGAATGGATCTTAGGGTTGGTGATGTGTAGGATGAGATCCAAAAGTGTAAGAATTGTTTTAGGATTAGAAGGAATTTGGCTAGGGTAAGAAGAGATAGGATCTTTAAGGTTGAAGTGGGTTTAGAAAAGATCCTAAGATTTAGGAACTGGAGGCTAGGGTTAGGATTTCCTAAAATATAGGAAATCCTTATGGGAATTAGGGTTTTTAACAAGGATTGTTGAAGGCAATAGATTTAGGATGGATCTAGGGTTTTATGGCTTTATGGAATAGATCTATAATGGAATATGGATCTATGGAGGCTTATGAAGTGTCTAGTAGGTAGGAAAGTATATGGAATGGATATGAAATTATATATCTAGGCTACGACATTTGTGAATTATAGATATATGGAGGTGAAAATGTATTAGGGGTGATTTATGATTGGGAGATGGGAATATGGCCTTGGAAAGATAGAGGTTTAGGATACATTTGATATGAGAGAAAATGTAAGAAAATATATGAACAATCTAGAAAATATAAGAACATAAAAGTATTTTTAGATTTTTTACTAAAGAATGGAAATATGCAAAAGATTGATTAATGGATGATATGAAGATTAATTGGAAAATAAACATGAGATTGATAAAAAGAATCAACACATATTCACGAATTGCAAGGTGATGAAACAAAGATAGATAAATGGATAACATTTATTCACGAATTGCAAGGTGCTAATCCTCTCATTGGGACTCATGAATTGCACCCAAAAGAGCCCAAGTGGGCAAGTACCAAAAGTGTTCAAAAGAACAAATCAAACCATTCCACCAAGGAAAAATGCTAAAAAGATCCTAATAAAAGCTAGGGGTCTTATTTATAGGGTTACAAAGTGAAAATCCTAAATAGGTCTCATAAATAATAAAACACTTAAAATAAATAAAATGAAATAATAAATAAATTAAATCTGGCCGTAGGACCCATGGGGACCCACGACTTGCTTTGGTGCTGGCCTTGTGCTGAAGTGGCCCATGGCATCGGCCATGGGCGTGGCTGACTAAGTTGCATGGCTGGTAGGCATGAGCATGCCATGACTTGTGGCTCGTCAATGGTGCTGACACAGCATGACAGTGGTCGTGTTGAGGCATGGCCCGATGCCACTTTCCTAGGAATTCTAACATTTCCGCTCCCTTCAAGAATATCATTGCCCTCAAGGATCAAATTTGAAACTCCCATGCCCTCTCCTCACACTCTTCCTTGGCCATCTTCATGGCAAAATAATGTGCCCCAGCTTTGCCCAACTTCTCTAACATTGAGACCTCTCTCGACTTGGCCTCCTTGAATGCTGCAGTTGCCCAAATGTTCTTCTTGAACTCGAGCTTAAACTCCATGGTCATCTTTTTGTAGTCAAGCACTACCCTTCCAAGGCCTTTGAGCCATGGATTGCCCAAGACCACTTCAAGCTCTACTAAAGGAAGCACATGTAAGTCCACCACTATTCTCACCTCTTGTACGTTCATCTTCACTTCCTTTATTAGTCCTTCACATTTCATCTTGTCTCCATTCGCCATTTTCACCTCAAATGGCTCTATAGCAATAGATTTCAACCCAACCTTGGTGACAATATTGGAGTTGATAAAGTTATGTGTAGAGCCCCTATCCACCACTAATGTGACCTCAATTGTCCCTATCCATGCCATCACCCTCATGACGGTATGCTTTTGGATCCCGATCATGGTATTAAGGGACAACTTGGCCTCTTCTCCTTTTTCATTAGCTTTGGTCTCTTCTTGATCGGACTTTTGGCTAGATGGTTCAACAAAGCAACCATCATCCTCTTCATTATTTCTCTCAACAATCAACACGTACACTTGTCCCGATCTACATTTGTGCCTTATGCTCTATTTTTCACCACACTTGAAACAAAGGCCCTTCTTCATTCTTTCTTGGAATTTTTCTCTTGTGAGCTTTTTCATTTCAAGCGACTTGGGCTTAGAAGCACTCCCCATTTCCTCTTTGCCTTTCCAAGGAACATTGGTTTGCAAGGGTGTAGTAAGCTTGCTCCCCATATCCTTAGATTGATGTTTCTCCATATGTATGCTTTCCTTTAGAGTTTCTACCATCCTCATCACTTCTTGAAGCCTTGTAGGTTGCTTCAATTTGATCTCCTTAGCCAACCATTGCTTCAACTCGTCCACAAAAGTGTCAATCAATGCCTCTTTTGACCCTCACTAAAGTTTGGAGTTGTCAAAACTCCTCAATGTAATGGTGCACTTTCCCTTCTTGCTTCAACTTGGCAAGTTTCCCATGATGATTGATGATGGGCAATGGACCAAATTGTAACAAGAATTCCCTCTCAAAGGCTGTCCATCCCAAACGCCTTTCATCCTTCTCATATTGGTCTTTAATCCATCTCCACCACTAACTTGCTTTTCCCTCCAAATAAAAACAAGTCGTTGACATCCTCTTATGTCTTGGAACTTCATATGCATGGAAATAGTGATCCACCTTGTCAAACCACTCGTATGGATACGCCCCATTGAACTTAAGGAAGTCCACATTTGGTCTCTTTGGTCCCCAGTCATAAGCCCGGTTTCTCCTTCTATCTTCATAATGGTCATCTTCATATCTTCAACCATGATGGCCTCTTCTTCTCTCATAGTGATCTCCAGGGCCATAAGGCCTCTCATGCTCATACCCATACTCGGCCTCATAGCCTTCTTCTTCTTGTGGCCATTCAACCTTGATACTCCTCTCTCAAACTAGGAGTTCTAGTGCGTGTATCCTCATTATGGATTCATCTCTCCACAACCACTCGATCATTTTCAATTCTTCCACCCCTTCCAAATTCATGCCTTGGTGGTTCATGCATGGAACCCGTAATACTTGTCTTGGCCCCTTCCACAAAGGCCTCATGCCTTTGCCCATTGATCATACGCACTTGCTCACGAGCATGCCATTCGCCATCCTCCTCTCGAGCCTTTCAATGCTCGCATGCGTCTCTCTTCTCATGGCTTCCATGATCCTTCTATTTTCTTCACCTCTCAGGTAGTGGCTTCAAGGTCATCCTTAACTTGGCCATAGTGGTGGTGACCTCATCAAGGATGTTGGTGAACCTTGTGGTGTGCCCCTCCAATACCTCAATATGCTCCCGGTTGGAGCCTCCTTGTTCACCGATATCTTGCATGATGCTTGCAAACTGAGCTTGCAACTGAGTCTTCTTCACACAGCACTTGGCTTGCTTGGATGCTTGTTCAAGGATCACAAGTCCAACCTTGGGTCCCTCACCTTCAAGGGTGGTCGATCCCTTTTGCACAAATGTCCAACCACGGATCCCCCACCTTCAAGGGTGGTCGATCCCTTGAAGTCACACTACTTTGTCCTCTACCTCAATCCCTAAACTTTGATTCACAATGCAATAACAACAATAAATGGGATTCCAGATGAATTCCCCTAATCCAATCACAAAGGCTAAGTTATCGCGTTGTTTACCTCGAAGAAAAGTGAGAACTTTTCTAAAACACCAAGCAAGTAGACTCTCAATGCAACCCTCTCAATGAAAAGCACCAATTAATGTTAAGGATCTCGGTCTAGTCCCTAAACATTAAGATCCATGAGCTCGCCTTGTTGTGGTGATAACCAATTGTGCCTAGTCAACTTGCTTGACCTTGAACTTGCGTGGCAATGGAGGGTCCCTAGATTGATGAAGGTTTAGTATTTGAGTGATGGAAGTAATGATGATGATGATGTAGTAGGATAATCTAAGTGATGATTTGGTGTGTTTTATGCAATGTGGAACGGCTTGATGGTTGCTCTTGATGTTGGCGCCACTTCGATAATGAATAGGGTTGGTATGGTGAAATGAGGCTAGGGTTTGAATGATGGATGAATAGTGCTACAAATTTTGGAGGAAATGTTTTGGGTAGTCTAGGGTTTTGGCTAGGTCAAAGATGTAATGGATCTTAGGGTTGGTGATGTATAGGATGAGATCCAAAAGTGTAGAAAGTGTTTTAGCATTTGAGGGAATTTGGCTAGGGTAA
Organism: Carya cathayensis; assembly: GCA_011037825.1. Taxonomy (NCBI): domain Eukaryota; kingdom Viridiplantae; phylum Streptophyta; class Magnoliopsida; order Fagales; family Juglandaceae; genus Carya; species Carya cathayensis. The sequence goes on from QGSO01000679.1 coordinate 272,302, forward strand.
GAAGAGATATGATCTTTAGGATTTAAGTGGGTTTGGGAAAGATCCTAAGATTTAGGAATTGGAGGCTAGGGTTAGGGTTTCCTAAAATATAGAAAATCCTTATGGGAATTAGGATTTTTTACAAGGATTGTTGGAGGCAATAGATCTAGGATGGATCTAGGGTTTTATGGCTTTATGGAATAGATCTATGATGAAATATGGATCTATGGAGGCCTATGAAGTGTTTGGATAGGTAGGAAAGTGTATGGAAAGTATATGGAATGATATGAAATTATAGATTAGGTTACGGACATGTGAGAATTATAGATCATGGAGTGTGAAATTGTATGGGCGTGATTTATGATTGGGAGATAGGAATTTGGCTTGGAAAATGGAGGTTAGGATATTTTGATATGTGAGAAAGAAAATTATATGAACAAACTATAAAATATAAGAACATAAAAGTATTTTTGGATTTTTGACTAGAGAATGGAAATATGCAAAAGATTGATAAATAGATGATATGAAATTAATGAAAAATAAACAAGGGATTGATAAAAAGAATCAACACCTATTCATGAATTGCAAGGTGTTAATCCTCTCATTAGGATTTATGAATTGCACCCAAAAGAGCTCAAGTACGCAAACACTGAAAGTGTTCACAAAAACAAACCAACCGTTCCACCAAGGAAAAATGCCAAAAAGATCCTAAAATAAAAACTAAGGGTCCTATTTATAGGCTTACAAAGTGGAAACCCTAAATAGGTCCCATAAATAATAAAACATTTAAAACAAATAAATAAAATAAAATAATAAATAAGTAAATTAAATCTGGCAAGTGGGATCCATGGGGGGCACGGCTTGCTTTAGTGCTGTCTTTGTGCTGAAATGGCCCATGGCATGGGCATGGGCGTGGCTGACTAAGCTGCGTGGCTAGTGGGCATGAGCATGCCTGTGGCTTGTCAATGGTGCTGACACGATATGATAGTGGTTGGGTTGAGGCATTGCCCGGAACCACTTTTATAGGAGTTCTGACAGGGTGGTCAAGGCTGCGAGAGGAAAACCAGAAGAGGGGTCGAGGCTAAGGATGGCCAAAGAGGGGGGTGCGAGGCTGAGATGAAAACCACAGAGGATTGCGAAATGGGAAGGAGGGGTGCGATTCTTATGGAGTGCATCCACAACATTATTGTAGTAGAATGCCTGTGCGCCACAAATTTATTGAAATAAGCCCGACCGGTCTTCACGTTTTCTCATTTAATTTTGTTGCGGAAAATAAAACATTTCTCAAAACGCTATCCACAGCCAGCAGCAAGGAAATAGACCGGCATCTCTTCATATGCATTGCCGTTAAGAAGTTCGAAGAGGCGGAGAGACAATGGTTACTCCCTTCTCTATATCTTCATCCTATCCTTTCCTCTCCCCAACCAAATCCCTCAGAAGCTCGTCCTCCGTAAAGGTAACAAAATCACCCCCACTTCACTTCCTCCACAGCAAGAGGCTTCTCTCTGTGTCTGTGACGTCCTCTGTTCAGAAATCAGACACTGACTCGCCACCCTTGCCTCCCAAAGTCGAGACCTTCTGGCAATGGTTGCGCGACGAGGGCGTAGTCTCCGCCAAGGCTCCAGCGAGGCCCGCTGTCGTCCCGGAAGGTCTAGGACTCGTTGCCCAGAGAGACCTTTCCCGGAACGAGGTCGTTCTTGAGGTCCCCAAGAGATTCTGGATCAACCCAGATGCTGTGGCGGCCTCCGAAATTGGGACCCTTTGTAGTGAGTTGAAGCCTTGGGTGTCTGTTGCTCTGTTTCTGATCCGAGAGAAACTGAAAAACGATTCTCCATTGCGTTATTGCTTCGATATTCTTCCGGAGTACACTCACTCCACTATATATTGGTGGGTTTGGCTTGGTTTTGGTTGTTTGGTATTTGTGTGTGGGAATTCGGTGTTTTGGTATATTTGAACTGTGGGGTTGATGAATGTGGTTTGCTGGTTCCAGTGCAGGTCAGAAGAGGAGCTGGCTGAACTTCAAGGTTAGTGTAGTTGCTGTTTCACATTGATATTTCCAATTTGATTCTTGCGTTAGGCTCAATAACTTTCCAAGGTTCGGATCTAACTATGGATTAGTTCTCAACATTTTTGGCATTTCCGCCTAAGTTTAGCTTCATCTGCAACGCATATATGACTGTATTAAAATAGTGCTAGCAGTTTGTATTTTGTAGTTTGACACGAACTAATTCTGTTTTTATAAACAATTGATGGTGGATTTAAAATCTAGAGAACTTAAGGCTAGTACAAATTGCTTACCCACTTTTGGCATACGTAAATCAATAAGAATAATTCTACTCAGCATCCCATATACCATACACCAGGCTTCTTTTATTTTTATTTTTATTTTTTATTTTTTTTTCTATAACAAGTATATGGTGTATGGATGATAAGTAGAACAATTCAATTAGTTTAGGATGGTTTATGGTGTGGGATGCTAAATGGCATAATTCTACTCAATTAGTTTAGTCTATGTATGGTGTGGATGCTTAGTGGCATAACCCAATCAATAATGGGAATATCCGAATATTGTTCTCTCTTGTATCAACGTTTCAAAATGGAAGTGCATCACATCGGTATGACATTGTAGTAAAATTTGTCTGCCTTTTGCTTTCTTTCACTTTTTAAAATTTTTTTTTTAATTTTTAATTAATTAATTAATTAATTTATTTATATTTTTAAAATCGTGATTGGTTATTGAGGGAGGGAGGTGGAAGGCTAAAACAGGTTTTCTTGGGAGACTTAAATCTATTGTGGGAGCCAAGACATTATTCCCAAATTATTGGCGTTCTTCAGCCTGTGACCACATAGATTTATTGGAAATTTATTAACGTGCATGCGGTCACAGCCTTACTTGCTGGTTTGCCAACTGATTAAGTTCAACCATGTCTCCCTAGGTGATGTATAAGAGCATAATGTGGCTTTGATGATGACAGATGTCATAATCTAATTTACAGAATGCCTTGCAACTTGCCATTTTTCATTAGAATTAAATTGAATTGAGATTTTCAGGAACCCAACTTTTGAGCACGACTTTGAGTGTGAAAGAATATGTGCGAAATGAATTTCGAAAAGTGGAAGAAGAAATCATATCTCCTCACAAGAAGCTTTTCCCTTGTCCGATAACATTGGATGAGTTCTTTTGGGCATTTGGAATACTCAGATCAAGGGCATTTTCCTGCATGCGTGGTCAAAATCTTGTTTTGATCCCCCTTGCAGACTTGGTAAAGTAGTTTTTTTTCCCTCTTCATATTAGTTTTCAGTGGCAGTCACTCCGACTTCTGAATTATCTACAACACTAATTTGTATGGAAAAGTGAAACAATATCTCCTACAATATATTTATGGATAAGGTAATCAATTATTTTTTGTTGAAAATATGTGCTGGATTATTCTTTAATAATGAAGGGCACTATTATCAATTATCTCCTTATGCTTGATGCCTGTCAAAATTTGACTGGGTAAAAGCTGCATTGGATATACCATAAATGGAATGGCTACTTAGAATCTACTAGGCTGTACTGGATTCATGGTACTTGAGTAGCAAGTAGCTGTGAGGATGATGCCTTTATCGGAGGCACTAACCATCTCCGTTCCAATAAAATTCTATTAACATACTACACATTATAGTTAACTAACATAAAGGCTGTATTTCACAATCTGATAGAAAAGGGTTTACTTTATGCAATGCTGTTGCCATTTTCCTTTGATAATGGCTAAGCTGCCTCTAGTTGGAAACTTCATCAAGTCCCAATTATGAATCAGATTAACCACAGCCCCAGCATAACCACAGAAGATCATGCATGGGAGATTAAAGGAGCAGCTGCTTTCTTCTCTAGGGATTCATTATTTTCTCTACGCACCCCTGTTTCTGTCAAGGCTGGTGAGCAGGTGAAGTATTCCTGCTTCTGATTTTTTTTATTGTATTTGGTCCCGTTGGCATTCATATATATGAGCACATGTACTTTTTTTTTCCTCCTCTATTTGACACAAATGGTTATAATTTTTGAATCATCAGCAAGTTGGACAAAGTTAATGGCAAATAATAATTCATAAATGGAGTCATTTGGTGTCAAGATGAGGAGATAAGTTCAAAAGAAGTGGGATTAAGAACTAAATAACAGTACGATTTTGCCGCCCTGAAACCCATGACTGCTATCCCTTTCATTCCTTGTGAAGGAGTTCTGATTTTATTTGTTAATGGGTGACAATTGGAAGCTTTTTCATTAGGTTATGATCCAATATGATATAAACAAGAGCAATGCTGACCTGTCTCTCGACTATGGGTTCATAGAACCTAAGGATGACCACAATGGTTACACCCTAACACTAGAAATATCTAAGTCAGACCCATTTTTCGGGGACAAGCTTGACATTGCCGAGTCGAATGGTTTCGGTGAGACTGCATACTTTGACTTTGTTTTGGACTGTCCACTTCCACCATCAATGCTTCAATATCTGCATCTGGTAGCGCTAAGTGGCACTGATGCTTTCCTGTTGGAATCTATTTTCAGAAATTCTGTATGGGGCCACCTTGACCTACCTGTAAGCCGTGCCAATGAAGAACTTATATGCCGAGTGGTCTGAGATGCATGGAAATCTGCTCTTTCTGGCTATCACACCACCATTGAAGAGGTAAACTCTTACCCTCCATGTTGCCATTAGTTCCCATGCAATCTTATAAATCCTTTGTGAAGTGATTTAGATATATGAATCTGAAGTGTTTCAAACTGAAAGTATATTAAAATATGTGATCTCAGGTGAGTAATTACCCCAAAGGAAAAATATGAAGTATTATTTGCTTTTTATAAGTCTTATTTGATAAGGCCTTCCAAATGCAGTACTAGAAGCTGTATAAAATATCTGGCTAGGTAGAATTCCAATACGTGGAATTTATAATTAGAGGTTATTAAGTGGAAACTTAGCCATACCTTTTAAGATAATGATGAATGGTTAATAACAGCTCAGCAATAACAGCTCAGCTCGGCAGTTTTAACTACCTGAATTAGCTGCAAAAACCTTGTTAAATGAAATATGACAATGATCTCCCAGCCACATCCTTTTTATTATTTTATTTTATTTTATTTGCTTTGGGTGGTGGGTGGCACTTCCTCCTTGTTCTTGGAACAATCCATCTCTTCTTTGAAATTATAGATGGGTGGCGTCCTCCAATACCCAATCCATCTAAACTGATAACTAAATAGAAATATATATTACAGGATGAGAAGTTAAAAGGAGCAAATCTTGATCCCAGGCTAGAAATTGCTGTTGGGACAAGGGAAGGGGAGAAGAAGGTGCTCCTACAGATTGACAAGATCTTCCATGGGAGGGAATCAGAATTGGATCAATTGGAATACTACCAAGAAAGGAGGCTGAAGGATCTTGGCCTATGTGGGGAGCAAGGTGAGATCATCTTCTGGGAGCCCAAGTAGGGCCAAGTCTTCAAATGCCCCTACAAAACTATGATTATTAGGTTACCTAAACAAAACCACACTTTCTTGAGTTCGCTGAGGGAAAAAGGACAGCAACTAGACAGCTTTTACGTGTTGGAGTGAACTTTCTTCAATTGTGTGTCAATGGGGGTTTGCGATCGAGGATTCCATTCAGCTTAATTACCGCAGCTAGTTTCTTCTTGTACTTAAAAGAGCAGCAAGATCTGTGCTTGGTTAAGCTGCAATCTTTCTCAAAATATAATTACCATAGCTAGTGGATGTTCTTGTCATGTCTCTTGGAGGAGGACTCATCCGGGAGTCTTCCTCCATCAACTATTGATACCCCTGTCAATATTTCTTTTCTTAGTTCTATTGTTTGTTTTCCATCTATAGCAAGGAGGTGGTCAGATTTGTTGCTTTCTGGCAACTATGACCAGCACGCACCACCCCACAAGAATCCTTGGCCGTCGATCCTTCAAATGATAGAAGAAGATTGTCCACCATGTCGGCTAGTGAGTCTCACATGCAGCCTTGTCTGCGTGTGAGATTCAAGGCTGCGTGTGAGATTCATGCACTACTGTGGCTTCTTGTCCGCTCACAGGCCATTCCTAATTTATTAAGATAAAATTTCTGCAATGGTTACACCCCATGCGTCGGTACAAGCGCTAAAGATTCGATGATGACTTGGACCGCCTTTCATTTGCTACCTTCCTATGCTATTGCTTCCCCTAACCAAGGATCAAGGGAATGAGGATGTAGATCTCTCATTCAGCCAATCTAGACTAATAAATATAGCACAAATCAAATCTGCTATTGGCGGCTCCTCTCTAGTGGAGAATGGGTGGGGATCAATGTATTGGTCCCAAAATCACGTTTTTATTTATCTTTTCTATGATGTATTAGCTATAATGGGATGCTTGTTGGGGTTACCCACCCCTTTTACTCATCTATCGAGTGATTATCAAAATATTATATATTTGCTTAGAGAGAAAAAAAAAATTGACTGAAAGGAACCCAACAAGAATTAATGGACGATGGCCCGTTTGGATTTAGAAAGTATCTCATTTCATTTTATTATTATAACTTTTCCAAATTTCTAAACAAAATATAATTAACAATTTAACTTTTTCAAATTTTAAAACAATAATCATATTAAAAAATAATATTCTAATAATATTTTATTCAATTTTCATTTTTTATTTAAAACTATCCCTTCTCTGAATCCAAATCAGGCTAAAACAACTTAGTGAGTAATTAATCTTTGGTCCTTGAGATGGAGACAAAAAAGACAATGAATTTGGGCATGTAACAATATGATAATTGTAATATAAGATAAAATGCGAGAGTTTAGACGATGCCGTTGGTAGAAGAGTTAGTATGAAATTCATGAGAACGTTCCCTACCAAGTAGAAAATATTATAAGAACAGAATCATATAAATGAAATGCCAAGTCATGTAAGAAATCTGACATGGATATTTTTATCATAAAATATAATTTGAAAAGTATTAATATTTGGAGAGATTTTACTCTTGCTTATCTTTTTTTTATTTTTTATTTTTTGATAATCAGAACTTCATTCAACTGAAAATAGCATCAATACATCAATTGTTATCAAACCATAAAACATGGTGAACAAAACAAGGGATCTGCTCCCACCAAACATTAATATCAACAATGTTCCAAGCATATCTAACTAAAGAATGAGCTACCCCATTCCCTATCCTGATGACATGTAGCACTTGGACTTTCTAAAAATGCAACAGCAGATTCTTAATCTCATTGAGTAGATTACTAGCACTTGCCTAAGAGGCTTCTACGGACTGCATCTCCTGAATCACACTGAGGCAATCAGTTTCAATGATCAATTTTGGAATGCCAAGTGGAAGGCATAGTTGTATCCCTCTCAACATAGCAATGGCTTCAATTGTGGCTGCCTCATCCACCTCTAGCTTAGTCTTGCTTGCAACCATCACAATGCCTCCATTTTAAGCTCGAAGAACAACCTTGACTCTAGCTTTCCTTAGATAAGCAAAGACTGCCCCATCAATATTTACTTTGAGAAAACCATCTGGTGGAGCTTGCCACTTATTTAGCTTTCGTAACTCCCTTGATGTAGTTTCTCACACATCATTGAATGCTTTACAGATTGATAAAGCATGTTCAGCCGCTTGAATAGGTTGTATCAAATTATGTTCCATCTACAACTAGTTTCGTATGTACCATAAACTCCAACATAAGACAAAAAACATAGTTAACTCAGCTTCATTGCCTTGCATTAGAACCCTTCACATAGTTTGAATAAAACTGAAAGAAGAATGAAAATGCTTGAACAATGGGAGGAATTTTTGCCATACAATATGATTAATAGGGCAAGTTAGCATAGCATGAGTAATATCTTCCTCATGATCCTGACAAAAACAGCACTGAGGCTCCACCTTAACCTTTTTCCTCCTAAGATTAGTAAGAGTTGGTAAAATATCCTTACAAGCCTTCCAAGCAGTTTTAATCTTCCTGGGAAATTTCATGTGCCAAATTTTCCTCCAAAGATTTCTGTCTTGCATCTGTAGGGGTGTTTCCCCATCACCACTAGCCTCAAAGTTCTAAATCAGCTAGTAAGCACTCTTGAGAGTGAACTTGCAATTTACTTCCTTGTCCCAAATCCACCTATCCATACATTGACTTGTTGACAATTGAACCTTTAGGATCTCCTCAGCTATACTTCTATTAAAGAGAGCTCTAACCAATTGTTCATTCCATGTCCTAGTAGTAGCATCAATTAAACTGTCCACTGTAGTTTCTTCATCAACAATTGTCTCATTTCGGCTATCTAGATCCCCTCCAAACATAGGAAGGGTTAGTGCCTAAAGAAGCTTGGAAAAATGAATAGTTTGGGTAGTACTTAGCCTTGGATATTTTCTGCAGCAATGAATTCTCATTTTACAAAAGCCTCAATCCTTGCTTGGCCAATAATAACATATTGAACATGTGTAAATCTCGGAACCCCATCCCATGTCTAAATTTGGACACACATAATTTCTTCAAACTTATCCAATGGATTTTCCTCTCATTACTTCTTTGATCCCACCAAAACCTTGCCATCATCCTTTCTAATTCTCTACACAATGTTAGAGGTAATTTAAAACAACTCATTGAGTTGGGTATGGATAAGGCTACTACTTTTATAAGAATCTCCCTACCCCCTTGGGAAAGTAGATTTTCTTTCCAACTCTGCAAATTTGACCACACCCTTGTCTTAATACCTTCAAATGATCTGGATATAGACCTCTCCACAAAGTTTGGTTGCCCTAAATATTTATCATACTGTTGGAAAGTTCTAACACCCTATAAATGCAACAACTCTTTATGTTTAGTAGCATCTACATTTTTTCTAAAAATGTAGCTCTTTCTGTTTTCCCCTTGTTCACCTTTTGCCCATAAGCCATCCCATATTTAGTTAACAATCATTGAATAAATTTGGTTGTTTCAACAATAGCTAGACAAAAGAGTATGCTATCATCAGCAAAGAGGAGGTGTGTTACCATTGGAGCCTCTCTACAAACTTTAACACCTATCAAATTTAGGGGTGTAAATTTTAACCTACAAACCGAAAAACCGGCTAGGACCAGACCGGTTGTGCCGGTTTTGGACAGGTCTGGTCCGAAACCGGTTTCATAAAATGGAAAACTGGTCGGAACAGGTCCAGTTTCGGTTTCGGTCATCTTTAGAGCGGACCGAACCGGTATTGTTTAATATATTTTATATTATATATAATTTTTATATATAATATATATAATAATATAAATTATAATTATATATAATGTTATTATAATTTATAAAATAAAAGTTTAATCTTAAACATGAAAATTTAATTGATCATATGCTTTAAATATATAATATTATAAATATATATTATTTATTAATAACATTTTATCATAGATTCATAAGAAGTAAGAACCAAAAAACAAAGAAAATCATTCAAATATTCTTACTAAATTTTGATGGCCTAATAAACTTAAAACTCTATATTTTTTCTAATAAGTACAAAAGACATTAGTAGATAAATATAAATTATATACTAATATATATATAATTTATATTAATACAATTTACATTTTATGACCTAATACTAAATACTAATAGTCTAATACTATATTACTATTAGTATTATACTTTAAGTTTATATATATATTAGTATATAAATCATTATACTAAATAATCACATATAAAATAATAATATAGTAATACTAATACTAAATTACTATACTAATACTATCAATATAATCTATCAATAATATAGTTATAATAAACTAAACTCACTATAACAATTAACAAATACTAATATATAGACTATAGTTAATAGTTATATACTAATACTAATACATAGCAGAACTTTTTTTTTTTTACATAGCAGTTTTTTTAGATAGTAGTAGTTTTTTTTTTTTTATAGCAGAATTTTTTGACATAACAGTTTTTTTTTATAAACAGATTTTTTATGATAAATTTGTATTTTATTAAAACCAAAAAACTAGACCGAAAACCAGTAAAACCGGAGTACCGGTTTAGGAGGGTAACCGGTGCATAATTGGTTTTGAAAAATTCAAAATCGGTGCCTACCGATTCGGTCCTAGATTTTTTTCAAAACCGGACCGATTACACCCCTAATCAAATTCCTTTTTACCTCAGCATCTTTCAATAAGGCTATTAAGCCTTCGGTGCAAAAGACAAAAAGGTAAGGGGAAAGTGGATCCGCTTGCCTAATGCCCCTTGTAGATGAAATGGTTCCATAAGCATTCCCATTTATTAAAACCGAAAAAGTAATGATTTTAATACATTCCATAATGAGATTAACAAATCTGAGCTCAAACCTCAATTTAAGCATGATTTTCTCTAAAAGAACCCCATTCAACTATATTGTATGCGTTACTCATGTCCAATTTAATACTCTTGCTTATCTACATCTTCTCCTCTTCTATGGTATTGGATAACCATGTACTTTCCCAAACATTAGTCTTTTAATTTTCTCCACTCATGCATTTTTAAGTTTAATAACCCATGAAATCATAGAAGTTGTTGGATTTCATAGAATGTTAAATGGTTTATAAATTATGACTTGTTGGATTGAGATACTTTGGCACTATAAAGGACCCTTGGTCTCTCTCTCTCTCTCTCTCTCTCTCCTCGATTTAAGTAAAGTTCAACATTTTTCATTATTAATAAATGTTGTCGCACCCCCATCCCCCACTTGAGATTTGGTAGAAGGCCAAGATGTCAGGATGTTTGCCTCTTGGGCTAACACACCTTGTGTTCTGTGGAGTATTGTGTGCTTGTATGCTAAGCTTATGTGTATAATTAAATCACAGCGAAAAACAAGTGAGATATATGTCACATATAGAAATATGAGTACTAAAGAAATTCTACTTAGCTTGCCAATCAATAAAATCATCCATAAGTCACAATCACGTCACTACTAAAAGTATTACAAACCACAATGTTTCATCACCCAAATCAAATGGCTGAAAAATATTACAACTATTAATATCTTTAACGATCTAAACAAAGTTTGATAGAAGAATTACTTTAGACCTTAGAAACATCATGAAATGCTGAAAGGATTTTATGAATTGAGTGATCGATTAGGTTTTAGTTTGTTAGATTTGCCTTTCTATTTAATTAAGGTACTTAGAATTAGAATTTTATAAAATAAATTATGCCATTAGAATCATATGAATATTTAAGATTTTATGGTGCAGTAAAAAGTTTCAAGGTTTTTGGATGAATAGTAACTATTAGGGAGAGCACCACGTGGCATCTAGTTCAAACAACTGTCAAATCACCATGTAGGATGTCTAAATACACTTAGGATCACTAAGAAACTTTTTAGTTGGACACATGACACAATTCTAGCCATCCACTTAGAAACCCTAGAACACTTGTCAAGAGGAGGACAAAGTGTATAAGAGATAGAGTGTGAATCAAGCTTGTCATCATGCTCTATTACACCAACTTGTGGTATTCCTTGGGTTGTCAAAGTTGAAATTTGATGGGATAGAAAAGCAACTTGTGTTGAAAGGGCTCCTAAAGGCTCCAATTCATAAATCCCAGCAATTTTCTTAGGCATAGTTCTTTCGGTTAGACATTGATAGTTGTTTAAGGCCATTTATTCCAAAAGAGAAGCACCTTCAACTGTTTTTGGTATCGAAGTTCCACCAGAAGCAACATCAACTATGATATGAGTTTGCCCATTTAACCCATTGTAGAACATCTGAACTTGCAACTAGTTCGACAATACATGTTGAGAGTAGCGTCGAATCAAATTTTTATACCTTTCTCATGCTTCATAGAGTGATTCGAAATCATTTTACTTGAATTGACCAACTCACTCCTGAGTTAGGCTGTTTTTGTAGGTGGAACGAATTTAGCAAAAAACTTTTTAGCCATTCCCTGCCAGCTAGTAATGCCTCCTAGTTGTTAAGATTGTAGTCAACCTCTTGCTTTGTCCCTCAAGAAAACATGGAACAATCTCAATCTATTGGTGTCTTCAGTAACACCATTAATCTTTACAGTATCACAAATCTCCAAAAATATCACCAAACGAATATTGGCATCATCCAGTGGTGATCCACTGAATTGGGCTTGTTGCACCATGCTAATTAAGGCTGGTTTGAACTCATATTGTTGGCCTCAATGGTTTGGCATCTTATGTCTGAGTAGTTGTTATTCACAACTGGTCATACATAATCCTTCAAGATGCGTGGTTGTGCATCATTTTGTCCATTAGCTATGGCTAGTACTTTATTTTTCTTCGTGATCTAAGAGTTGTTTAAATTTTCAAATCAAAATTAGTAATGTCAAGATACTTAGTACGGTGCATTCAATGTCAAAAACACACATATAGAACAAAAAATAAAAATAATTAAAAAAAATTCTAAATTAAAACCAAGATTGTTTTGTATCGATATTGGCAAAAAAAAGAAGAAATCAATCCCCAGCAATTACGCCAAAAGCTTGATTGGTGTAAAACTGCAAGTACACAGTAACGTAGTTTTATATTAAAGTGATGAGAAGAGTGTCGTCCTCAGGGATTGGTATCTCACTTTTGAATAAGTACCAAAATTATACATCTCGACTTTATTTAGAAAAATCACGAAGATTTTTGTAATTGCAATTTGTAATAAAATCAATTCAAAGAAAATGTTTAAAGGAAAAGAAAGCTGTTGTTTGATGATCAAATTAATAAGAAAAAGAACTTCTAGGAAACCAATTTCACATAATCCCTTAATATGTTTATCTCATCTAGCTAATTGAAATTAATTCTCTCTGTTTGTTAGCAAATTCTCCAAAGTCATTCCAAAAACTTCTTTCGATAGTAAGTTGGATTTATTCTTGATCATCATTTTACATAAGAGTATGCAAATTAATGAATCAAGGAAGCATTAAGACGAGCTATTTTAATACCACATAGGTTATATAGGTCTTTCAATTCCTATATTTACCTATGCTGAAATATTCAACGTATATCATATAATTCTTTCTTTCGAAAGCAAATCACAAGATCAAAATCATCTAATTAATTGCCATTCATTTAGAAGCAATCGGCTTAGAATAATTCAGACAAACATAACAGAAAATTACTTCAAATTAGTATAGTAGAGCAAGTATAGTTTAAAACTAGATTACATCATTTTCTTAGAATGAAGAAAATTTAGTTCATACTAAAAATTAAATTCAACATCAACGAATTTACCATAATTTTTCTAAGAGAAGAAAATCCACACTAAAAAATATTCGTCACGGCCCGCAGCATCCTCCTCTTCCTCTCTCTTTCTTCCATTCTCTCCCTTTCTCCATGCCGTGCTTTTCTTTTCTTTTTTCCCTCTTTCAGGTCTGCATCTAAGGCCCCAAAAAAATCAAGCCAAAAGACTTGCTCCTTGTGTATATCAGTTCAAATCAAGAAAATCAAATCTACTCGTGTTGCATCCATTACATGCCAGCCGCCAAAATCTCAGCTTTTTGCATCATGCACCTTGCTCCCAAGTCAAAACCAAAGGGCCCCGTGTTTCATGGCTCTCAAAGCCAAACAAAAGACCCTTGCTCAAATGCCCAAATCTCTCCATTTCTTTTGGTCTCGCGTGCGTGCATGCGTAGCTTTCTTCTTATTTTTATTTATCACTTCAGCCTTGACTTTCCTTATTTCTTCATGTCTTTATTCCGTTTATAGTATTCTTCTCTCTTCCAACCTCCAACATGCAATTCAAAAGTTTGTCTTTTGACTGGTTCCAATTTCTTCTGCTATTCAAAAGTTCAACTTGATCTTTATTCCCTAATTAACATCGGTGATCAGCTCTTTAAATTTGGATCTTCTTTTTCTTCAAATCTGAAATAAAATTTAATGACAACAATGAAGCCTAAAAATGACAAAAATAAATAAAATTATACTAAAGTTTAAAGTTAAGAAGTGATAAAATATAGGAAATTATGCAAGACATCATACCTACAAGAGCACATGGCCATTGGGGGGTCAAGGAGTATCCTTAGTTCGTGTAAACAAACATGTATATGTAACAAGGTTATGTTCATGTCAATCAGGTAATGTTTATGTCAAGTCATGTCATATTCAAGTCAAGTTATGTTATGTTCATGTATAGCCATGTTACTTTCAAGTCATGTCACGCATGTTCAAATCCATGTGATGTATACATGTCATTTTACTATGATGCTGCCTATTTATATTGCTGGTAGTTTAGGAGTTTTACTTGTAGAGATTTGTAAAGTTTCACTTGGTAGTCCCAACTATCATTCCCCCCTCCCTGAATGGTAGACGATATGTCAAGAGATGAGGGATCAGGACTCAATCAGCTGGACGAGGTTAAATAGGCTGCAGAAGACCCTCAAGGAGCCGATGGAGTCGATGCTCCAACTTTTGGATTCATTTTGGCACTTATAGGCGAGCTGTGTGAATGACATGGTATTTAGTGCAGTAATTTAATCTATGTCTATATTTATGGAGCATTGTCTCCAGTACATGTTTTGTTAACAAAAGTATTGGACGAATGTTATAACTTTTGGATATGTAAATGTTATGAAATGATGATTATGTTCTGGGATATAGCATTCTGGTACATTATGTATTGCTAAAAAAATATATCAGCTACGAATACTGCCTATTGTTTAGATGTATGTTAGGTGCCCTGCATCCTTAAATGTCATGAATGGCGGTAGTGACCTTGTGTTGCATGCCCCAATACTTCAAACTCCCTCAAATCCCAAGTTAAGCTTAGGGGTGTCACAGGGTGGTACTAGAGCAATATGTCTCTAAGTAAATCCACAAGGCACTTAGGATTCAATACTAGAATAGAGGTATGAATTATTAGCATATTTAGGCTAGGATTTGAGATATTTAGGCTTGAATGAAACTGAAGTGTTTGGAGTAAGAAGGCATGACATCATCGGCCGTAGGATAGAGGCGACTTGGCCTAGCTGTCTAGATCGTGGAACAGAAATGAAAGTCTCAAATTGAGAAAGGTGATAGTTTTAGATCAGTCAGAAGAATCAAGGTTTTAGAATTGGAGACTGTAAGGAAAGATCCCTCTATTGGGATCATAAGTTTTAAGTTTTATAGACTTGCTATGTAAGTTTAAGCATATATGAAGTTTTGGGTTTACAACTATTAGAAGGAGAGCTTGGTTGAATCTGCAATATAGAATGGGAGACATTAGGAGACGAAATTTCATGAGTTTTGAAGGTGATGAATCTGCAAACTTTTAATAATGATAGTATCTTATTTTGTAATAAATTTATTACAAGTTTGGAAGACGATTCTTATTAGATTTTAGATTATAAATTGTGTGAACCTTAGGAGTTGTATTGTTAGATCAAGCAATAGATGTAGAACTAGCTAAAAAGAATGGCTTATGTATTCAATAGGGTAGTAAGTGATCAACCTAAGATGGGAATACTAATGTTTTTGTATAGGCTCAAATTTTTGGAAGTGCTAAATTACATTCTCAATCTGACATGCGTGACCCTATGTGTCTTAAGATGAAACACATGGCTTGTAATAGCCCGACTAAAAATCCAATTGACGGCGATAATCAAAAGGAGTAGAACCCTTCCTTGAATGGATGACATGTTGTGATTGAGGCTATTTGTCAACTATAAAAATGCTGAGATAGCAACAGGAGCTACTCCAGAGAGAACAATAGTAGCTGTTGACAAGGGAGTTAGGAAACGTAGCTGCTCGGATTGAGGAGAGATCCAAAGAAAAGTTTGAAAATTGATTTTCCCTAGAATCGGTTAGACAATAGAAGGGGCTAGAATTCACATCTTTGGTGCAAGTGAACATGGCTATGGAATAGTGCGCAATCAGATTCATGAAACTTGGAGGATTCACGCCTTATCTTACTACCATAAAGGATATGCAGACATAAAATTTTCAAGGCGGTTTGCAGCCAGGGATCCGTTGCCAAGTGACCCGTCTTCAATCAAATATTTTCAATAACTAGTTAACGTGAAAATAATCACAGAAGCCAAGTTTGGAGGCTTAGCTATGAATACTAGTTCAAAAAGAAAGTGAGCAAGCCCATATGCTTCCGATAGAAGCTCAGATAATAAAAGGATAGTATTTGGAGATTATAAAGGAAAAGGCATCATGAAATTCATATTTCCAACCATTTATGTTTATTAATGTATGCATCACAGTCTTCTTTTTCACATGGCCATATGCACACCCTGGCTCACTTCACCATACCATTAATAACAACCATGAGTACAACTTTGTAACAAGCAATGCCTAGCTTTATGTCAAGTCCTTAACCACAACATCCTCTAGCCTCCTCCAGTTGAGAGCTACTGCCTTGACCTGAGAGCATTACCATTTCAACCTAGCCTATTGTCATCTGGCAACAACACAAGGGATGTCAATCAATTCTTAGGCGCTCCCGAGTAACCAAGGAAGCTTTACTGAGATAATGCTCCACTAGGCTTGAGGTCATGACCCACACACCTAGAAACTATAGAGACAATAATAGTTTACAAAATAGGATTAATGATTGAGTTGAGTTATTGCATTTTTTTTATGCTTTTGGAACCAATATATCTTAATTTTTTCATTACTTTATCATTGGTTTTATATGGAAAAATGAATGAATCTAAGTTGTGATTTTAATTGATTAAAAGCATGAATTTTTGCTTAATTTTATCAACTGTTGATTAATGTGGAATATGGTCCACATCGTTCGAGCGAATTCAGGCAGATTCAAATACTCGACTTCCGCTTGATAGTGAGCTTGAGCGGATTGCTGGAAAGGATATCGCTCGAGCGGAGGCATTTGGCCACTCGAGCGAAGTTAGGCAGAGTTGAACGCTCGATGTTCGCTCGACACTCTGCTCGAGCGAACTTAGACAGAGTTGAACGCTCGACACTTCGCTTCAGCGGACATCGTATTTTACAGATCTAGAGTTTATTCCACCGTTAGGGTATATATATGATTTTTCACATCTTATGGTCGACTTTTGGCCTGTAAAATACTGTTTTGATTAGAGGGAACACTTAGAATTTATTTTTCTTGGATTTTTCACTCAGATCTGGAGAGGGGGATTCACACAAGCGATCATTCACACAGTAACACAATTTCTTCTAGATCATTCACTCACACTGCAGCAGATTGAAGAGCTCCTTGAAGGGTCCAATTGCTACTGCAGCTCAGCCTACTCCACCACTTCAACTTTTCATCTCAATTCAATTGGCTTGATCTTTTCATTCCCTACTTGTTATTTAATTTCAGTTTTAAGTTGTGGAATACTTTTGAGATTTTTGGTTTAGAAGTTTGAGTAATTTATTTGTTATTCATTTAGTTCATGTTATTTATATTTCTCGTTTCGTTAAGCTTTCATTTTAATAGTGATTATAATTGCTATGGTTTAATTTTGAGAATTTGTGATTTGAATACAATGATGAACCCTAGAACATTGATTTTGGGACTTTTCAATTTTTAGTGCATGTTTTGTCAATTACTTTCTAATCTAGTTTAACTCTTAACTTAGTTTTATTAATTTCTGAGTTTAATCTATTAGTCTTTTACATTTAAATTCAACAATCAAAATCTAGAAATATGAATATAGTCTATGACTAGTACCCTCTTCCATCCATTGCACATACCATCATCTTTATTTTCCATTTGTGAAGATTTTCACAATTTTCAACGAGTTTGAGTTTAAGTTGCTTTCCATGAGGAGACAATCTAGAAATCTATTCCTAATTATTACACGACATCCTCCTGCACTTAGGATAGCCTTAGTGCTACTCATTTTTGAGTGAGTCAAGTTTTTGGCGCCGTTGCCAGGGAAAGTAATTTAACTTAAATTTAAACTGGTTATTTTTTTTATGCTTTTAAACTGATGTTTCATGTCATGGGTAAGAGACAGTTCAAATAGGTTGCTTAGAGTCACATCGAGTGTTGAGAGTAGTATACACAGCTTGGAGATAGATAACTCTTCTGTCTTTTCTATGAGTGAGTCAGGTGAGGAAATTGAAATTGAAGCAGAAAACATGGCTGCACCTGCACCATGCACTTTTAAGGATTATTTGTAACCCACTCGCACCACTACATCTTCATGCATTGTTTTACCCGAAAATGCATCTAATTTCTCTATTAAGCATGGCATGATGTCAGTGATACCTCAGTTCCATGGGATGGATTCTGAGAGCCCTTACCAGCACTTGACAGATTTTGAGTTGGCTTGCACTACTTTTAATACTAAGGTTGTTACTGATGAATTTATTAGACTTCGTTTATTTCCTTTCTCTTTAAAGGATAAATCGAAGATTTGGTTTAATTCTTTGAGGCCTAATTTTATTTCTACTTGGTCTGATATGCAGCGTGAGTTCTTATAAAAAAATTTTCCTTTTCAGAGAACTCAGTTTTTGTAAGAGCAAATCAACCAGTTCAATCAGAGACCTGATGAGACCTTTCAGGTCAGTTGGAAAAAATTTAAAGATTTGGTGAACATCTGTCCACATCATGGTTTTGAATCTTGGAGGTTGGTGAGCTATTTTTACGCTGGTCACACTCCAGAATGCAAACAGTTTGTTCAGACAATGTGCAATGGGGAGTTCTTTAGCAAGGAACCTGATGCAGTTCTATCATTTTTTGACTATCTTGCTAAGAGCGCACAATAGTGGAACACTCGTACTAATCGAGTGTCGTTAACAGCACAACCACTGAGGGCTATTTCTGGAGGGGGTAGATATGAGCTTAAGGAAGACACTGATGTCCAAGCCCGAATAGCTGCATTGACTAGAAGACTGGAGGTCATGGAAATGGAAAAAGTGAAGGCTGTGAAAGTAGTAGATGCATGTTCTATATGTGCTGATTCGAACCATAAGACCCAAGACTGCCCAATTATGCCAGTATTTCAAGAAATGGGTCTGAACAGATGCAATCAGCTAACTGGGATAATAGAGCAAATTAGTTCTCCAAAATTATCCGGTGGAGAATCACATCATGGAGAATTCCTGCAGCTTCCCCTAGAGCAGATTTCATCAGGACTCTCACATTTCCGCCATAAGTCTGACTATCTTATAGCCCTCCTGGATTGCTCTGCTCACGAGTCCCTTCATCATCTGCAAAGAAGTCTCTAGATGACAGTATGGCACAGATGACCAATACACTTCAGCAATTCATGCAGATTCAGGCCACCACAAACAATCAGAACACTCAGGCCATACATGAGTTGCGAGGAACTATTAATAAGATGAGCACGACTTTGAGCACCCTAGAGAAAGGGAAATTTCCAGCATAGCCTCAGCCTAATCCTCAAGTATACAGGCAACAACAACAGCAATTGCATAATGTCTTAGGTGTTGTTATTGAGAAAGCGAAGGCAGTTCTTACTTTGAGAAGTAAGAAGGAAGTTCCTCAACCAGAGATGACTATAGACACACAGGTAGTTGGTCCTACACTTGAAGATGTAATAGAGACTGATGAAATTGAGAAAGAACCAGAGGTAGTGAGACCAAAGCTGAAGAAGCCTGTAAGTGAAGATGTTGAAACTAGTAAAGGGTACCAACCTGTGACTCCCTATCCTCATATATTGGCAGCTGGCCAAAAGAACAAATATCACACAGAGATTCAAGAGATTTTCAAGCAAGTAAAGATCAACATTCCACTCTTGGATGCCATACAACAAGTGCCTTCATATGCAAAATTTTTGAAGGACTTGTGCACAGTGAAGAGGAAGCTGAATGTAAAGAAGAAAGCTTTCCTGACGGAGCAAGTTAGTGCATTGATATTGAGCGAGACTCCTCAGAAGTTTGGAGATCCCGGCTCTCCCAACATTTCCATTATGATCGGTGAATCACGCATTGGGAGAGCTTTACTTGATTTGGGGAGTAGTGTGAACTTGCTACCATTCTCAGTATATGAGTAGTTGGGATTGGGTGAGCTGAAAAAAACCTCTGTCATGCTACAACTGGCTGACAGATCAGTTAAGGTACCAAGGGGTATTGTAGAGGACGTGTTGGTCCAGGTGGACAAATTCTACTACCCAGTGGATTTTGTAGTTCTTGATATGCAGCAGCCAGCCTCCACTATTTACCAAGCTCCTGTCATCCTTGGAAGACCATTTCTAGCTACATCAAATGCTTTGATTAATTGCAGAAGTGGAGTTTTGAAGCTTACCTTTGGGAACATGGCACTTGAGTTGAACGTTTTCAATGCTTGCAAGATGCCAGCACATTTTGATGACATAAGTGATTTGAATGCTGTGGATAGTTTGACACCAACAGAGTTTATTTGCTCAACTTCTCCCTTCTCTGATAATGATTCTATTTTTCAAACACCTGAATTTTTATTTGATGAGAAAATTGATCATATCAATGAAGATGACTTTGAATTTTTTGATTGTTTTGCAGATTCTTCTTTACCACTTGAAGTACAATTTGTAGGAGTAAGATGGAAACCCCAATTTGAATCTCTACCACCACCAGACGTGCTTAAATCTTCAGAGGAAGAAGTTCCCCAGTTGAAACAGAAACCACTTCCTTAAGATTTAAAGTATGTGTTTCTTGGTCCTGAAGAATGCACTTTTCCGGTGGTGATTTCTTCAAAGCTAAATCAGAAGGATGAAGCCCAGTTGATTGAATTTTTAAAAAAGCATCAATGTGCAATTGGTTGGATAATAGCCGACATCAAATGGATTGATGCCGCTGCATGTACCCACAGAATCCATCTTGAAGATGATGTTAGACCGGTTCATGATGCTCAACGTAGGCTCTATCCTACTATGAAGGAAGTTGTGAAAGAGGAAGTGCTTAAGCTACTCGCAGTGGGTATTATTTACCCTATCTCAGACAGTAAGTGGGTAAGTCCAACTCAAGTGGTACCAAAAAAATCTGGTTTGACTGTTGTAAAAAATTATAAAAATGAGTTGATTCCAACTAGAATGGTTGCTGGCTGGAGAATGTGCATTGATTATAGAAAACTTAATTCAGCCAATAGGAAGGATCATTTTCCTTTACCATTCTTGGATCAAATTTTAGAAAGAGTAGCTGGTAATGCATATTATCGCTTTTTGGATGGATATTTTGGTTATTATCAAATTGTTGTAGCACACGAGGCCCAAGAAAAAACCACTTTCACCTATCCTTTTGGCACTTTTGCTTTTACTAGAATGCCTTTTGGTTTGTGTAATGCTCTAGCCACTTTTCAGAGATACATGATGAGTATTTTTTCTAACATGATTGATGATATTTGTGAAATATTCATGGATGACTTCTCTGTTTTTAGAAAATCCTTTGATAGTTGTTTGCATAATTTGACACGTATTCTCTAGCGATGTAAGGAAAAAAATCTTTTACTTAATTGGGAGAAATGCCAATTTATGGTTACTCAGGGCATTGTATTGTGGGACATATTGTTTCTTCTGAGGGTATAAAGGTTGATAAGGCAAAGATTGAATTAATATCTAAACTTCTTATCCCTAGGACGGTTAGGGATATTCGTTCTTTTCTTAGTCATGTTAGCTTTTATAGGCGGTTTATACAAGGGTTTAGTTCTATTGCAAAACCTTTGTGCACTCGTTTACAAAATGATATTGAATTTGTTTGGACTAATGAGTGCCAAAAAGCTTTTGATACCCTTAAAAAATCACTTACCACTGCTCCTATTGTGCAACCCCCGCAGTGGGACCTTCCCTTTGAAATCATGACAGATGCTAATGATTATGTCTTAGGAGCTGTTTTGGAGTAGTGTGTGGATAATAGACCATTTGTGATTTATTATAACAGTAGAACTTTGAATGATGCCCAGAAAAATTATACCATTACTGAAAAAGAATTGCTTGCAGTGGTTTTTGCACTTGATAAATTTCAAACTTATATTCGGTTCTCATGTTACTATTTTCGCTGACCACTCTACTCTTAAGTATTTGTTGGCTAAGAAAGATGTAAAACCACTCTTGATTTGCTGGATTCTATTACTTCAAGAGTTCAACGTCAACATCAAGGACAAAAAAGGAGTTGAAAACGTGGTAGCTGACCACCTTTCTAGATTGTCATCATCTCCTTATTCAAATGTCAGCCTTCCTCTTGATGATAGTTTCCCGGATGAGCAGCTGTTTGTGGTTAATAGAGCTCTCTGATATGCTGACATAGTCAATTATCTGGTGACTAAGCAAATGCCTTCTGAATGGTCCACCCAAGATAAGCGTAGATTTCTCTCTGAGGTACGAAACTTTTACTTTGATGATCCATATCTTTTCAAATATTGTTCAGACCAATTGATTCAAAAATGCATTCCTGATGATGAGTTTTCTTCGGTTATGAGATTTTGTCATATAGGTGCATGTGGTGGTCATTTTTCAACAAAGAAAACAGTCGCTAAAATTTTGCAAAACGGTTTTTACTGGCCTTCCATGTTTAAAGATGTTTATAATTTTTGCAAGGCTTGTGAGTCTTGTCAAAAATTGGGATCCATTAGCAAAAGAGACATGATGCCTCTTTCCCCTATTCTTACTTTAGAAATTTTTGATTGTTGGGGAATAGACTTCATGGGACCTTTTCTGATTTCCTTTATAAACACATATGTTGAACCTAAGGTTTTAAGTTTTGTGTAATTATGTCCAAACCCGAATAGCTGCATTGACTAGAAGGCTGGAGGTCATGGAAATGGAAAAACTGAAGGCTGTCAAAGTAGTAGATGCATGTTCTATATGTGATGATTCGAACCATAAGACCCAAGACTGCCCAATTATGCCAGTATTTCAAGAAAATGGGTCTAAACAGATGCAATCAGCTAACTGGGATAATAGAGCTATCCTTTTGTAGCTCCTCCTAGATTTCAGCCTCATGTAGCTGCACAGAGTTCTCAGCCTTCATCATCTGCAAAGAAGTCTCTAGATGACAGTATGGCACAGATGACCAATACACTTCAGCAATTCATGCAGATTCAGGCCACCAACATTTAAAGAAGAAAGCTTTCCTGATGGAGTAAGCTAGTGCATTGATATTGATCGAGACTCCTCAGAAGTTTGGAGATCCCGGCTCTCCCAACATTTCCATTATGATCGGTGAATCACACATTGGGAGAGCTTTACTAGATTTGGGGAGTAGTGTGAACTTGCTACCATTCTCAGTATATGAGTAGTTGGGATTGGGTGAGCTGAAAAAAACCTCTGTCATGCTACAGTTGGCTGACAGATCAGTTAAGGTACCAAGGGGTATTGTAGAGGACCTGTTGGTCCAGGTGGACAAATTCTACTACCCAGTGGATTCTGTGGTTCTTGATATGCAACAGCCAGTTTCCATTATTTACCAAACTCCTGTCATCCTTGGAACTTTGTAACAAGCAATGCCTAGCTTTATGTCAAGTCCTTAACCACAACATCCTCTAGCCCCCTCCAGTTGAGAGCTACTACCTTGACCTGAGAGCATTACCATTTCAACCTAGCCTATTGTAATCTGGCAACAACACAAGGGATGTCAATCAATTCTTAGGCGCTCCCGAGTAACCAAGGAAGCTTCACTGAGATAATGCTCCACTAGGCTTGAGGTCATGACCCACACACCTAGAAACTATAGAGACAATGATAGTTTACAAAATAGGATTAATGATTGAGTTGAGTTATTGCATTTTTTTTATGCTTTTGGAACCAATATATCTTAATTTTTTCATTACTTTATCATTGGTTTTATATGGAAAAATGAATGAATCTAAGTTGTGATTTTAATTTATTAAAAGCATGAATTTTTGCTTAATTTTATCAACTGTTGATTAATGTGGAATATGGTCCACATCGTTCGAGCGAATTCAGGCAGATTCAAATGCTCGACTACCGCTTGATAGTGAGCTCGAGCGGATTGCGGGAAAGGATATCGCTCGAGCGGAGGCATTTGGCCGCTCGAGCGAAGTTAGGCAGAGTTGAACGCTCGATGTTCGCTCGACACTCTGCTCGAGCGAACTTAGACAGAGCTGAACGCTCGACACTCCGCTCGAGAGAACATCGTATTTTACATATCTAAGGTTTATTCCACCGTTAGGGTATATATATGATTTTTCACATCTTATGGTCGACTTTTGGCCTGGAAAATACTGTTTTGATTACAGGGAACACTTAGAATTTATTTTTCTTGGATTTTTCACTCAGATCCGGAGAGGGGGATTCACACAAGCGATCATTCACGCAGTAACACAATTTCTTCTAGATCATTCACTCACATTGCAGTAGATTGAAGAGCTCCTTGAGGGGTCCAATTGTTACTGCAGCTCAGCCTCCTTCACCACTTCAACTTTTCATCTCAATTCAATTGGCTTGATCTTTTCATTCCCTACTTGTTATTTAATTTCAGTTTTAAGTTGTGGAATACTTTTGAGATTTTTGGTTTAGAAGTTTGAGTAATTTATTTGTTATTCATTTAGTTCATGTTATTTATGTTTCTCGTTTCGTTAAGCTTTCATTTTAATAGTGATTACAATTGCTATGGTTTAATTTTGAGAATTTGTTATTTGAATACAATGATAAACCCTAGAACATTGATTTTGGGGCTTTTTAATTTTCAGTGCATGTTTCGTCAATTACTTTCTAATCTAGTTTAACTCTTAACTTAGTTTTATTGATTTTTGAGTTTAATCTATTAGTCTTTTACATTTAAATCCGACAATCAAAATCTAGAAATATGAATATAGTCTATGACTAGTACCCTCTTCCATCCATTGCACATATCATCATCTTTATTTTCCCTTTGTGAAGATTTTCACAATTTTCAACGAGTTTGAGTTTAAGTTGCTTTCCGTGAGGAGACAATCTAGAAATCTATTCCTAATTATTATACGACATCCTCCTGCACTTAGGATAGTCTTAGTGCTACTCATTTTTGAGTGAGTCAAGTTTTTGGCGCCGTTGCCAGGGAAAGTAATTTAGCTTAAATTTAAACTCGTTATTTTTTTTATACTTTTAAACTGATGTTTCATGTCATGGGTAAGAGACAGTTCAAATAGATTTCTTAGAGTCACATCGAGTGTTGAGAGTAGTATACACAGCTTGGAGACAGATAGCTCTTCTATCTTTTCTATGAGTGAGTCAGGTGAGGAAATTGAAATTGAAGCAGAAAACATGGCTGTACCTGCACCATACACTTTTAAGGATTATTTGTAACCCACTCGCACCACTACACCTTCATGCATTGTTTTACCCGAAAATGCACCTAATTTCTCTATTAAGCATGGCATGATGTCAGTGATACTTCAGTTCCATGGGATGGATTTTGAAAGTCCTTACCAGCACTTGACAGATTTTGAGTTGGCTTGCACTACTTTTAATACTAGGGTTGTTACTGATGAATTTATTAGACTTCGTTTATTTCCTTTCTCTTTAAAGGATAAAGTGAAGATTTGGTTTAATTCTTTGAGGCCTAATTTTATTTCTAGTTGGTCTGATATGCAGCATGAGTTCTTATAAAAAAAATTTCCTTTTCAGAGAACTCAGTTTTTGCAAGAGCAAATCAACCAGTTCAATCAGAGACCTGATGAGACCTTTCAGGTCAGTTGGGAAAAATTTAAAGATTTGGTGAACATCTGTCCACATCATGGTTTTGAATCTTGGAGGTTGGTGAGCTATTTTTACACTAGTCACACTCCAGAATGCAAACAGTTTGTTCAGACAATGTGCAATGGGGAGTTCTTTAGCAAGGAACTTGATGCAGTTCTATCATTTTTTGACTATCTTGCTAAGAGCGCACAATAGTGGAACACTCGTACTGATCGAGTGTCGTTAACAGCACAGCCACTGAGGGCTATTTCTGGAGGGGGTAGATATGAGCTTAAGGAAGATACTGATGTCCAACCCCGAATAGCTGCATTGACTAGAAGACTGGAGGTCATGGAAATGGAAAAAGTGAAGGCTGTCAAAGTAGTAGATGCATGTTCTATATGTGCTGATTCGAACCATAAGACCCAAGACTGCCCGATGATGCCAGTATTTCAAGAAAGTGGGTCTGAACAGATGCAATCAGCTAACTGGGATAATAGAGCACAGAATTAGCCTTTCTCCAACACATATAATCCGAGGTGGAGGAATCACCCAAATTTCTCATGGAGAAATGATCAGCCTGGTCAGTCTTCACCACCTACGCAGCAGCCATTTCATCAGGATGCTCCTCAGCACCAGTTTCCGCCATATCAAAGTTCTCAGAGCTATCCTTTTATAGCTCCTCCTGGATTTCAGCCTCATGTAGCTGCACAGAGTTCTCAGCCTTCATCATCTGCAAAGAAGTCTCTAGATGACAGTATGGCACAGATGACCAATACACTTCAGCAATTCATGCAGATTCAGGCCACCACAAACAATCAGAACACTCAGGCCATACATGAGTTGCGAGGAACTATTAATAAGATGAGCACGACTTTGAGCACCCTAGAGAAAGGGAAATTTCCAGCATAGCCTCAGCCTAATCCTCAAGTATACAGGCAACAACAACAGCAATTGCATAATGTCTTAGGTGTTGTTATTGAGAAAGCGAAGGCAGTTCTTACTTTGAGAAGTAAGAAGGAAGTTCCTCAACCAGAGATGACTATAGACACACAGGTAGTTGGTCCTACACTTGAAGATGTAATAGAGACTGATGAAATTGAGAAAGAACCAGAGGTAGTGAGACCAAAGCTGAAGAAGCCTGTAAGTGAAGATGTTGAAACTAGTAAAGGGTACCAACCTGTGACTCCCTATCCTCATATATTGGCAGCTGGCCAAAAGAACAAATATCACACAGAGATTCAAGAGATTTTCAAGCAAGTAAAGATCAACATTCTACTCTTGGATGCCATACAACAAGTGCCTTCATATACAAAAATTTTGAAGGACTTGTGCACAGTGAAGAGGAAGCTGAATGTAAAGAAGAAAGCTTTCCTGATGGAGCAAGTTAGTGCATTGATATTGATCGAGACTCCTCAGAACTTTGGAGATCCCGGCTCTCCCAACATTTCCATTATGATCGGTGAATCACGCATTGGGAGAGCTTTACTAGATTTGGGGAGTAGTGTGAACTTGCTACCATTCTCAGTATATGAGTAGTTGGGATTGGGTGAGCTGAAAAAAACCTCTGTCATGCTACAGTTGGCTGACAGATCAGTTAAGGTACCAAGGGGTATTGTAGAGGACCTGTTGGTCCAGGTGGACAAATTCTACTACCCAGTGGATTCTGTGGTTCTTGATATGCAACAGCCAGTTTCCATTATTTACCAAACTCCTGTCATCCTTGGAAGACCATTCTTAGCTACATCAAATGCTTTGATCAATTGCAGAAGTGGAGTTTTGAAGCTTACCTTTAAGAACATGGCACTTGAGTTGAACGTTTTCAATGCTTGCAAGATGCCAGCACATTTTGATGACATAAATGATTTGAATGATGTGGATAGTTTGACACCAACAGAGTTTATTTGCTCAACTTCTCCCTTCTCTGATAATGATTCTATTTTTCAGACACCTGAATTTTTATTTGATGAGAAAATTGATCATATCAATGAAGATGACTTTGAATTTTTTGATTGTTTTGCAGATTCTTCTTTACCACTTGAAGTACAATTTGTAGGAGCAAGATGGAAATCCCAATTCGAAGCTCTACCACCACCAGACGTGCTTAAATCTTCAGAGGAAGAAGTTCCCCAGTTGAAACAGAAACCACTTCCTTAAGATTTAAAGTATGTGTTTCTTGGTCCTGAAGAATGCACTTTTCCGGTGGTGATTTCTTCAAAGCTAAATCAGAAGGATGAAGCCCAGTTGATGGAATTTTTAAAAAAACATCGAGGTGCAATTGGTTGGATAATAGCCGACATCAAATGCATTGATGCCGCTGTATGTACCCACAGAATCCATCTTGAAGATGATGCTAGACCGGTTCGTGATGCTCAACGTAGGCTCTATCCTACCATGAAGGAAGTTGTGAAAGAGGAAGTGCTTAAGCTACTCGCAGTAGGTATTATTTACCCTATCTCAGACAGTAAGTGGGTAAGTCCAACTCAAGTGGTACCAAAAAAATCTGGTTTGACTGTTGTCAAAAATGATAAAAATGAGTTGATTCCAAATAGAATGGTTGCTGGCTGGAGAATGTGTATTGATTATAGAAAACTTAATTCAGCCAGTAGGAAGGATCATTTTCCTTTACCATTCTTGGATCAAATTTTAGAAAGAGTAGTTGGTAATGCATATTATTGCTTTTTGAATGAATATTTTGGTTATTATTAAATTGTTGTAGTGCCCGAGGACCAGGAAAAAACCACTTTCACCTATCCTTTTGGCACTTTTGCTTTTACTAGAATGCATTTTGGTTTGTGTAATGCTCCAGCCACTTTTCAGAGATGCATGATGAGTATTTTTTCTGACATGATTGATGATATTTGTGAAATATTCATAGATGACTTCTCTGTTTTTGGAAAATCCTTTGATAGTTGTTTGCATAATTTGACACGTATTCTCTAGCAATGTGAGGAAAAAAATCTTTTACTTAATTGGGAGAAATGCCAATTTATGGTTACTCAGGGCATTGTATTGTGGGACATATTGTTTCTTCTGAGGGTATAAAGGTTGACAAGGCAAAGATTGAATTAATATCTAAACTTCTTATCCCTAGGACGGTTAGGGATATTCGTTCTTTTCTTAATTATGCTAGCTTTTATAGGCGGTTTATACAAGAGTTTAGTTCTATTGCAAAACCTTTGTGCACTCTTTTACAAAATGATATTGAATTTGTTTGGACTAATGAGTGCCAAAAAGCTTTTGATACCCTTAAAAAATCACTTACCACTGCTCCTATTGTCCAACCCCCGCAGTGGGACCTTCCCTTTGAAATCATGACAGATGCTAGTGATTATGCCTTAGGAGCTGTTTTGGGGCAGTGTGTGGATAATAGACCATTTGTGATTTATTATAGCAGTAGAACTTTGAATGATGCCCAGAAAAATTATACCACCACTGAAAAAGAATTGCTTGCAGTGGTTTTTACACTTGATAAATTTCAAACTTATATTCGGTTCTCATGTTACTATTTTCGCTGACCACTCTGCTCTTAAGTATTTGTTGGCTAAGAAAGATGCAAAACCACGCTTGATTCGCTGGATTCTATTACTTCAAGAGTTCAACATCAACATCAAGGACAAAAAAGGAGTTGAAAACGTGGTAGCTGACCACCTCTCTAGATTGTCATCATCTCCTTATTCAAATGTTAGCCTTCCTCTTGATGATAGTTTCCCGGATGAGCAGCTGTTTGTGGTTAATAGAGCTCCCTGGTATGCTGACATAGTCAGTTATCTGGTAACTAAGCGAATGCCTTTTGAATGGTCCACCCAAGATAAGCGTAGATTTCTCTCTGAGGTACGAAACTTTTACTTTGATGATCCATATCTTTTCAAATATTGCTCGAACCAATTGATTCAAAAATGCATTCCTGATGATGAGTTTTCTTCGGTTATGAGATTTTGTCATATGGGTGCATGTGGTGGTCATTTTTCAACAAAGAAAACGGTCGCTAAAATTTTGCAAAACGGTTTTTACTGGCCTTCCATGTTTAAAGATGCTTATAATTTTTGCAAGGCTTGTGAGTCTTGTCAAAAATTGGGATCCATTAGCAAAAGAGACATGGTGCCTCTTTTCCCTATTCTTACTTTAGAAATTTTTGGTTGTTGGGGAATAGATTTCATGGAACCTTTTCTGATTTCCTTTAGAAACACATATATTTTATTAGCTGTGGATTATGTTTCAAAATGGGTAGAGGCCGTCGCTTGCAAAACAAATGACCATCGTGTTGTCCTGAAATTTTTGCAATCTCTGTTTATTCGTTTTGGCATGCCAAAAGTTATCATAAGTGATGGGGGTTCTCATTTTTGCAACAAACTATTTTCTACACTCATGAAGAAATATGGCATCACACACCGAGTTTCTACCCCTTATCACCCTCAAACAAATGGGCAAGCTGAATTAGCAAACAGAGAGATAAAAATCATTTTAGAGAAAACTATCAAGCCTAACAGGAAAGATTGGTCAGTTAAGTTTCTTGATACTTTGTGGGCTTATAGGACAGCTTTTAAAACAAATCTAGGGATGTCTCCTTATCGATTAGTTTATGGTAAAACTTGTCATTTACTTGTTGATATTTAGCATCGAGCTCTTTGGGCCATAAAACATGTTAACATGTCACTTGATGAAACTTCAGGGTTGAGAAAATTGCAGATTAATGAATTGGATGAAACTCGTCGGAATGCTTATGACAACGCCCAAATGGCAAAGGAACACATGAAAATTCTACATGATCAGAAAATTCATCCAAAGCATTTTACACTTGGCCAGGAAATTCTCCTTTACAACTCTCGCTTGCATATTTTTCCTGGTAAGTTGAAATCCTGATGGAGTGGGCCGTATATTGTAAAGACCGTTCCTCCTCATGGCGCCGTAGACATTGTCAATCTGAAGAATAGTAATAGCTTCACTGTCAACGGACAACGTCTAAAGTCATTTCTGAAAGTCTTTGATCCACATGAAGAGATCTTACTTGTGCAAGACCCCAGGGAAGTGTTTTGATTTGTTTTTCCTTCTTTACAGTTTTCTTTACTTGCATTTTTT
Organism: Carya cathayensis; assembly: GCA_011037825.1. NCBI lineage: Eukaryota > Viridiplantae > Streptophyta > Magnoliopsida > Fagales > Juglandaceae > Carya > Carya cathayensis. The sequence continues at coordinate 302,853 of QGSO01000679.1, forward strand.
TTATTATTTGTTATTTTGCTTTGATTTTATATTTCATGTTGATTGTTTGTTTTGCTTGCTTCTTTTTGTGCACCTTGTTTTCTTCCGTTCGATTCAGTGAGGACTATGTCTCTCACTAGTTGGGGGGTAGTATGTGTGCACAGTTTTATAAAAATAAAAATAAAAATACAAAAACAAAAATAAAATAAAAATAACATAATGTCCATTGATACATTTATGATTGAGCATCTTGGTGGAATTTGAGCATCTTGGTGGAGTAGTTGAGAGGAATCATTTGTGAAGATTTATTTTCAAACTTAAACATAAAGCCTGATTTTTGATGCATCATATTTTGTTAATGTGTGGCTTGAAACACCGGGATGTTATGCTTATTGAGATGGATAAGATTTTTGTAGAACGAAATGCAATTTTGAATGACATTTTGCACATGCTTACGCTTGTAGTGTTCCTTATTTACTATTCATTGATTTAACACTGGAGAAATAAACTGCAGGACTACCGAGCCATGCAAAAAATATATATATATTTGAAAAGATTAGAAAAAAAAAAGAAAAAAAAAAGGGAATAAAGGCGACTTAGTGAACTCTCCTAAGTAAAAAGGGCTAGAAACAGTTACTCAAGACTTTGGGGGTTGAGTGTTCAACCTTTAAAAACAGAGCTAGCGTGAAAACTGCTAGTCCCTTGAGCTTTGAGGTAGTTAGAATCAGCAATGATTAATCTTAAGGTTGAAAAATCCTATGACAAATCATGGATAGTAATGAGGAACAAACAACCAGTTTAGCTCCATACACACATTTGAGTTATGAGACATTTGCCTAAATTCTATATGAAAGATTGTTGAGATAGTCTTGGTGGGTATAACCCTTGGAGGTTTAGTAGTAACGTGTCACTTTTGTGAGAATTCTGAATTGTGTTTGATTGTTTCTGTTTGAATTTCGATCTTTATGCAATATTCATCTCAATTAATTTTCACTATTTTGCTCAAGGATTAGCAAAATGCTTGTTGGGGGTGTGATTGAGCTGAGTTATTGCATTTTTTTATACTTTTGGAACCAATATATCTTAATTCTTTCATTACTTTATCATTGATTTTATATGGAAAAATGAATGAATCTAAGTTGTGATTTTAATTGATTAAAAGCATGCATTTTTGCTTAATTTTATCAACTGATGATTAATGTGGAATATGGTCCACATCGCTCGAGCGAATTCAGGCAGATTCAAACGCTCGACTGTCGCTTGACAGTGAGCTCGAGTGGATTGAGGGAAAGGATATCGCTCGAGCGGAGGCATTTGGCCGCTCGAGCGAAGTTAGGTAGAGTTGAACGCTCGATGTTCGCTCGACACTCTGTTCGAGCAAACTTAGGCAGAGTTGAACACTCGATATCCGCTCGACACTCCGCTCGAGCGGACATCGTATTTTACAGATCTAGGTTTTATTCTGCCGTTAGGGTATATATATGATTTTTCACATCTTATGGCCAACGTTTGGCCTGAAAAACACTGTTTTGATTAGAAGGAACACTTAGAATTTATTTTTCTTGGATTTTTCACTCAGATCCGGAGAGGGGGATTCACACAAGCGATCATTCATGCAGCAACACAATTTCTTTTAGATCATTCACTCACACTGCAGCAAATTGAAGAGCTCCTTGAGGGGTCCAATTGCTACTGCAGCCCAGCCTCCTCCACCACTTCAACTTTTCGTCTCAATTCAATTGGCTTGATCTTTTCATTCCCTACTTGTTATTTAATTTCAGTTTTAAGTTGTGGAATACTTTTGAGATGTTTGATTTAGAAGTTTGAGTAATTTATTTGTTATTCATTTAGTTCATGTTATTTATTTTTCTTGTTTCGTTAAGCTTTCATTTTAATAGTGATTACAATTGCTATGGTTTAATTTTGAGAATTTGTGATTTGAATACAATGATGAACCCTAGAACATTGATTTTGGGGCTTTTCAATTTTCAGTGCATGTTTTGTCATTTATTTTCTAATCTAGTTTAACTCTTAACTTAGTTTTATTGATTTTTGAGTTTAATCTATTAGTCTTTTACATTTAAATCCGACAATCAAAAGCTAAAAATATGAACCTAGTCTATGACTAGTACCCTGTTCCATCCATTGCACGTACCTTCATCTTTATTTTCTTTTTGTGAAGATTTTCACAATTTTCAACGAGTTTGAGTTTAAGTAGCTTTCCCTGAGGAGAAGATATAGGAATTTATTTCTAATTATTACACGACATCCTCCTGTACTTGGAATAGCCTTAGTGCTACTCATTTTTGAGTGAGTCAATTAACACTTTAATAATGATAGCCAGTAAACCATAGTGAAGAGTTATGCACACGGATAAATACCAAGAAGAGGACAAGGACGTCATAGATTGTAACATGACATAACCATATTCACTAATTGACATTTCTAGAATTGTTGTAGGAAAGAACCTACCTCTACGGTGAGCTTTCACCGAATGGTTGCTGATGATCTAGACTCCCTCTATTTAGTGAGGATTCTCACGTTTGAAAGTAGAAAGCTCAAGCTTTTTCTTTAGAGTCAAAGCTTATGCCTTCACTCAAAGTTTGGAGTAGACGATAGAGAGAGAGAGAGTGAGAGTGTGTGTGTGTGTGTGTGTGTGTTTCTCTAAATTCTACAGAGATTCTAAAATGTGAAGGGAGAGTTCATCAAGGCAAGGCTCTTATACTAAGCATTTAGCCTATCACGAGTCTCACAGTTCCTGATATCAGTTGGCTAGTAAATTGGGGATTCCTCTACAGTCCAAGTATATGTCTAATGGAGGGAGTGATTGCAACGGAAAGGACTTGCATCTGTGTGACTCAAAATTTTAGCCAATGAGACAAGAACAATCTGCTGCTTGTGAATGTCAGCCATATGGTGGAAAACTCATGTCTAGTCGGCGCACTTGAGTGTGATCTTTATTTCCAGTGCATGCTCCATGTAGAAACGTTGTTGTTTGAGTGTAGTCTTGTGAGGTTACCCGCCACTTCAAGAGCACTCAATCTATTTCTTGGTACTATAGCTTTCACACGGTGTTGTTCGTTGCTCGCCCCTAAATGCACTCGCTACACGTTACTCTCTTGTTTCTTTTTCTATTGCCCTTACCTCAATATACTTGTTCCATATTTGTCCGTCAACGTCATTACTCACCTATTGCCTGCTGCATCTTTACTTCTCTGTTGCTTGTTCGATTACCCACGCTTACTTTTCAAATTTAGACTTCTTCTCTTGTTGTTAGCATAAGTCTTCTACCGACCTTGAACCGTCCTAATTCTTTCCCTGATCAGTAAAATTTGGTCCTTTAACTCTTGTAGGACTTCCACTCCAATCACCTTGTTTTCCCCAACTTCGTTCCTTTACAATGGGAATCTGCACTTCCTTTTATACTGTGATACCCCAGCCCAAGTTAGACTCTTGAGGTTGAGATTTAGTTCTAATTGAGGGAAAATCTTTGGGTTTCCAAGGGACAATCATTAGATGCATTGGAAAAGGGAGTGTCGGTTTTACCAAGAGACATGCCACTTGGCAAACATGCAAGGTGCCTTTTAGGGTTTCTAGAAAGAGCAATGATGATGAAGATAGAAGGATGAGAGGGTTTTGGCCATACCACTAGGCGAGCATGCATAAGGCTTTCATGCAATGAAGGTTTTAAAATGATCTTATGATAATGAAACATTAGGGTTTCGACCATAGTGGGGAGCGCCACTTGTCTTTCATGCAATGAAGGCTTTTATGTTTCCAAGAGAAGGTTGTGACACTTTGGCTATCCACTTGGCAAACATGCATGTGATCTTGAGGGTTTATAGAAGGATCTTTGATGAAAAGACTTTAGGGTTTTAGCCATAGAGGGAGGCACCACTTGTCCTTCATGCATAAGAGAGGTTTCCAAGAGAGGAAAATAATGAAGAGAAAGGAAGAGGCATTTAGCCATGACACTTGGCAATCATGCATATGATGTTTGGAGTTCTAAAAGATGCAATCATGAGCGAATTTTTGGAAAAACAAAGAGACACATGCCACATGGCAATAATTAAAAATCTTTTAGGGTTTTTGAAATAGGGAAGAGCAAGGGAAAAAAGGGATGTTCGGCTAGGGCAAGAAGAATGGGCCACTTGGTGCCCATGCAAGAGATTTCTTGTGGCTCTTCACTTTCCAGAAAATTAATGATGATAGAGAGAGAATGAGTCAAGGTAAGAGGACCCATAAATAGGGCCATTAATGGCCAGTGCCCATGGTGAAGGAAGAGGAAGTTCAAGAGTCATTTTCAGCTCTTCTCCCATTTCTTTCCTCTCTATCTCGTCCATACCCTAGAAGATAGTTCTTAAATTTTCTCTCCATCCAAACTCCAACCTCTTGCAAGCAAAAAAGGAATATTCAAGTATATATCTTTGGTGGAGCTTGACATGGTAAGAGAGTTCAATCATAGTCTTCTTTCACACACACTCACACATGCAAATGCCAAGCTCAATCATAGTCACATGGTTTTCGAGTTGTGGTTTGAAAATGGCTCTTTGACATGACCCCGATTCTGGGATGGGGGAATATCTTAGTTGAACCCCCTATCCATTTTGGAGTGATTAAACTAGAAGTGGTGGCGTAACATATGCGTCCTAAATTAGGGTTTAGAATTATCATCAATATTATTATTATTATTATTATTATTATTTTAAAATCCACTTTTAAGGGTCTAAGTGTATTTTTGGTTTATTTTTTCACCCCTCTTCACACCCCTTTTCTCTTAGGAGGATTTGTTTCCTTGTCCGAAAGCCTTCTAGAAATTCTATCCCTGTTTTAAAGGCTTGAAACCCTCATGTATATCCTTTCTTTTTCCCTCATAATATTCCTTTAAGTAAACCCACAATACTACTGTGGCGAGAACCCCCAGTGAAAGTGAATTCTTCTCTTCTTCAACATGGTATCATTGTAGCTTTCCCCACAACATCACCACAGTCTTCCTCACAACAAACCGAAACACTCTCTTCACCAGAATAAGCCAAAGGAAACCATTGGTAAGTCATCTTCTCTCATTCGTCACTTTTCCCCTCGCTCTACCATAAATAATCAAATAACACCTGGCTATTTCCTTCTAACACTATCAACCACCATAGAAGAAGTTGGAACACCTCTCGACATCCACAAAAATTTTTGACCCAGGCACCTGAACTCAGGCATTTGTCCATGCTCCCTCGCTTAGCCACGTCAACCACTCCTTCCCTTTGCCTTGTCGTTTCTTAGTGTTAAGCCCCAAATTAATCTCTCTCTCTCTTTCTCTCTCTCCATTGATGGTTTAGAGGGATCCTCCAGTTTGCTGCTATCGAACTCGACTCACTCGACCACCACCGTCACAGTTGGTTCTCCCCCTCTTTGTCGGTGAGTATCATACGATTATTTTCCTCTTCTTTGTTTCTTAGCCTTTGTATTTTCCAGAGATAGTTTTTACCCTTTTGAATTTGAAGTAGGCTTTAGTGGGCTTTAGACCTTAAGCCCATTCGGCTAAGTGCCTTTTTAATTATAAGAGAGAGCTAAACTCTCACATGGGGCTTGTCATGAGTTGAGCTGAACTTTTATTGCTCTTTAGAAACTAGTATATTATGTTAAGTGGGTTGATTGTGACACCCCCAAATTTTTCTTGGGATTTGGTGGATTCTACTAATATTGTCTAGGCTAGTCCTTTGAGTAGCTCACGAGACTCAGCCAAGGAAGCCAACATACTATCGATGAAATGGAGCATCAAGGCTATAAGCTACGCATTGTTGTATTGACGCCTAATCAACCTCCTCCAGTTGACTATCGATAGCATCTCCTAATCCTGATACATGATCTACCATTCTGGGGGAATGGTAGTTGTGACTACCAAGTGAGATTCAATTACAAATTTTATCAAGTTGACAAATAACTTTAATTGATAGTGTATAGATGCATGCATGACAATAAAACATGAATGCTGACGTGAACATGAGTAAACATGACGTGACTCAGTAAATACGTGACATGGACTCGAATTGACGTGAACTAAACTAATATGATATTCATCCGTTGATTTTCTAGCGGGCTGTTATAGACGGTACTTTATCAATTCAAGGAATTTCACACCAGTTTAAATACTCCAGCATAGACAATGGAGTTCCATTAGAGTAACTCATCATCCTAGCACTTGGGGTCATGATAAAAATCAAAGACTCTAAATGACTTGAAATATTTTTCATGACATACTCTATGCATGTGGCATGGCATGGCATGGCATGTAACAAAATGAACGTGTGATAGATGACACGGCATAACATCGCATGAAACAATTAAGCATGTACTTGCAATAAATGACATGGTATGACATATTATAAAAATTTATAATAATTTAGAAGTGATAAGAATTTGACAATAATATTATGACTACCATACATACATAAATATACCGAGAATAAAGTAGAGCTTTACTTAAAGTGATTTGGCATTACGTAAAGCGTAGTGTGAAAAAGCATGAACTGAAATGAGATATTTCTAAGGGTTAGAATATCTCATTAAATACGCAGATATATAAAAATTTAATGACTTATGGCTAAAATTGTAAAGTTACTCCTCTACTTGAAAAAAATTACAATTTTACCCCTAAAATAAGGATTTTGCAATGTACTAACTCCAAATCTTACCAAACGTTATATTCCTCATGTACATTTTGTCCTAAAGGAAAATATCTAATCAAAAAAAATTAAAACACAAGACAACTAGGAGAACCATGCTTAGGTTGATTCACGTATAAAGGCCAAAAACTCGATTTTTGTTGCAATTTGACCAATCATCAACTAACATGCTTGAACCGATTTTTGTAACATTCAAAAAGTCATATCCTAGGTTCAAAAATCATGCTAAGATATCAAAATACACATTTTATAAAAATTTTAAACTCACTACATCAACAAAAATGCAAAAATACCAAATTTAGGGCAAATGGGACCAACTTTTGATGTTCTTGGTCTAATGCTTTTCAATCAACTCTAAGGATGCAAAAGTCCATTATCACACTCCTAACATGTTGATAATTCAAATATAAGTAATATAATGCTTGATTAAACAACCAAAATCATAAAAATACAACATACATAATCTGCTTGCACTAAAACATCAAAACTGTGTATATCACACTTTTCACTTGAAACCAAAAGCACTAGATTCTTGATTTTCAAGAAATACAACTTCAAGAAATATAACCATAGATACCTCATATTCAAGTTCTAACTTGACCTAAGAATTAAATCTAGGATCACAAAGTAAAAACTTCATTAAGGCATAACTCATACCTGAAAACCTCTAGATTGAGTCCTAAACAAACTCTTGCATGTATAAAATCGTTCCATCAAAGATCTAAATCAATATTCTCCAAACATAAAATTTTAACACATAGATCAAAGCCTCAAGAACATCATATATAAAGATCAAAGCCATTAGATCAAGTTTCCATAACCAATGATCACAACTTCTTTTTAAACAAAAATTATTTTGAGTCATCCAATTTTTAACTTTCCAAAATCATGCAAAACTATTTTATAAAAATATTAACATGCTATAAATCCAAACATAACTTGCATATTAACTTGTTATAATTCACCACGTCAAGATCTACCCAAGATTTCATAAAACACTTAATCAAAATATCAAAGTTTCACACAAACACAAAAACTGTCTCAATTGTGACCTTTCCATGTTCAAACCAAACTTTCACCAATCAATACTTCATGAACAATTATCCAACATATACCAACATAAAATAGTTTCAAAATGCAACAAAATACATGAAGGTTGAGTCATGATAATTGACTATCAAAAATCAGCCTCAAGAGCTTTCTAGTTTCTCTATAAACAAGTGATGAAAAATATACAAAGTGTGAAAGAAATGCATGGGGCATGGGTTATAGAGGTGCAACCATAGAGGTAGTGGACAACGTGTGTTGTTATTCTTGCTGGAGAGAAATCTATGGAGGTGTAATCATAGAACTAGTGAGATGTGTCACGTATTGTTAGGCTTGTGCAAAAAGGTTGCTGACCAAGGCCATCAGTACAACCCGACGTGGCTGATAAAAGTGGGTTGAACTAACTTGTGGTGTCAAACCCACTCACTGTAATCCGACTAACACATTTTAACAGCTCCCCAAATCTCAAACCTTATGCCATACCTCCCCAAATCTCAAACCCTAGCTGCCATCCCTCCCTATTTCTCTCTATCATCACCGTCATTAACGGTGATGATGAACTGCCGTTGACTCCGTTGGTCATCACCGTCAACACCACTCGTTGACTTCGTTTGTCATTGTGATGACCCGCTTTTACGTGTATTTTCACTAAAGGAATATTTTAATTTAATTAATATTATAGTGCTTTTATTTTAAATTATCGGATTTTAATTGGATTTTATTGGCTGTTGAATTTAAATTGCTGTTTAAATTTATTTTAGCATGTTTTCGGATTTAAAATTTAATAGTTGGTTTTTACTAGTTATTTATTTTATTTTAGCTTAACGATGTGTTTAAAATATTTTCTTGGTGTTTATTTATTTATTTGATGTGGTGTTTAATTTATTTTTAGTCGTTTTATGTTTTTTATCGTTTTCGGCGGATCAGTTTCTGGATCTCGGAAGTGAAGTTTGGACTTCATTTCTTTTCCCTTCTTTTCTTTTTCTCTTTTTTTCTTTTCCCTTCTTTTCCTTTCCTTTCTTCTTTTCCTTCTTTCTTTCCTTTCTTTTTCTTTCCCACCCGTGCCCGTGCGTCGTCCAACTCTCTCTCCCCTGCACTTTTGCCTTCCCGCGCAGCCACCTTTGGCCAGCCGTATCTCCGCCGTCCGGTGGAGGTGTCATACACCACCCCCACCATTCTCTTCCCCTCACATCAGGCTACAAACCCTCCAATTTTCAGGACCATCGGAGCCACCGTTAGCCGCCACGAGCCGCTCAAAGTCGCGGCACCAACCCAGATTTTTTCCCTGTAGCCGAAAACTTCCTCCGCCCAGAACCGCCACTCGCCGGCGGCATGGCCTCCACCACCCACCTAGAAAACTTCCCCTCCCTCCGGTGCACCACCCCTCCGAAGATCTCCCCCAACCGGCCGGCCGTTTGGCCGGAAAAGCGCATCTAAGCCGCACGGTTTGTCACCGTTTCCGGCGCCGTCGCACCACCTCCGGCCACCATCTTTTCACCAATTCTTCCCCTACCTCTTGCCGACCTAACCCACCCATTTCCGGCCTAGATCGGCCACCGGAGCAGCTCCCACGAGCTCAACTCCGATTTGCTC
>QGSO01000679.1:315444-388658 GCA_011037825.1 Carya cathayensis
GGGGGGGGGGGGGGGGGGGGGGGTGTTGGCTCGACTTGAGTTAGGTTAGATCTTTTTTGTTGCCCTGGCCACTGGGTCGAGTCGGATCAGATCAAGCTCAAATCTAGTCCGGATTGGTTGGGTTGCAAGCCTACGTATTGCATGAAGGTTGATATATGTGTATTGCGGGTCTAACAAATGAGTTGGCCCATTTAATGGGTCCCTTTATATTATAGGGCTTGCCCATAATTTCATAGGTCAAGTCGCTTAACAATCATAACGAGCGATATTAAATTCCAAAATGAGCCAAACTTGTCCATTAAACTTCAATTGGCCTTCTCAAAATATTGGGTCATTAATATCATAAAAAATAATTCATTAAGTCTTAACTGGCTTTAAAATAAACTCTTGGGTGTATAAGCCTAATTAAAACTTCGTAGCAAACTTCAAAATAATAGTAGCTCGTGATTTTATTCTTTTCCTTTTTTTTTTCTCTATAGGAACTAACTTCATTGCAAATGAGGCAAACACCTCAAACCTAGTTACAAAAGTGTTTATCAACATAAACAACATTCTCAATGAAAATAGGTACACTATGCCACCAAACTTGCATATCAAAAATAGACCATGCATGCCTTGCAAGTCCATGTGCAGCTGCATTTGACAATCTATTGGCATGTTGTAACCTGCTTTGCAAAAATCCTTGCATCACTCTTTTGATCTCAAAAAAAATTGTCCTCATAGCTACATATGATTCTTCTCCACTGTTAACAGCCTCAACCAGATATAGACAATTACTTTCGATGATAAGATTGTGAATGTGAATGTTTAAACAAAACTAGAGACCTCTCAACAATGCCATTGCCTCGATATTTTTTGGATCAAGAGATTCATCCTCAACTCTGCTTAGAGCCATGGTGACATTTCCATAGGAATTTCTAAGAATGGCCCCAACACCTTTCTTTTATTATAAAAAAAAGTGCTCCATCAACATTTAATTTAAATCAATCTATTGGTGGAAGAGACCACCTATAATCCAACTTCTTAGTATGAATCTGTTGCCACAAACCAGTAATAGATTTACCCTTCTTAGAAAGAGCAAAAAACCTATTACTTGTTGAGGTGGTAGAGAGATATGATCATGAATCATTTTGTTCCTCCTATACCAAAAGCCCCATGCCATAAGGATAAAATCTGTCAAGTCCTCTGGAGCTCCTTTTAAGTATACTTCCATAGTAGTAGACATAAAAGACCTAAATTGATGTATCTGCAGAAGAACGAGAAATTGTCTCAACCAGAATTCACGAATAGATGGACAAAAAAATAAAATATGAGCTAAATCTTCCACAAGGTGTTGACAGAAGCAACAAAACCCATCCACATTTATTTTCCTGCTCATGAGATTTTTCATTGTAGGAAGTCCTTCCTTGCAAGCTCTCCAAGCAAAAATTTTTACCTTTGAAACTTTCAACTTCTAAATAGCATTCCAAAAATCTCTTTATAGAGGCCCTATTTGAAAGCAGAAGATGATAGCCTTACAATTCAACTACAATTTAATTACAACTTATCAATAAAATAATATTTTTTTAAATTTTAAATACATCAAATTAAAATCAAAATCAAAATCAAAATAAATATTTAAAAGAATATTATTTTTTGGAAGGTTATAAAAAAATTGTAAATGAGTAGTTATTTTGTCATTTTCTTTTGAGCCCATATCTAAAACAGAAAGAGACTTGTAAAATTATCCATATTTTGGTCCTAATATATTGAATTGCTACAATTAAAATGCCCCGTTAAATTTAAGTTTTGGGCTTTAAAACTTTTCTGGCAATCTTAAATGGCCTTGCTCAATTAAAGTTAGTTACTAAAATTGAAAACAAGCCTTGAGATCCGTAACTTAAAAAAGCTATACTAGACCAATCCTAGAAGTGGGCCGGTTGGTCAAAATTATGATCCTCCTAGTACTGTTATAAAAGAATCGTAAGCCTTTTGGAACAAAGTTAAGAACCTAAACATAGTATTTTCACAAACTGAATGCATGAACCAAAATCAAATAAAATGTAAGCCGAGTAAAATTTTAATCCAAAAGCCTGAATGGTGCTACTTGTTGCTCATCTCTGTTTTTCTTGCTATGAATGAAGCCTTCAAATAATTTATCAAAAACAGAAAAGAAAATAAAAGTTGTCCAATATTATTCAGCTGTGGACCATAGTTTTGAATTTAAAACATTGCTGTGGACCTTATGGCATTAAATATGTTTGGATTTAACAATAATTCCCAAATGAAATCTTTATGTTCAATTTTCTACATATTTCTCAGGAGGCTTCCCACCTAAACCTGGGCAGCCCCAGCCACCCAGGTTCGACTTTCCGCTTCTCAAGAAACCCCTCTCTCCTGACGATCTGGCGGTCCTTGGATATTCATTCGAGCCCACCTGCGGATAAGCACCTAAGTTTCTATGCAGAGCACTGTGAAGCTTAAAAGACGAGATCAAGATGCAGACTGAAAGATACGAAACAGACAATCATGTCGGCACCCCATGTATGTTTCTTTGACTTGTTCATAAGATATGGAATTATCATGACCTTTGAAGATAAACCAAATATACAATTTTCATTCGAACTGTATAATTGACTTACAAATGACTATTTCTATGGGCTAAGAAAACTTATATTACAGTATTAAGTTTCATTCTTCAATGCTGATGGCATAGTTTCTTGCACATATTCTTCCTTTGAACTACAGGAACTTCATAGCAAATCCTCAGCATCTTCAAGAGACCGCTTTCGTGCCTTCAGGTTGAGCTCAAGGCTTTGTGGTAGAGGTGGTGTCCTCCCACGACGGAAGAGAACTGCAAGAGCCCTCATTTTTTGACAAAGATCAAAAACCTGCAGACAATTTAGTAAGTCTTATTATAAAGAACATATAGGGTCAGATTTGAAGATTGCTTTGTTCTTACTGAGGAGGCTTCTATCTCTGCAACACCTTCACAACCTTGACCTCCGCCTTGCAGTAAGTCACAATACTTTGCAGCTTCATTTTCATCTTCAAATACCTGCAACACCAATAAAATTTTTTACCATGCCAAAGATGTTAACCTGCATTGAACAATTCACACCAGAATGTGGCAGGGGATGCAGTGACTAGAGTGACTTTCTTTTTCAAAAGGGTCCAAGTGGGTAAGCAAGTGGGAAATTAGTGCCAGAGATGGTGATGGTAGACTTAGGTGCCGTTTGGATATTGAGTTGAGATGAGAGTTGAAAGTTGAATAAAATATTGATAGAATATTATTTTTGTTTTGGAATTTGAAAAAATTGAATTGTTTATCATATTTTATTTGAAAATTTAAAAGAGTTGTAATGATAAGATGAGATGAGACGAGACACTTTCACCATCCCAACGTGGCACTTAATCAATATATTTGCAGTTACCCACAAATAATAGGGTCTTGCTCATGTATTCACACTCACGAGTACTAATCCAACAAAATATACCATTCAAGAACCAAAGCTATTACACTTACTAGCACTCCCTCCCTAATATCCTCCACAAGCATCTGAAACTTTGTCCCAGTTCTTGACTGTTTGGGCTGATTTCCAATTCCAGACCTCCACTTTCCTCCCTTGGAAAACAATAGCCCTAGCTCCCTTTCAACTTCACTGTTACAGAAAGAACAAAACAATTGACCCAGTGCAACAGTAATAACCATTCATAAGAATGATGGACAGTTTGATCAGAAAATAATGATGGACATTAAACCAAAGGAGACCTGCGATTCTGTCGGGTTTTCATTGTGCACAGTTGGTTTTCCCTCTGGGTGAGTACATAAACAGGCTTTGAAGTTTCTCTCCAAGGGTTGGCCTCCAGTACTGTATGAAAATCAAATGACCAGAATTGAGAAACACTTAAAATATATATAGATATATATATATATTAAACCATATATGAACAGAACAGCAAGACTAGTAGAAATAAAGCATATCCCCACATGTACCAATGTAACATCAGTGAACCATGAATGAATGAGTGAAATCTGGAATACTCAAGTTTACACTTGATATAAATGGACATCGCATTTGAGAGAGAGAAACAGAGACAGAGACAGAAAGAGATCTGTGACAATGATATATCTCAACCAAAATGATTGATGATTGAATGGTTAGGATACAACAAAAGATGCCAATGTGTTTAATAGTCCAGTACATGAGTTACACTTAAGCATAATTAGATATGTATTCAGAAGTGTACCTAGAGAAGTAGGAGGAAGGGGTAATCGGCTGAGACCAAGAATTTTGGTACTACGTATTCAGGAGAGTACCTAGCAAAGTAGAAAGGGTATTCAAATGAGGCCAAAGAATTTTGGTGAGGCTTGAATAACTAGAATGAAATGAACCATAAGTCAATCTTATTGCAGACACATAGAAATATCAAAATCCACATGTATTAATAGATAATATGCCAATTGGAAGGTATCTCATGCTAGAGTGAAATTTATCTAAACCATCTTCAAATTTTCCCCTTTTAAGCAGTCCCGCCAAACAAGAGGCAAGGTAGTAAGGTGAGCTAAGGTATCCCACCGAGAAGAAATTAAGTTGGAAGGTGTGATGATCTCACCCCTTGAGACAAGAGAGGCTAAAACATTTATGACGAAAGTGGAAGGCAGGGCATTTGTTGTGGCAAACAACACATTAAATGCAACAACACAGAATGGCAGGAAGAATTTGGTGCGAAGGGATGCAGACATGTGCATTTAATGTGATGTAATCAGGACATGGCATGAAGCACCTTATATGATCGGACCAAAGGGTGAGAGTATCAAGTGTAATCATTAAATACACCCACAGCTGCAAAAGGGGAGTTCCCTTAGATGCATAGTTTCCCAGAATCAAGGGATCCCGCCACCATAAATAGCCCAAGGTGAAGTCTAATCCATTCTGCACATACTAGGTTATCCTCTCTTAAGACCAAGTACCAGAGCTATCCCACATCGGACACACCCGGCAAGTGCTTTCTTTTTTACTTTCTAGGCATTGCATTCATCACAAGGATCACATCTTTGGCATTGGAAACTGCATTAACATCTCCAAAAGCAGGATGGAGAGGTTCTACTGCCTGCCAACCAGCATTTCTCTATACTCTGGCAACATGTATACATCCTTTCAAGAGCATATGTCGATAAATTTACAAGTTTCAACATATATAGCGGTAGCCTAAGGTATACGCCGCTAATTTTAGAGTCAAAATAACCATTCATTTACTTTTTGTAAATGCCGAATGATAATATAATTTAAATTACACACACCTAGGAGAAAATAATGTTAAAGCTAAATTTTATGCACGGACATCCAGATATCTGAAAATCAAAGACCACACAAACAAAGTTCCGGTATGAAGGAACCTTTGCGAATCAATACATGCTAAAGGGAAGAAATAATAAAACCAAATGAATGTGATATATCGCTGACCATAAGGAAGTGAGGCATTGAGACCAAGGCAACAATGCTACATAATTTGGTCTGTACTGAGACATGATGGAGATTGAACATTTCACACGGTGAAAACGGAGGAAGAGAAACAAATTAAACGACAAGGTTGCAGATTTCAAGGTAGAACACGATAAACACTCTTTGAGTAGCTGTTCTAGGTGTTTTCTCTTGTCCCGTGTGCTTGGGCTTTCCCTATTCTTCTATTGATATTAATAAAAAAAAATTATTTATTAAAACAAGACGCACGCTTTGACCAGCTGTAAAGGAGCAAAATACATTATGCGAGATCAAAACTCATCACATCGAAAAGGGGATCCAAAAAGAGTTACGGCCCTAATTAAGTTTAAATGGTTATAAATGATTCCCGTCGAACGCCCAGGGAAAAACATTGCAATCCAACCAATTAGCACGGAACAGCAAAAATACGATCAGGAGCGGCAGCCGGAGCTACCCATTATAATCAGAACAAAGAAGAAGGAAGCAATACCATCATAGCTGCTGCTATCGAAGGTCTGGTGGAGGTGTCTACGCATGTCGTAGGCACGCGACGACATCCGCTTCACGAACTCACCCGAAGTTCCAGGAATGGTACCGTCCAGATGAAGTGCTCTCTCCACATCCTCTCTTCCGTCGGCGTCTTCTTCTTCTTCTTCTTCCGCAGCTCCACCTCTCAGACTAAAAGAAACTTGAATAATTCTCCTTCTGGGAGGTTCTGGAGAGTACGAGACGCCGACGAAATAAGAAGAAGAAGAAGAAGAAGAAGAAAGACGACGGATGCCATGGCTGTGGGAAGCGGATAGAGGAGCCACGGAGAGTCGCCGGCAGCTGCGGAGGCGGAAGGGGTCACTGGTGGGAGGGAGACCAATGGAAGGCGAGACGGATGAGACTGAATCCATGGAGGATGGTCGCTCTTCCTGTAGGTGGGGTAGGTTATATGTGTATGTATATACAAGGGGAGAAGAACAGTTTGGGAAGAATCGGGCACCGGACTTCTCGGCGTGAAGGCTGCGAATGTGTAGGTGTAGACTATTGGTTTGGTGTGATGGTTAGGAAGGAAGGAGACGGAAGGTTCGGCTCCTTGTCAGTGTGATATTTTCGCTCGGGTCTGTGGTGGGCCGCCAGAGTTGAAACTGACGGGTCAAATTGGGAACCACCTTATAAATGAGAGAATAGTGTTTAAATTGTAGTCTACTATCCCAATGGGCCAATACCATTTCTATCATAATTGGGCCCATGACCACACAAGCCCAACGACCTTGGTCGACCAATATCTTGTGTAGATAAAAAAAAATATTAATCTTTTTAATTATGTTTTAATTATTTCGTAGTATGACATGAAATAAATTAATAATAATAATTAATTATGTAATTGTTTGATGTCACATTAAAAAATGATGAAAAAGTGATAATTGTAAAAGTGACGAATAAAATGACCTATTGAATAAAGTTCGTGTTGTTACCTAATAAGATCCTCCCATTCTACTATGAATAAAAAAAAAAAAAAAAGAGAGAACAAAATAATCATGGTAGCTTTGGTGCTATAATTTGAGACCAACCGTGGTGAATATGAGATTAGTACACAAAGGGATTTTTGGCAATTAAAAGGGAATGAGCATAATCACTTACCTCGAGCCTTATAAAAACATCACTTTTATCCAAGAAATGTAATAACTTAAAAGAAATTCTTCTAGGTTAGAAATGTCAAACAATCGATTAGATTTTAGTCTATTAATATTGTCGCATCCCAATCTATTATGGTGATGAAGTTTTCTTTTTATTTAATTAAGGCACTTAGGAATGGAATTTTTTTAAACAAATTGTACCATTAGACTCGGAAGAATATTTAAGATTTATGGTGCAATAAAAAATTTAATTTGTTGGCAAATAATATCCCTTTAGTAGAGCGTCAAGTAACAACCGATTTAAACAATTATCAAATTGTCATGCAGATGTCCAAATACTCTTAGAATCACTAGGAAACTTTTTAATGGACATATGACACAATCCTATCCATCCACTTGGAAACCCTAGACACATGTCAAGAGGAAAACAAATAGTAAAGAGATGGAGTGTGATTCAAGCTTGTCATCACGCTCTCTTACAGCAAACATATTTGTTGCCCAGATGACTAACACAAGAGGGGGGTGAATTGAGTTGTATTTAAGAAAATAACAATTATAAATCAAATATACAATATAAAATATAAACAAAATATAAAATAGCAATAAATATAAAGAGTAAGGGTAAGAGAAGCAAACTCAGTATGTTAACGAGGTTCGGCCCCACTGCCTACGTCCTCGCCTCAAGCTACCCCTTGAGGATCCCCGAATTCACTATTCAACCTCCTTCAGGTGGAGATAGAAACCTATTACACCTTTGAACAACACCGCTACAAAGGATCCGTGTAGAACACCCTCTACACTTGCAATCACCTTACACGTGGTGATACAACTATTCCCTGTGTAGAACACTTTCTACACGCACAAGGGTTATACACACCCTTTTACTGATACAAGAGCTGATAGTGGGTAGAGTTATCAGAAAACTACTCCTCAATGAGTGAAATAAGAACAATACAAGCACAAACTATATCTCTCAAAATGAACAAGGGTTAAGGCTCAATGCTTAGAGAAGAGAGAATGAAAGTCTTTGAATGAATGTTGTATGCTCTTGGTGTTGTAAATGTGAAGCTCTCAAATGATCTATTTATAGGCATATGAGACTTCATATTCAAATTTAAAAAGATTCACATGTCAAAAACATCATCATTCACTTTTCAAAAATTCAAACCTAATCTTTTTACTTTTTGCATATGACAAAAGGAGCACACTTTGCTTTTCAAAAAAATCAAACCTAATCTTTTACTTTTTGCATATGACAAAAGGAGCACACTTTGTTTTTCAAAAATTTCAAACCTAATCTTTTACTTTTTGCATATGACAAAAGGAGCACACTTTACTTTTCAAATTTTTCAAACAAAGACATCTTCCTTTTGCATAAGTCAAGAAAAGCATCAATCACTTTTGAAAATATTCAAATAAAACATGCACATGTGAAAGATGACAATCAATCATCTTTAATATTTTCAAAGTTCAAACCTTTAATCATGTCATGTACATGTGAAAGATGATAATCAATTATCTTTCAAAATTTTCAAATTTAATTTTCAAAATATTCATGCACATGTGAAAAATGTATTTTAATGCTTTATGATAAAATATTAATTTTTGAGCCTTAATCCTAATTTCGAATTTTAAGAGATTTACAAAATTATTCTATGACTTTAATGTGAACTTGTTCCCTTCTTGCTCATGCTTGGTTCTTTGATGTACTTGATTCCATTGTGTGAACAACTTGAGCTTGAGACTCCTTTATTCTTTGAATTCATTTGTTATCATCAAAATTCATTTGTAGATTTTTAATTACATGAAACTTGAAACCTTAAGTTCAACAATATTCTATCCAACTAAACACTATTTGGTCAACTAGAAGAGAATTTCAACCCTAATGAAACCTTAAATCATTTAAAGCCAACCGAAAATTTGGTTTCCAAACACTAACTACACCCGATTTTGATTAAGTAACTTCTCATTTAGTTAAATCACTTCCACGTGCAATTAACCACTTAATTACACACTTTTACACCCTTAACAACTCTCTTACATCTTAGTAATTACAATTGACCAAGAAAAATCACACAGGAACCAAACCATGATCAAAATCCTAACTAAAGCCCAAACTAGATACCATTCGGTTAGCCTTACTTAGTCCCACCGAAATCACCACTTAGGCCAAGCTTCTTAAGTAGTATTCATCCTCCTTATAAGGCCATACCATGACTGTCATGCAACCTCACTTGCTGCCACAAATAATGTCAAACAACCGCCCATCACACCTCACCCACTCTGCTAGTAGTAGCAATAGGACAACCCCTTGCTTTAGCCTTTTTTCCTCCACTTTCACAAGCCAACATCCCATCAATTGGTCATCCCCTCATCCAACCTAGTCATTCCCTTCCTTACACCCCACACCCCTTGCTTTTGCCTCCCACACTAAGCACATTTCATCCATTTTTCCATAAGGAAAGAGAGAGAGAGCGCTTGAGAGGATTTCTAGGCAGTTTTTGTGTTCTTTATTTTAAGCTTGTTCTATGGCTCTAAACTCTTGTATTATGTTTAATAATTATTCTATAATGCTTGAGTTAGCATTGGTTAATTTGTTTTGGAGTTTTGATGGATGAAAGTTAGTATTTTTGGTTGAAAGGTTTGGTGTTGGCAGTTTTGGTGTTTGCGACGAACTTTGGTAGTTTTATGAATGCTTTGGTGAAGTGTTAAAAATTTTCTATGTAATTTAATGGTATAATTCAAGCATGCTATGTTTTTATAAAAGAGTTTTGCATGATCTTCAAAGTGTTAGAAACCATTAGTTCAAAACAGTTTCTGTATTGGCTTAGTTTTTGCTTTTGGTTTTCGAAACTTGATTCCATAACTTTGATTTTCATATATGCTGTTTTTGAGGCTTTGATTTATGGATTTAGAGTTTATTCTTGAAGAGTTATGGTTTAGATATTAGTTGGAATAATGATAAACATGCAAGACTTTATTTTAAACTCAATCTAGAGGGTTTCGGGTTTGATCATATGTTTTGATGAAACTTTTGCCATGACATACAATATTTAATGCTTAGATCAAGTTAGAACTTGAGATGAGGTATATGGTTATGCTATTTGAAGATTTATTGCATAAAAATCAAAATTCTAGTCACTTTGTTTTAAGTCCAAAGCATACTATACTCGGTTTCATGGTTTTTATGCAAACTGATTGTTATAAATTGTATTTTGTAATTTTTGGTTGTTTAGTTAAGTATGTTATTACTTAGATTTGAATGATGAACATGTTAGGAGTATATTTATGGACGTTTGGAGCCATTGGAGTTTATTTGAAAGTATTAAACTAAGAACATCAAGAATTGGTCAATTTTGCCCTTAACTTGATGTTTTGGCATTTTCTTTTCTATGATGTAATGAGTTTAAGTTTGTATGAAATGTGTAAATTGGTGTGATTAGTTTATGGTTTTTGCCTAAGCGTAAATTGGCCAAGAGAGAGTTGGTATAGTTGTGATTAGTTTTAAATTTTTATGAGTTCATGTTTGGATTTAGAATGAAATTTACATGAGAAATGTAAATTTTGATAAGTTTTGGAGTTCGTTTGTCCTTATTTTATGGGCAAATTTGTAATTTCATACAAGTAGAGCGGTAACTTTGCAAATTTAACCCTATGTTAGAAAGTTTTATTTTTATAGGTTCTAGTGAGATATTCTAACTTTAGAAAATATCTCATTTCAGTTCACAGTCTTTTTTTGCTTGTTTTACATTATACTAAAATTCTTTAAGTTAGCTTCTAATTTATTCTCGGTATTTTATATATGTATGGTGGTAAGAGTTATGTTCTTTATATTTATATCATTTATGCTTATTTATAATTATTATAATATATCATGTCATGTCATCTGTTACATATTATTTTGTTACATGACTCGAATGCCATTTCAGTTATATGACATGATTATCCGTTATATGCCATGAATCCCATGTCATCATTTCTATCACATGATTATTTGTTACATGCCATAAATACTACGTCATCAGTTCTATCACATGATTATCTATTACATGCCATGAATGCCATATTATCATTTCTGTTACATGATTATCTATTGCATGCTATGAATGTCATATCATATGTAAACACCCTGCCAAAAGCCTATCAAGAGAACCACAAGGATAATGGAGAATGGACCATATTAAAAGAACTGCTATCTTTGTATGCATAAGGACCAAACCCATAACATCTTGAGTTAGAAGAAAAATGGACCTAAAACATAAGGAGGTAGAGGATCCAACTCCTAATGACAAAGTTTAGAATGGGCCCAAGGTAAAATCCAAAAGTTAAGGCCCAAATATGAATGGGCCTAAAGCCCAACATTTGGCCCAAATCCAAATGGGCCCATGGTCCAACTAGAAGTCCACAAACTAAGTGGGCCAAGGCTTGATAAGGAAGGCCCAATTCAAAGTGCAAAACCAAGTCTAGCCCGACACACCAAAATTGGGGCCTAAGTTGCCTAACTTGGAGATCAAGTGTTTGAAACTAACCTATCACCCTTTACCTTCGGAATTCAACACGTGGTACCATACAACCCTTCACGGAGTTTAAAGCATTGCAAAGGAAGCCCAAAGACTCTACCTCGGCCAATTGACACCCATAGCATCAAATTTGATTTTTCTATCTTCCACTTGCCACCAAAGCTTCACCCTCTCAAATTAGACTCCTTATACGTTATCCCAAGATAGGAAGAAGTACCAACTCATGTCAAACTTCCTAGCCTTATGTCGAACTCTTGCACCCCACTCTAAGCAACAATAAGTGCAATCAGATACCCTAGAGTAAGACCATCGATTTGAGTCAAGGATTGAAAGGGAAATTCAAAAAATGCACAGCCCTAATTGAGGACATTGAAGGGGAGAATCAGATCTACAATTAGGTCGTACGCTGCATCCCTAACACACATACAAAGAGGGAACTATAGCTCTAGCTCCTAGCCAAATCACCATGATGAGAATGCTAAAGTAAGGATTGATGAACCATGGCATTCAGCCATCACTTGACACATAATCTTTGGGTTGAGTCCAAAAGTTGGAAGGAAATTGAAGCAAGGAAATTGACACATAATCTTTACCGGTTCACCCTCCTCCTTCTTCTTCTTCTTCTTCATTTTTTTTTTTCCTAGATATAGACCCAAAATGAATAGGAAGAGTTCTAAATTTGTTATTTGTGCAATGAAAAATTCTACTCATAAGCCCTTACACCACACACCACCTATTTTTTTAATTTTTTTAATTTTTTTATTTTATCAAATATTTGTTATATAAATAATAAATAGAAAAATTAAAATATTTTAAAAAGAAAAAATCTAAAAAAAAATTAAAAAAAAATTTAAAAAAATAAAAAATATGTGGTGTGTGGTGTAGGGGCTTATGAGTAGCAATGCTCTTGTGCAATAATGCTTTTGGAGTCATTTCCAAAATATGGTATTTTAGAAGCGGTTTGAATTGAGAAACACTTTTATCTTATCTCATCGTTACAACTTTTCTAAATTTTTAAACAAAATATAATAAACAATTTAATTTTTTTAAATCTCAATTCAACTTTTTTAAATTTTAAAATAATAATAATATTAAAAAATAATATTCTAATAATATTTTATTCAACTTTTAACTTTCAACTAAAATTATTTTATCTCATCTCACTATCCAAATAACCTCTTAATATTTTACGTAAAAATTATTATCGATTAATACAAATAGTTTCTAGTAGTTATGGTAAAAATAAAAATAAAAAATATTTCTACAGTCTCGTGTTCTATTTGACTTTTCACAGAGTACGCCACAGGGTTCAACATAATTCTAGTATTCTACCGGTAGACCGCATGGACTGACTCGGAAAATTAGACCTCGTGGACTCACTATCCAACAAGTATATTACAATTTCTAGAAGAATATCCGGTCTCAGTTGTGACCTCAGAGGCTGGACTCAAGACTCAGTTCATTCAAATCGGTTTTATTAAAGTAATCTCTAAATCGTAGTTAAAATATATATTTTACATCAAACTAAAACCATTCAAGAAATAATTTTATATTAAATTAGTCAAAATAATAATATAATATTATTTTTTATTTTTTATTTTACAACTATACTAATTATATGTTAATTAATAATTTATTTTTTATTTAAATTATTTGTTTCCTTAACCTATTATTTTTCATCTACAAAAAATGTGCAGAAACCTTACCTCCAAAACTAATATACAAAAAATATATATGTACATGAAAAATGTGCAGTGGTCAGGTTCCTCTAACCTTCTGCTTGTATATTGCACAAAAATGTACATATTCCTCTTGCACATGTACAGGAACCTTACCTCATGTCTATATATTAATTTTAATAGTTTCCTGTTTGTGCAATATCTTAGTTTCTTGTATACAAAAAATAAAATAATTACTTTGAAGATGAATAGTATATTTCTAAATTTGAAAGAAACTTTAATGATACTGTAGCTTATATGTAGAATTCATTCATTTTGACTATTTTAATATTGACCATTTTATTGATGTTCAGGCCACTTTAGAGATGCAAGTGCTCTCAAAGAAACGTTCTGGATTTGCTACTTCCCGCTAGCGGTTTCTGTTGGGAGTTATTATTGAGATTTTTTTATTTTTTATTTAATAATTGAGTAAGTGATTTTTAATAATATTATGAATTTTTTTATTTTTTTAAATATTTAAAAATATTAAAAAAATATGTTAAAAAATAAAAATATAAAAAAACTTATGAAAGCCTCCTACAGGAGCTCCCAACGGTGACTGTAAAGCCACCCCTCTGGAATATGCCACGAGGCAAGGTACCGGTTGGTTGGTGATCTCACCTGGCTAATAAAGAAATGCTGCTCGCATAAATGATGTAAATTAAGGTAATTAATTATTGACAAAACGCACATTTTAATTAGGTTGACGCATTTGGCATTCAGCAAAATATTGTTGATTTTCTCATTAAATTTTCAATATTTTTGTTGACTAGTTGTACAGATGATGCACATAGAGAAATAGTCTTCTTTCCCTACCTAACTTGTATCCATTGCAAATAAAAAATGTATTTTTTAAAAATAAAAATAAATGATATTTATAATATTAGAATATGCAAATCTCGTATACTTTTTTTAAGAAAAATGAATAAATTTGATATTCATATGAGAAAATTATTATTTTTTAATAATGAACTATATTTTATTTCAATGGGACTACGTAAAATTTACACATTTTCAAATAAAAAGGACATGAATCTCAGACAAAAAGGACGTGATCCCTTATATGGGGGGCAGCAAAAATTGTTTTCGTGGAGGGTGAAAAGTCAAAACACCAAAAACCAAATGACATATTCAGCGATCGAGCTGGTATTCACAATTCAACGGCGTACCCCTTTTTGTACGTTTGGAAAAGCTAATCTATTTTACTTGTGTCTTCTCGATGATTCATATCCTCGCGGGGAAGACCGTGTCATGCAGAGCATTTGAAAACCAGTAATCAAGCTCTAGAGACAAGAAAAACAGGGCAGGAGTTCGCAAACAAACCATAACTAAAATGGTACAAAACCTCAAAACTTGTTGGACGGTTTGCGAAGATTTTCAGCTGTTTAAATTCTTGAGCTTGATCGAAATTAGTTAAAAGTTCAACGCGTAATGTTATGCATTTTCTACCAAGAAAGTCACGGTTTGATCTTTGATCTTTGAATATCAGTTGTACGACTGGCTACAATTTCACCCTACATACGGTAACAATCAAGTGTTACCATCGCTGCATAAAATCTTGCTGACTTGATGCCGAGATTGAATAGGAAGGGCTAAGGGAAAAGTCCTACGAGGAGTGGGACATCTCACATCCATGTCATCCAACTGTCAGCTATTGAACAGTAGTGAGTGCCGTTAGAGTGGGGACACCACCCAGAAGCTCCACATGACCAGATACGAGAAGCGACCTGATCAACGCAGCCGGCCGCCTCCTTCCCCACCGGACGAACCACGGCCACAATTTACAACTACTGGGACAAAAGAGTTTTGTTATTTATAATTATTTTTATATATTTGTTACGCATTTTATTTATATCCAAAATAATTATTATTTTAAATTAAAAAAATATGCTATCAATTTATTTAATAAAATATAAAAAAATATGTAAAAATAATGATATATAAATTGTTTAGGAATACAAGTATTGCAGCCTCATCTCCAAAATAAATATCAAAAAATAAATAATCAAATCTTACTAGTTGATAGTATCTTATTTCAAGTAGTAGTAAAGAAGAAACTTTCAACGCCTGCTTTTCTAGAAGCCCAATCATAATTTAAAAGTATTACTATAAATTTTCTTTTCAGGTCTTATATTTTGTTTAGTATTGTTACTCATAAGTCTTATACACCACACACCTTATATTTTTATTTTTTAAAATTCTTTTAAAATTTTTTCTTTTTAAACTATTTTAATTTTTCTATTTATTATTTATATACAAACATTTGATAAAAGAAAAAAATTAAAAAAATAGATTATATGTGGTATAAAAACTTATATTTAGAATTTTTCTATTTCTTTTCCCCAGGAAGGCACGAGCCCCATCGACAGCGACGAGGATCTCTTTATATGCACATAAAATCTGCATCTCAAATATTTTTAAAATATTTTTAACTATTAAAAAAGTATATAAATTCATTAACAATAACTTCTTTAATAATTAAAAAAATAAAAATAAAAATATATAAATAAACACATTTTTTGAAAATATTTAAAAGAAAAATCTAGTTACAAACACAATTGTGTACTAACATGTGTACCAATCTAATATGATTGGTCAAAAGGTAAACTTTATTAAAAATAATGATAATTTAAATTTTAAATATAAAAAAATCAGTATTAATACATAAATTAATACGCAATTTTATTTATATATAACAAAACTAGAATTTTATTTGTATATAACAAAACTAGAACACATGCTTGTCATTTTCCCTCCTTATATATATGGGTAGCATTTGAGGTCCCCCTATCACCAAACCAGAAGACACAGACCAATAAGCGATTGGAGCACAAGCTGTTCCTCCATTGCTCAGCCTCTTCACGTTCGATCACCAATTTACTTCTCCTGCCACTCTTTCAGTTCCTGCATCATGGCAGTTCAGGAACCTTATCAAAACCCAGAAGATCAAGAAAACACCGACTTGCAAGATTCATATGAGGCAGAAGAAACACTCTCTCTTTGTGATCTTCCCATCTACAGCGACGCATCCAACTGGAATGATTACTCAAAAGAAGATCAAAGCTTGTCCGATGACAATGACTTCTTCGAGTTCTTAAGCGAGGAGTTCACCGCCTCTACTTGTGCAACAACAGCGAACAATAATATCATCTTCTGCGGTAAAATCATCCCCTGCAAAGACCTACCCGAACCCGAAAAAACACCGAAACAAGAAAGCACCACCAACACAAAGCGAAATCACGCGAAGACGGGTTTTCTTCGATGGAAATCACTCTCTTTCAACAAAAGAAGGAGCTCCTCAAAATACTCGAAGCTGCCAGAAGATGAAGATTCGAAAACTTTGGCATTACCTTCATCAAAAGGTTATGTTTACCGTACTAGTAACTGTGATTTTTCAGTAGGGAAGGTGTCGATGCTGGCATCTTCGTCCAAGTCCCGGTGGTATTTGTTTATGTTCGGGATGACCAGGTTTCCTACGGAGATGGAGCTGAGAGATATGAAGATGAGACAGAGTCGGATGAGGAGCCAATCATCGATGTTCCGTTCGGTTCAATGCGATGAAATGATCGAAGGCAACGAGAATAGGAGCAAAGGGAAGGGGCTGTGGAGGCTGCTAAGGGTTTTGGGATTGGGGTCACGCAGGAAGAGTCAGCATTCAAACGCTGTCGTAAAGGCTTCCTTTGGTTGCATTCCGCTTATGTGAAAGGGGTTGGTGCTCGTACGTTTGCCAGAACAAGCCAGGATCTTTTTCCTATTTTGAATAGCCAAGTCCGAACAAGCCAGGATTGACTCGGCTATTCTACTTCTGTCTACCGTTGATGGCCTGAGCCCTGGGAAGGTCATGGCATCCAAGGGTCCAATTTTGACTAAATGTCAATGTGTTCTATTTTTGTGCGGAATCAAATATTTTTTTAATTCCTCATCCTTGCGTACACATTTTTTTTTTAAATAATTAATGTGACAGACGTTGATATATCAGCCTCAACCACTTCAATAATATTATACAAATGTCACTCTAAATATAAAAATTGACACGGTAATAATTAATGTGATTTTTTTTTTTTCATGGTTGTTTATGGTCATGCACTCCTGATTGAACCGGGTAAGGTATGACTTCAGGCTCTCGTTGTCCTGCTTTTTCATTGTTAGGAGGCAGGTAGCTAGACACCTCCTCTTCTGACTTGCCATGAAATGTGTCATGAAAAGGCGGGTCAGCTTGTCGAAGCTGTCTACAGTCCTCGACGACAAGGACTCGAACCAGGCTCGTGTAGCTCCTTTTAGGGTCAGTGGGAAGGCTCGACAGACGATCTCTCCTAGGAAGCTGTGCAAGGTCACGAGGGCCTTGAATGTCTTCAGGTGTTCCAGTGGGTCCTTGGACCTGTCGTATACCTCCATCTGAGGGACTTTGAATTTGGGCAGGAGCAGCATCGCCATAACCCCCGCACTGTACGGCAGGTCGGTGATGACGAGTAGTTGATCCACGGTGGATGGTGTGCCCATCCGCTTAGCCATCTCTGCATACTTGTCTTTGAGCTCTCGGAGTTCGAGGGTTATCTTGCACCTCTCTTCCTCGTCTGCGGCGCCCCTAGGAGTACGCAGTGACTCGATGTACTCATTGCCACTAGGTTCTCCTCCTCTCGCTAGTTCTTCATTGGTTTGGCTAAGTGTTGTGTTCTACTAGTGGAGTGCTTCCGTTTCCTCCATCAGCTTCCTTATCGTCTCCCCCATTTCCACAATCCTTACTTCCATCATTTTGTCCTGCTCCCCCTCTCTCTGAGTGGTTTGGGACCGTGTTGTTGCCAACATGCAAAGTACACACTTCTATAGGAAAGATCTAACAGACAACGCTATTGTTGATGTTATGTTTTGTAGCCTGGGCAATTTTATAAAGGCCTAGTACTGAAACCTGCAATTAAGAAGAAGAGTAGGCTCCGATGTGGTCTAGAGTCCCTCCGATGCCAAAATCATATGGAGTTTCTTTTGAATGTGATGTAGAGGATAAGAGTTTTAGGGACTTGGCTTTGTTAAGCAGGTGATTGTCAAGTCCAGGGACTTGGCCTCAACTCGTGACGAGTTTAGGGATTCGAATTGTCTTGATCACAAGACTTTGGCAAGGGCTCGGAATGCTCTGGGCTCGACCTTGACCTCGCGGCAAGTTTAAGGACTCGACTTTGTTGAGTGGGTGATCGATGAGTCTAGAGACTTGGCCTTAACTTGTGGCAAGTCTAGGGACTCGAATTTCTTGGTCATGAGACATTCGCAAGGGCTCAGGATGCTCTGAGCCTAGTCTCGACCCCGCAGCCAGTCTAGGGACTAGGCTTTGTTAAGCAAGTGATCGACAAGTCCAGGGACTCAAATTGTCTTGGTCATGAGACATTCGCAAGGGCTCAGGATGCTCTGAGCCTAGACTCAACCCTGCAGCCAGTCTAGGGACTAGGCTTTGTTAAGTAAGTGATCAACAAGTCCAGGGACTTGGCCTTAACCTACAGTGAGTTTAGGGACTTGAATTGTCTTGGTCACGGGGCTGGTAAAGGGCTTGGGATGCGCTGGGCCTAGTCTCGACCCCACCGTGAGTCTAGGGACTTGGCTTTGTTGGTCCAGTGATTGTGGCGTTAACCTGTGGCGAGTCTAAGGACAATTCCAACTCCAAATTTTGAATTTAAAAAAAAATCATACGCAAAATGATGCCATTTTGCATCTAATTTTTTTCAACTAACTGACTGGAATGACACCTTTCCATTTAAATGAGAATGACGCCATTTTGAACACCTCAAAACGCTTCGTTCCCTTCTTTCTTCCTCACTTGGTCACTCCTCTCCTCAGCTCTCAGCCTTTCACAGACTCAGGGTGATTCTCCTCTCACGCCGCATGACGCCACATCCCATGACCAAGTAGGATTCCGCCATTAACGTCACTCCACCATAGATTGCTTCACGACGTCGTTGCCATAGTGCCTTCTTCTCCCCAGTTTTTGCCAATTGGTAATTTTAATTTTTAGGGTTTTAAATTTAGGAATTTGCTCCGAATTTTGGATATTATTTCTTGTTCAAATTGGAAATTGGATTGTGTAGATTATATAATTGTGCGAACGAATGTATTGAGGAAATAGTTGTGATGTTTCTTTAGTTAAAGTTCTTGATTTTGGACTATGAATGTAAGGTGTTTGTGGAAATGTTGCAAACAAAAAATAAATGTGTTTGTCTCTTTTGATCTATTTTCCCATTATTATTATTATTATTATTATTTGTTCATGCAAAGATGGAAATCAGTGTTTTAATCTATATATACGACATGATTTATATGTATGATAAATACTATTTCTTGAGCCAAGTGCTTCTAATAGCTAGCATTCGTGAAGCTTGGCAAAAACAAAATCAATTTGATTTTTCTTGGATTCATCAGATCAAAATCAATTTGATCTTCAGTACTTAGTTCAAGTAAAAGTAGTGACTCCCCCTAAATTATTTGTACCGTCCTAAGTTGCAATATCTCAGTAATTCTAGGAGAAACAATTACAGCCAAATTGATCCCTTAATTGATAAAACTGGTTGGTGATAAATTACAGCCAAATTGATCCCTTAATTGACAAAAATTGATCCCTTAATTAACGGCCACCTATATAAGATTGAAAACAATAAAATATTTCCAATCCCCTCTTTTTGATTTTTTTAATCTTATATATTCTTCCATTGAGAAAAATTGTCAGATAAAATTTGGCATTTAATTTGTACTTTCCACTTATGTCTTTTAATTTTCTAATGCCAGAACAAGACATGAAAACCTCTCTTATTGGAGATTTTTTTCTTTATAAGATTTAATACCAAGATAAACAAATGGGCAGAGACTCCATTTAGAATCAGTAGTCACTTTAATTCATAGGACCAGATCCTTAATTTTAACCCTTGAGAACTCAGATCTGAATTAATGAAAATGTAAAGACAAAAAAAGGCACAAAGAAGAAATGGATTTTCATCATCATCTGGTTGATCACTCGAAAGATATTTGAAATGGCTAACTATGAATGAGCATTTGATCACATGAGAGACAAATTGCCAAAACTGTAATGTTGCTTAATTTCATGTACAGTTTTCAAACATGTGAAGCATTTGGTTACTTCATTTCAGATATAAAATTTGTGGAAGCAACCAAAGTACTACTTCTTTGGCAATGTCATCATTTCTCTCTTAAACTCGCTTCTAAACAATATTACTTAGAAACATATTAATAGCTCTTGAGTTGGCTTGAGGAGTAGCACTGTGTTGTAGAAGATCATGACTTCTTCATTTTCTGACGATATATGACCCGGACATCTTGAAAAACTTAGAACATTGGGGAATCAGAGGGGGAAGAATTGACCAATATCTTCTTAATTATTTTTGTTTTTGTTTTTATTATTGTTTTATACTTTTTGGATATTTTATATATGCATAGTACATGTCAGTTGTTCTATAGGCCTTTATATATAGCTTTTCTATTTGATACCTTTACTTGCCAAATGTGTTATGCCAATCAGTCTATGCATTAAGTATATATATATATATATATTTGAGAATTAAATATTGATGTTTATATATATATGTGTTAGATTTCAAGATATGGATGCGCAACCATATGGGACTCCAGAACAGGATCAGGATGCCACAATTCCGTCCCCAGCACCAAGATCTAGACCCACTTCCAGAACACAAACTTCGTGTGCAAGTAGTCGATTCCCACTCCTGATAGACATAGAAGACCAGGATACATTTAATGAGGAGGAGGAGATGGCTATTGGGGATGAACCGGATGTACCACCTCCATCCGTGAGGCCACCACAACCACCATTAAATAAAAAAAAGTCGTGGACGTGGGAACATTTCACCAAAGTTGATGGTAATTCCGAGGAACCGCAGGCGAGTTACAATCATTGTGGCCAACAAGTTGGATGTTATTCAAAGAAACAAGATACCGCTTCTTTGATATCACATTTTAATGGTTGCCAAAGGTATAAGATAGCAAAGGGATTGGTGACCAAAGATTAGACCAAGCTTAGTTATGAAACTTCTACGGTGACTAATGATACGCAACTTAAGAAAATGGTCATCCCTCAATACAGTGAGAAGATGCTGAGAGATGTGCTTGCAGAGATGATAATTGAAAATGAGATGCCTTTTACTACAGTCGACAAAAGAGGGTTCCGAAAGTTTATCAAGTTGCTTGAGCCATGATTCTCATTGCCATCACGGTATACAATAATGCGAGATTGTATGAAAATGCATTTAAAAGACAAGGCTGAGATGAGAAAGATGTTTGTGACCATTGGCCAGAGAGTCTCATTTACGACTGACACATGGACGTTTATATAGAATGTTTCCTATATGTGTATCACAGCACACTATATTGACAGCAAATGGAATTTAAAAAAATGGATTATTGAATTCAAAAAAATCAATGATCATAAGGGTGCATCCATTGGGGCGGAGATGGATGATTGGTTGAAAGATTAGGAAATTCAGAAAATTTTATACATTACAGTTGATAATGCCAGTACCAATGATACTGCAATTGAATGGTTCAAGCGGAATACGAGGATGAGAGATAATGTCATTCGGGGCCATGAGCTTATCCATATTCGATATTGTGCTCATATAAACAACCGGATTGTTACTGAGGGGTTAAAAGAGATTGACGATTCCATTACAAAAATCCGCAACATTGTGCAGTATGTGAGGGCTTCCCCCCAAAGGCTTAAAAAGTTCAGGGCAATAGAAGAACAACTTGGGATAAAACATTCACAGATGCTGGGCTTGGACGTTCCGACTCGGTGGAACTCTACATACATGATATTGGATGTGGTACAGAAGTACCAAAAAATGTTTGAGCGAATGGAGGTAGAGGATGGGGGCCTTAAGTATGCCTTGCTAGAGCCTACAGGAAAGGGGCTCGGTCACACATGATTGGACGAGTGTGGGGTTCTTTGTCACATTTTTGCAGATTGTTCATGACATTACTATGCAGATATCTAGATCCGCATATACGACTGCAAACTTATGGTTCAGTCAAATCTCGGCACTATAGCACCACTTGGAAGATGGTTGTGATGACCTTAGCGGACTGTTATCTGGTACGACTCAAAGGATGCTTACCAAATATAACAAATATTGGGGGCAAGATGAAAAGATAAATAGATTACTCTTTGTGGCTGTGATCCTTGACCCCCAATACAAGTTGGTCGTGATAGAATATTGGGCAAATTTTGTCCTTGGGGCAATGAAGGCTGCATTATTTATTACAGCACTTAAAACTGATTAGGATGACTTATGCAACTACTACAAAAATAGTGGACAGTCTTCATCTGCAGTGGGTGCCTCACACTCGACTCCGACACCTCCCTCCAATGACTTTAGCCCAGATGGAGCATTACATCAACGTCGTCGGGATTACGACGTTATGAATGAGTATCATCAGCTCGTTGAATCGAAGAATATTATAAGGTGTACTCCGGAGGTTGAGCGGTATTTTATGGAAGAGGTCGAGGCACCTAGTGCTATATTTGAGATATTAATTTAGTGGAAGGCTAATTCTACCAAGTATCCAATCATTTTCCATATTACCCGAGATGTGCTAGCCATTCCTATTACTATGGTTGCATCTGAGTCGGCGTTTAGCACTGGAGGTCGAGTGTTGGATGCATTCTGGAGTTCATTGTCACCTTCAACCATGGAGGCCCTCGTTTGCACACAAAACTGGATCAATGATACACCCATTGGACTATATAGCATTGGCATTGATGATAAGAGCTATAGGCTTGAAGAGAGTAACCTTATTTTAATTTTTTATTATTATTGATTATTTAATTCTTTTTATGATTTCATAAATCCATTTAACTTATATTTTTTTTTATCATTTCACAGATGTAATTATGAACCCTAGTAGAGTTGCGGATGAATGATGGAGTATGGATAAGGATAAATTAATATCAGAACTAACTTAATCTTTTTTGGTATTAATGGTAATTAAATTCTACTTTTACTGTGTTCAATTTTCTGAATCAATTTTGGTTACATTTATTGATTGAAGACTTTTTTTTATCTTAATTTCAGGTACTCTGAATGACTAAGTACGGTGCTACAGATGATGCTTTTCCTTTTAGTTGAATCAATATGTTTATTTTTATGGACTATTTAATCAAACTTTGAAATGGACTGTTATTTCTATTATCAATTGTTTAGGACTTTCTAAACTATGTATAATAATTAATTATATTTATTATTATTGATTATTATGTATTTAGAGTTCGGAATGAGACCAAATGGGCACATTTAGAAGTTGGAGTTTCGATCGGAAGTCAGAATTCTTATTCCTTTTGGAATCGGAGTCGGTGGACAATTTGGACTCCAACAAAAGTTGGAAGTCGGAAGGCACTATTCCTGCTCCATCGGAGTCGGAGCACAGGCCTAATTGTCTGGATGAACCTGTGCGTTGTTCACTACCTGTCACAGTCAATGGGGTCAGTAGGGTCATACATGGCAGTTAACACTGCATTCAATGGTTGTTTTGGGCATTTGGGAACTATTTGGGTGTTGGGCTAGGCTAGTAGGCATTGGTTTGAGGTCCTGGATTGGTGGCCTCATGGTGGTGCTGACGTGGTACACGGTGGCTTGTGGAGGAGCTTGGGTCGTGGGTCTCAAACAAGGGAATTTGGAGAGGTAGCTTGGCTGGGTATGGTGGGGCATGGGGAAGCTTGAGAGGGTCCTGGTGGAACTGTGGTGGCAAGGAGGAGGCGAGATTGTGGCTAGATGGTGGTAGATCTAGGCCAAAGGTGGAGAAACCCATGGGAGAGTGAGAGGGCGTGGGGTTGATGGAGGCCATGGGGTTTCATGGGGAGTTGGGAAATGGAGGAGAAAGGCTAGGGGTGGTGCTTGGTGGGGCTAGAACCAACGTACGACAGTACTAAGGCTATCGGTGGAGGTGAGGCTGTGTAGTTAAACCCCTTTCGGGTTGTGTGTGTGCGTGTGGTGGAGGGGGAAGAGGGAGGCTGGGTTCCATGGAGAGGGTTCGCTGGGAAGGGGAGGCCATCGGTGATGGTACAGTAGCCTGGGTGGCAATGATGGCAACGCAAGGAGGAGAAATGGGGGAAACCCATTGTGTGTGTGTGTGTGAGAGAGAGAGAGAGAGAGAGAGAGAGCTGCCATGAGGGTTCACCAATGGTGGCAAAGTGCTCATTGGCGTGAGGGGGAGACACCGGTGGTGGCGGTGGCCAAGGGTGGCTGGTGGTGGAGCTAGGCTAAGCTGATGGAGGAGATCGGGTAGGGAGAAGGATGCTGCCCACGTGAGCTGAGGTAGAGGGAGGAGAGAGAGGAAAAAAGGGAAAGTAAGGGAAAATGTTAGGGGATTCGGTATTTAATCTAGACCCTTCATCTTGAGATCTTCAAACGATCTAACGGTGGGCTTTAAATACTGATTTGAAAATGCGTAAACATTTATTTAATTGAAAAAACTGAGAGAAATTAAAATAAAATTATTATTTAACTAAATTTTAGCTTATAAAATATAATCTTCATTATTAATTAAATGATAAAGTTCTGCTAATTACTTTTAAGAGAATGAAATCATTTAATTAATTTAGAGTTTTCAACATAATTTAAATCTCACAATATTTTTAAATGACTAAAATCATTTAATAAAAATAATTTTCTACAATTATATTATATTTAGAGCTGTTCAAAAATATTATAATTGTCTTATTTAAAATTAGGCTTGATTCAATAACACTGAAAATATTCCATATAAGTATTTCCAAGATATTTAAAATATTCGAGGGCTTTAAAACATTGTTCTTGCTATAGAAATCGCTTGGTATCTTTAAAAACACGCCATCGAGGTTCGGCACACAAAACGAGACTCGTGACCATAAGAGAGAGAAATGAGCGAGTTATTAGATCTAGCCCAACCTTGACCCTGCGCTAGTCTAGGGACTCAGATTTGTTGAGCGGGTGATCGGCTAGTCCAGGGACTTGGCCCTTAACCCGCAGCGAGTTTAGGGACTCAAATTGTTTTGGCCACAGGTTTTGGCAAGGCCTCAGGATGCTCTGGCCTGACCTTGTGTCAGAACTCCTAGGAAAGTGGCCCCGAGCCAAGCCTCGGCACAACCATTGACATGCCTTGTCAGCACTATTGATGAGCCATAGGCATGCCCATGCTGCATCCAGCCAGCACGCAGCAGCCCGACCAGCATGCCAGCGAGGCTATTGGTCCAGCCTGCCTGCCGCATAGCGTACACCAACAGCCTGGCGAGGTTAGTGGCCAGGCCAAGCTCGGCTAGCTTGCAGCACAGCATGCTGCACAGCGTGCATGCACGCCATGTGCAGGCCATGCCAGGCCTGGCGCATGCACAGACCACTTGCCTAGCCAGTATACAGGCCGTGCCAAGTCATGTGTGCTGCCCACCAACCATGCCAGCACAAGCCACCAGGCATGCAGCCTAGCAAGCCACGTCCATGGCACATGCCATGGGCCATTTCAGACCAAGGCTAGTACCAAGGCAAGCTGTGGGCCCCCATGGGTCCCACAGCCAGAATTACTTATTTTATTTATTATTTCATTTAATTTATTTATTTTAAGTATTTCATTATTTATGAGACCTATTTAGGGTTTCCAACTTGTAAGTTTATAAATAGGATCCTTAACTTTTATTTTTGCATCTTTTGGCAAATTCCTTTATGGACGGATTATTTGTTCTTGAGATCACTTGTCGATGCTTAGCATTTGGGTTATTTGGGTGCAACTTGTGTGAATCCAAAATAGAGGATCAACACCTTGACGTTTGTAGACGAGTGTTGGTTCAATTATCAATCTTATGAGCAATTTTGTTTCTCTTTTCCATTATTGAGTTGCATTCTTGTTCTTTACTTTTGTTTGCATCTTTCATATTTGCAAATTCCATTGTTCATCACGCCACCATCCATTCCTTTGATTGATCCATCAATCTAACACACTAAATCTACTTTTCTAAGGAGATCTAGCTGTGTGGGCCAATTCCAACACTTTCCATTCACTTTCTCGCCTACCAAACACTAATTTAGCCTCCATTCATTCACAATTCACCCTAGATCTAATTTCCATTATCGTAAAACCCTATATTTATCTTAGATCTAGTGCCTCCATAATTCCTAGCCAAAACCCTAAATCCATTTTATATCCTATATTTTAGGAAATCCTAAACCCTAACCTCACTTCCATATCTACATGATTATCCTAGGAGGCGCCAACCATAAACCCTAATCATCCTTACCCTAAAGTGAGATCCCACAATTCCTTCATCACAATTCCCCACAACAAATCATTCCATCGATCTTCCAATTTACAACCACAATACAAACCATCCAAATTCACCAAATCTCACTATTCAAGTTCAAGGACTCAAGTAAGGACAAGCAAGCGGGATAGACACTTCGGTCATAGTTGGAAGAAGCAGATCTAGAAGACCTTAATGTTTTGGGACTAGACCGAGGTCCCTAACATTAATTGGTGCTTTCATTGAGAGCATTGCCTTGCTTGGAGATCTAGAGAAGTCCTCACTTTGTTTTGAGGTAAACAACGCGATAACTCAAACTTTTTGATTTATTGTTGTTGGGTTGTGATATCATAGTTCGGGGGTTGAGGAGGACGGAGTAGATAGGTGAAGGGGTCGACCACTCTTGAAGGCGGAGGACCTGAGGTAGGACTAAGCTTGTGCAAGAGGGGTTGCTCACCCACGAAGGTGGACAACTCATGATTGGACTTTTGAGGCAAGATCTATTGGCCAAGAGAGTTCAAGTTGTTGTCTAAGCTTCTTTGAATAGTTTGCAAGCCTAACCGAGCCGAAGAGCTCAAGAACCATGCAAGAGGGCACATTGGGGCCCGAGAGGCCGTTTGGTTCACATCGGGATCAAATAGAGTTGCTTGAAGGGAAAAATACATGGATTCATAACGTCTTTGATGAGGTCATGACTTCCTTGGCCAAATTGAGGATGGCCATGAATGTGAACAACATTAATCAATGAAGAAAATAGAATGGCCATTGAAAGTTTGAAAAGAGAAAGACGTGAAGACATTGAGAGACTTGAAAGAAGATTCGTGGAAGGGCATGGCCAGGAGCAACAACCTAATCCCAATGAACCAAGGCACGATGCCACTCGAGACAGTAGGCTTCTCGAATAAACCCCGCTGCCAGGAGACTGTCCACCTCCTCGACTATGGCAGCATACTTCTCGGTGCTGAAGCTTCAACATTTCTGTTTGACTTTTTGGGCTATTGGATCCACACAGAGGTGGTATTCAATGATGGAGTTGTTGATCCCAGGCATCTCCTTGTGACTCTAAGTGAAGGTGTCCTTGTGCTTGATGAGGAGATGCTTCAGAGTCTGCCTTAACTCGGGGTCCAACTTGGTCCTGACTCAAACTGTCTGCTCGGGCCTCTGTTGGTCAACCGAAACCAACTCTAAGGGCTCATTTAGCTCAGCCTACTGAAGGGCCTACTCGTCTTGGACCTCCTCGTCCCACTCGACTAGGTATGGCAGTGAAGGTAGTCTGGTGACTAACTTGATCTCATGCCTTAGCTCCCGAGCGTAGCACTCTTGGGCAAGCACTTGTTCACTGTGACTTCTCCCTTTCCAAGTCTACATGGAACTTCATCTTGAGGTGGTAGGTGAAGGTTACTTCCCGCAAACTATTTAAGGTTAGGCGCTCTAGTATCGCATTGTACGAATAGGGGGCCTTGACTACCAGAAAATTGGCCATGGTTGCTACGGTTGTAGGGGCCTTCCTAGCAAGGAAGAAAAAGGTAATGACTCCCATTAGCCAGACAATGTAGCATGTGAAACCTTTGAGCGACATAGGGGCTGGGCGGAGCTGGTCCAGGCTAATTCCCATTCTAATGAAAGCTTCCCAGAATAAAATGTCTACCGAACTGTCGTTGTCAACAAGATCCTTTGGGCTATAAAGTTCACATTCTGCATTGTCACCACGAACGCATCATCATGTGGGTGGAGGATTCCTTGGTAGTCCTTCTTGCCGAAGGTTATTATGGTGCTCTCAAGATGCCTACGAGCATAGGCAGAGACTCTCCTAGTCGTGAACACCTCTTCATACCACACTTTTTGAGCATGTGCCTTCCGAGCTGATGAGATGGTTCCTCCTCCTGCCTATCCCCCCACAATCGTATGAATCTCCCCGACAGGGCCGTCTGTTCTGGCAGGGCTCCTTTGAGCCTCCCTTCTCACTCCTTGCCTCCTCGAGCTCATACTCCGCCGGTGCCCTAAACGACCGTTCTTGAGCTATTCCTATCGATCCTCTGACTGCCGCCGCTGCCTTTGCAAGTCTTCCAAGACTTTTCTTCTTCTCTTTAGAGTATAGCAGTCCTTGGTGCTATGCCATCCGTCATATAGTAGGCACAATATTGGCAACCCTTTTTGCCTTGCCCAGGCTCTCTTCGTGGGCCTGGTGCTCGTTTCCTTTTTATAGCAAGGCTTGAGTGGGCATGGGGCACATAACGTGGTTGGACTAGTACTTCTCCCTTTCTTTTTGCACCCAGTGCTCCTCGCTTGCCCCCTTTGTGGCTGGCCCCCCTTTTTCTGGCAGCTTTTTGGTCTGTTTACTCCAGTTTGAACCGTTGAGGAGCTATCAGGGCCTCGAGGCCTCGAGGGTGTCTTCCACAATGATGAATATGTCTGCCCGATCTATGAATTCCTTGAGAGTCGTGGGGGTTCTTCGCGCTATCTCGGCCATGAAGGGGTTCCGGGGCCAGATTCCTCCCAGCAGGGCTCCCAATTGATTTTCTCGTCTTGGTCATTCGTGGTCATGTGCTTCCAGTTGAACTGGGAGTGGTATGGCTTCAGGCTCTCGCTATCCCTTATTTCACCGTCAGAAGATAAACAGCTGGACGCCTCATTTACTGACTTGCCATGAACTGTGTCATGAAAAGGTAAGTCAGCTTGTTGAAGCGATCCACGATCCTCGACGGCAAGGACCTGAACCAGGCTGGTGCAGCTCCTTCCAAGGTTAGTGGGAAGGCTCGGCAGACGATCTCTCTTAGGACGCCGTGCAAGGTCACGTGGGGCTTGAACGTCTCCAGGTGTTCCAATGGGTCCTTAGACTAATCATACACCTCCATCTAAGGGACTTTGAATTTGGACAAGAGCGGCAACGCCATAACCTTTGCACTATACAGCAGGTCAGTGCCGATGAGCAGTTGATCCACGATGGATGTTGTGCCCATCCGCTTAGCCATTTCTGCATACTTATCTTTGAGCTCTCAGAGTTCGAGGTACATCTTGCGCCTCTCTTCCTTTGCTACGGCTCCCCTAGGGGTATGCCGTGACTCGACGTGCTAGTTGCCGCTGGGTTCTCCTCCTCCTGCTAGTTCTTTGTTGGTCCGCCTACTCGTTGTGCTCTCCTAGTAGAGCACTCTCGTTTTCTCCATTAGCTTCCTTATCGTCTCCCCATTTTTGCAATCTTTACTTCCATCGTTTTGTCCTACTCCCCCTCTCTCTGCATGGTTTGAGACTGTGTTGCTGCTGAGATGTAAAGTACAAACTTCTATAG
The DNA here is from genome assembly GCA_011037825.1 of Carya cathayensis. Taxonomy (NCBI): domain Eukaryota; kingdom Viridiplantae; phylum Streptophyta; class Magnoliopsida; order Fagales; family Juglandaceae; genus Carya; species Carya cathayensis. Next base: position 345,335 of record QGSO01000679.1, read on the forward strand.
GATAGATCTCTCAGACGCCACTGTTGATGTAGTGTTTCATAGGCTGGGCAGTTTCAGGGAGGCCTAGTACTAAAACCCGTAATTAAGAAGAAGAGTGGGCTTCGATGTGGTCCACGGTCCCTTCGATGCCAAAGTCAAATGGAGTTCCTTCTATAAGTGATGTAGAGAATAAGAGAGTCAAAAAAAGAAGAAGAGATCCCCTCCTAGAGAAGGTGGGGGTATTTATACGTGGCTTGGGATCAACCACCCAGGTTGATTGTAGGGTGTCAATTCATACTCAAGTCATACCTGCTATCCACATCTCAGTCAAGTGGTAGTGTGTCAGGCCAAGGTCATGCCAACCTCTAACACTTATGGAAGCACGTCAACGCATGTCTGTGCAATACATTTGGCATGGTCTCTAGCTGTGGCGTGCTCTCCAGTTGCCTCTCGGCTAGGCTTCTCAGTTGGGTTGGGCTCGGTGCTCAAGCTTTCTAGATGGGCCTTTGGCGTAACTCCTCTCTTGCCCCTTGGGCCTAAGGCCTCCCTGTACTTTCAGGCCCAATCCTGCTGTGCTCGTGCTAGTCCTGAGGGTGCGCAAGGCCTCCCTATACTTTCCAACCCGATCATGTTGGGCCTAGGCCAGTCCCGGGAAGACCCCCCTCACACATTTACTAAAAAAGTATTGAGTTATTATATTCTTAAGGCTCAAGCTGACATGTAAAGTACACAATCTATATTATCTAAATGGTAAAATCCGATTTGCAAGATTTAAATTTTAAAATTTCTGTACTAAATTAAATTTTAAACCTTTTAAAAAAAAAAAAAAAAAAAAAAACCCGAGTACAGAACACTTCCAAGAAAACAAAATCAAGCACTTAAATTGTACAAAACTAATATTAGTTTATATAAATATTTTATCTAATTCTGGGTAGTCCACTTTTACCGACAACAAAATTACATAGATGAATTTAGGCAATTAGGAAACCAAATCGTATGACTATCATACCTTGACCATCAGCCAATACTTGTCAAGTATTGGGGGCCCGAAACAGGACAAAGCCTTCTTCATAGGCCCCTCATATTTCTCAAAATGTGCATTATCGCTGGTAGAAGCTCCAAACATTACCGTCAAGACCCAAGCCATAGAGGCTTGTGGCCTGACGGGCAGACATGTATGTAATGTGTAATCAATACTGAAAAGATTTTAAATTATTTTATCGAATATTTAACACTTTATTGCTTAAGAAAATGAATGCCTTTGGAACACCGTATTTCATGTAAAGTTTTGTGAGTGTGCAGGAGTATAATTCATTGTTCGAGATGCAAAATTTGTTGCCATATATTTTGTATTAGAAACTGTGACACTCGTATTGTTTATTTGTTTTTTACTTTTTTCAGAAAAATGATCGGATTATAAAAATGGAGAGATGCATGGATTCCCCCCCCCCCCCCCCCNNAGGGGCGAGAATTAAGATTTTAATTTAAAATAATTTCTTAAAAAATAAAAAGTGAATCCTAAATATGAATTCAATTATCATGACTATTGGGTTTCTTGATAGAAAATGGATACAAAATATATAAAGAAAATATAATTTATAGGAGTCTCAGCCGACTCTAAAGGTTTGTTTGGAAAAAATTTTTATGTAAAAAAGGAAAAATAATTTATAGGAATCGACTCAGAGATAAAAGAGCGAATCTTAACAAACCTTAATCGAATCGAGTCGAATTTTGTTAGGTATATGTTATTTATTAATTGATGAGATATCTACTTTAACAGTAGAGTTATTTGTTTTTTATCAATCGAGTTGGAATCGAATTTAACGAGATGAATATAGAACAGATTAATTCATTTTCAGCCTAATATTTCATCAATCGAGGGATGCACAGAGGGCCCCTTTCACATGAGCAAATTAACACCAGCGAGATACAAGATTCAGGGGACGTTTCTGGTGTTTCGAACCTGCAAACGATACCGTGTGAACACTGTAAAGGGGTCTATTCTGCTGGGAATGAGGCTGATCTAACCCCTCTTTGTACTCTTCGTCCTTCCCCGTGTATGGTGTCAGATTGGGTCTTAAAAAAAATAAAAAAAGTAGAGGAACTAATTAAAAGAGGGTGTTAGAATTTCCTCTTGTATCAAATATAATTTTTATCTTTAAATTAGAAAAGTATTATTTTTTTTATATATTTTCTTTGAGAGTTTAAGAAAATTATAATAATTAATTAATAATTAAATTAAAAAATAAAAAATATTTTACATTTTAGTGATATTTAATAATAAAATATTATTAAAAATATTTAATAACAATTGTATTGACAAACGGAACTCAAACACTCCCTTTTTAAATCTCATTCCTTGTGCCAGTTAAAAGAAGAAGTCGGGTACAGTAGTGCACCGAACGCAGGGAAGAAAGGGCGGAAAAACTAAAAAAGACAAAACAAAAGGAGACAACAAGAGTACATATTTTAATACAATTCCTTTCGACAAATTGCTGATCCAAAGAGTACCTGCCCAGTTCCGAAATAATGTTATATATAGTTATTTTTATGTATGTTTTATGTATTCTACTAATATAATTAGTTGAATTAATTTTTTTTAATACACAATCAATCATATCACTAGAGTGCATAAAAAAGTACACAAAAATAACTGCATATAAAATTTTTTATAACCCTAACAAAAACATTCCTCTTAAGAAAAACAAATTGAGGAAAAGGATACAACAAACTAAAGATAGACGATTTTAATAAATTTTCCACGACCTATAGTACTCAGTCGTCACCTTTCTTTCCCCACGACTTGACAAACAAGAAGAAAATAAACCCAAAAAATATAGCTGCCGCCCCTCCAACAACAATTGCGGTAGTTTTCGTATTGTTATTGTTCTTTCCTCTCCTATTCTCTGTCAAGAAATCATAATAGTTGAACGTTGATGTTGATGGGAATACTTTCAAGGAAGAGAAATGTAACGTTACATAATAGCATTTGAAAGCAACGCTAAAAAGTAATTGCGATGTAATGATTATGGACGCAAAAATCTTTTTTCTTGTAGTTCTTTTTTTTTTTTTTTTTTTCTCTGCCTGTTTATGATACTGTTCATGTTGAAAGATTTGATCCATATTATTCTAAAAACGTACCTGGTTGTGAATTGCCTGGTATCCCATCCGGAGAGTAGGAATAGCTCATAAAGCACTTGTCGAAATAGATTTCTCCTGCAAGAGAACTACCACATTCTTCCTGAGCAATCTGCACTGCGCTGCTCACGCATTCTCCACAATCACAATCCCTTAAATCACCCTCACACTGCGCCATAACTTGCACTTTGTCGTAACTACTTGAATAGAACCCATTACCGCTCACAACACCACTTTCCATTGCTGCAAAGGCCGCGTCTCTAATCTCTGCAAAGCCAACAGCCGTCCCATCATCCGGTTTCCCACAATTCTTGAAGAGAAAATTAGTTTTTGAAGTGCTAGTTTGATGAAAACCATCGGCTTCATAGTGCGTATAACACCCTAAAAGCTGAACCCGAGCTGCCATGGATTGGCTGCACAAGCTGTTTGAGACTTGAGAAAGCGCATTAACACAATCGTAACACTCCTTATCACTGATATCGCCTCTGCATTGAAAGAGGCCAGAAATGGCCATCTCATTGTAAAGTTCAACGGCTTTGAAGAACTTAGACTGGGAGGAGTGCGCCAGGAGCTCATGGAAAAGGGCAGAAAGGGTTCCTGTGTAAGATTTTGTTGGATCTGTGAAAGTTTGGCTTGCACAATTCTTGTATACCAAGGTGCTGTAATCTGAGAAGGGTCTGACAGAAGGTAGAAAGAGAGCTAAATGAAGTATAAGAAGCAGTGAGTTAGATGGAAGAGAGAATGAAATTAAGGTTGAATCCATTAGGGAGCTGGGTCTTGTTGAAGTTAAAGATGAATTTGCTGGGATTTTCGTGGTTTTGGCACTACTGTAGTTGTTTGTAAAGTTTTCTTGGATGGATAATTATCATTTTGAATGGTTAACGCTTTCGTAAAGATGAGCTAGCTAGCCCGGGTGGTTGGGTTTTGAGAAATGGATTTTCCTGCCTACTTTATCTAAAATCTGGATGAATGAACATTCATATATATATATATATATATATAAGATGGTTATTCACAAGTTCTTCTTAGAATTATATTTTCTTGTTGGTTAAATATTGACTTGAGATTGAGGCTATTTAGGTGGCCTTTGACTTCATGTACTGCTTCCAAGCATTGCGTCTATTTAAAAACCTTCCCTCACTTTCAGGGAGACCTAAGGATTTTCATGACATGATGGTTCCGTAAAGCTGGGGTATATCTTGTAACTTTTTAAGTTCGGAGAAATTCAAAATCTTGATTTCTTTTCAAATAATTTTAATTTTAGTCAACTAAAATAATAAAAAAAATAAACTAAATTAGAAAATGCATATCGACCTTAAGAATAACATTAAAATTTTTTAAACGCCAGTAAGAATTAAAATAACTAGAGTAAAATAAAATAAAATAAAAACAAGTAATTATTTTAATCTATTAAAAAGAATAAAAAATCAACAAACTGGTGGCCATGCATGGGTGGTCAAAAAGTGGTGGCAATTAGCAGCCTCTCTTCAAGTTGGCCCGATTTGACCACCTAAAGGCCGGCCACGTCAACGAGGTGGCCTAGCCAACCACTGCTTGGGCTATCCAATCTTGGCCGCCCAATGGGATAGTGAGAATTGGCCACCTACTAATTTGGGTGGCCCAAGGATAGTCGCCGATGGGCAGCCCCAAGGGTTGCTGTCCAAGGGCTATCATGGTCACGATGGCCACCCTGCCTTGTGGGTGTGATGTGTTTTTAATTAATTTGATAAATTACTTATCTTTTTTTTTATCTTAATTTGATTTTTTTTTTTTAAAATTATTACAAGTTTCTATTTTTTTTTTAATATTTTTAGGGATTTATTTAATCTTTGTAAGCGTTTTCAACTAATTAATTAGTTATTTTTTAAAAACTTGTAAATTTTTTTTATCCGAAATTTGTTAATATTTTATTTTGTTCCTTCAAAAGAGTTTATAGCTTTTAAAATTAATTTTTAAAAAAAAAATTGACATTTTTGTTTTCAAGATTTTGTGTTTTATATTATATTTTATTGATTTCTTAAATTTATAATTTTAATTTTTTTGTACTTCTTCTGATATTCATGCTGAAGTGGCATTTTGATTCTGTATTCTTTAAAAGGTTTGTAAATAGATGTACATGAGAAAACTCGTATCATTTTCTAATTGGTCGTGACTATAATTATTGATGCTAGTTCTAAAATTTTTAAACCAAAGGTGCTATTTTGGGAAAAGTACAAACCATCATGTTTTGTTCTTTCACAGTCCTTCACTTTCACACAAGACGGTTCTTCTAACCGAAACCATGTTGTTGCATGAAAGCTTTAGAATATTCTCTTTCCCTGTAAAGACCTGATCTAATATTATCAGAGATCAAATATAAATAATTTATTGGGCCTAAATTAGATTTAATTGACAATTTTGAATAAAAAGCTCATGAGCAATAATTTATTGAGGTTGGTAATGAGATTTTAATCAAGCTCATAGGCCTATGATTTTTTTTTAAGGCTCGTTTAGGTTTAATAGATGCTTTTGGATGGTATTAATGGGTCTATATCTTTGGAAAATCCAATTAAGGTTTATAGGACTATTTTGAACACGCAACAGGATCAAAACTTATTATGGTTATTAATAGTTAGTTTTGGAACTAATCATTGGATTAAAGCCCATTTAATAATGATGGACACAGTGGCCCCTATTTAATTGGTGTCACTGGGAAGGCGAAAATGGCATATTATTGCATAAGAAAAGGATTCTGACGTAGTCACCTCAATCAAGTGGGTCGGTTAGGTGATGCGGTACCTAGTGATGAGCCCACTACATATAGGGGAGCCGTGAGGTATCTGATCATATATTACATGAAATGAAAAGGCAATAAGTAAAAGATGTGTAGTGAACTATTTAATGTGAAAACAAAAGGAATGTTTTATCAAAATGTCAAAAGATCTCTGTCGTATGTTTTTGAAAAGTCAAAATTGCATAAGTTTTAGGTCAAGTACATGTCTATGCATTCATCTCATGGTTTGCCTTTATATGCTAATGTTGTCTGCATATATCTTGTTTGTTTACTTATTGAGATTTCTTGAAATTTCACTGTGGTAGTTTTCACTTCCATTCCCAATCCGAAATGGTAGAAGCTGTGACAAGTACTCAAGACCCTAACTAAGATGAATGAGATTAATGATTTAGTTGAGGATGAGTTTACCGTTGAGGCTGAGTTTACTGTTGAGGCTCGTTATAATTACATTGCTATTTGTTTAGAGACCACCACTCAGCGTCTTAAGAATATCCAAGAAGCTCTCAATAAGGATCACAACACGCCAAGGCCATCCGAGGTTACCTAATGAATTTTGTGACAGGTTACCTAAAACAAGCTTGGAAATATGCCATAGAAACAAAAAGGGTAGCTTTGATTTTGGAACTCCAACAGCCCGAACCCTACAAAGGAAGGGAGTCTTTTTGTGCATATATAGTGAATGAGCTCTTAGAATATTATTGTGTCAATATGAACTATTTTAGGGATCGTGGTTTTGATTTCTTTGGAAATCCCTAATGTATTTGGGAGACTACATGACTATGTTTTTTTTAGAATATTACAGTTTGATCTGGTGCCATGATTTAGTTCTTGCTCTAAATCTTACTTAGAATTATGTTTTATTTTCGTTACGATTATTGTATACTATTAGAAATATGCTAAGTGCATTGCATATTAACTGTCATGTACGGAGGTATGTAGTCTTGAGTTAGATGTTCCGACACTTCAGTCATCGTCCAATCTAAAGCGGGGGCTGGGGGCGTCACATTTCTGTTATTGATTTTCTCCATTTCCAATATCCTGTTTGTTTCACCCATGTTTTCCGCCATATATCTTGCAGTTCGCCTAGCAAAATCCCAGGGTCGAAGCATTGATGGATTCCAATCAATATCAACCTTTTAATCAAGGTGGTTCCATCCCTTCCTTAATGTAGTGCCTATTCACATCCATTGACCCGAAGGAAGACAATTTTCAGTGAAAGAATCCTTATTGTTCTCCTAGAAACTACAATCTTTGTGATTATGCCCTACTCTACCCCAAACATAGTAGAAAATGGGGAGTCTCTCATAGACAAATATGACCCAACATGATCCATGTGGCCCAAGGTTGATACATTTGCCTCTCATTAGAGGTTTTGTGATGTTCAGATGAACCCTTTTTATGAGAAATTCACCCCAAGAGACTACTCCCTTCTCCACATCAATCTCTTCTACACGCCCAAAGCTATCCCCAATCAATCTCCCCACATTTTTGTTCATTGCATGCAGTGGAAGGTCATAGAGTCGGATCCAAAATGAAGCTTCTGTAATCGTTATTTTATTAATTTGTAGCTCCCCTTTAGAATCTTTCATTAGAACAAGGTGCTTGTCAAAGCACCATGGCTCTCCTCTCTTCACCCTTTCTTTCTTTGTGCAATCTTCAAACTCAACTAGTATCAACCTAGAACCTAGATCTTTAAAAGACATTTTTTCATTGGACACTAAATCCTCCTCATTGTTTATTTAAAAGCCTCCTGGTTGTAATGTTTATCCGTCAACAGGGACACAATCAAACATTTTTTGCCCCCGTTTATTGAGTTTTCAAATAGGTTGGTCACTGATATCTCCTCTTGTTCTTGCTCAAAGAGGGAGAGTTTTCTACAGCTCCTCTATGTTCTCTTCCATTGTTGACACATAGATAAGAAACTTTGTCTACACACAAGATCCCAGAAAGTCTTCCTTAGACAAAGAACTGAATCCCTGTATAGCGACACAGAAAGGAGCCTCTATGAGAGCAGACCTCTCGAGAGGAAAGGGTGAAGAGATCCCTTTCAAGAGCCAACCCCCTACTTCTAGTAGTTTTATATTGCTTGGAATTGATAATTCTCAACTGCCAATTCTAAGATTTATTACATTCATCATAAATTTGATTAGGATTTCATTCCTAATCCATGGTGATCCTGGTCATCTTTTTACTTTCATTGCATGCTCAAAATAACTTCAAAGGTTGGGGCCTTAAAACTAAAAATATAATAGATTATAGAACATTTGTCTTTATGAATTTCTCGACAATTAATAAAATATAAAATTACAAAGAATAAACTAAACGCCTAAAAATCAATGAGATTTTTTTATATGACAAGGAAGCTGAAGATGGCATCCATTGATCTCAACCTCCATGGCACTCCTATTCTTGTTGATGATCATATCCATTGTCTTCAGTTTCAGGTTTGTCACCAACATTATTCATTGTCTTTTTGCTTCAACAAAGGGGAGTCTCGGTGGAGTACATGGGAGTAGTGCCATTTGGGAGAGTAGAGATTTGATTTTGTGAAGAAGACCACTAGTTAAAAACACCCTTACAGGTGTTTTTGTTCAATAGCATAAGGAATAGTGGTATCCAAATAAGAGCATTCTCATTGGCTTAAACAAAGGCAAAGCTAAAATATATATTTTGCCTTTTGTCCATTTCATTCAAAAGAGATTTCCACATTAGATTATCCTTCTATTAGCTAAAATAATAATAAAATATTATTAATTTATTATTATATATAATTGTTTTGTCAAATTTATTTTTCTCATATTTTGCAATTCAAATCCATTGTAAATTATTTGAATCCAAGCACCTATATATATAGAAAATAATTAGCGGTGCAACTACTATACGTGTAGCAACAAAATGAGAGGAAAATTAATATAAATTATTCAATGGAGGGTGAATAGTAGCCATACAAATATAGAGAGTTACTATAGTTGGCAAGTAAACTATTTGCCTTTTGTCTCTTCCAATGTAGCCAATTTTAAAGGATTATTAACCAAAGTTTGATTTGCATTTACATTTGGCTAGACCAACCAGAATGCTCCAAGAGATTTTATAATGAATTATGCTATTTACAAGTCTATTATACTCACAAAAAAACATTAGAATTAATGACAACGTATTTTATAGCCGCTGATGTGATAGGTTTATGCGTTAGCAATGTGGGTGATGTATTTATAGATAGAATTACAAATAGATTTATTATTTTGTGATTGATTGAGAGTTGTTATCTCATTCTCCATATTATACGCTGTTCATGTGTTGTCAATCTTCCGGAGTGCACGAAAAGGTTTGGTTTGTGTCAAGGCCAGCTTGTAAAAGTTATTTTCAGTAATTAAAACGTAATAGCTAGACTTGTTTGGAGAAGTCTCTTCAATTATTGAGCAAATCGGGTAGTATCCACGTATTTTGTGTTCTAGAAAGACTCGGTCTTGTCAACAAGAATTTTCCTTTCAACCACTTGCAGAAAAAGTATACATAAAAGGCTGTCCTCTCGAATGACTGTGTGCATGTATATATATACATGACCTTCAACCCTTCAGATCAGATAGACATAAAAAACCGCAACTGCAACAAACGTCTAATAACAATACATGACCTTCAACCCTTCAATAAAGCCCCGTTGCCCTGATCTCCTCAATCCAAAACTTCACAAAATACCACGCATTCTGGCTTAAACAAGGAAAAGAGATCAGCTAGCCGCAAACCTCAGATTCATTGAAAAGTTATAGGGACAAATATATCACCATTGGCGCAGTTATCTGTTATTATTGTTGTTCTTCATTTTTTATGTCATCCCATCACCATCGCCAGCACCACCATGGCTGTTTCTAAATTCCAAATTTTAGAGATTACTTTGGTGTCAGCTCAAGACTTGGAGCCGGAGTCAAAGTCCATGCACACGTATGCCGTTGCATGGCTAAACCCAGAGCGCAAATTACTGACCCGCGTCGACCATGACGGGCATACACACCCTACCTGGAACGAGAAATTTTTGTTCCGCGTCACCGACGAGTTTCTCGATTCGGACACCTCTGCCATCATGATCGAGATTTACGCTTCATCTTGGTTGCGTGACACACTGGTTGGTATCGTCCGTGTCCTCATTAGCAATCTTCTCCCTCCCTCATCACGCAATGAAGGCAAAGCAACGATGAGACTGGTGGCGCTCCAAGTTCGTCGCCCATCAGGTCGCCCACAAGGGATTCTCAACGTCGGTGTCATGCTCCTTGACAACACCTTTCGTAGCATGCCCCTATATAGAGCTCTCAGCAAATCGGCAGTTGGGTATTGGGATCTAATGAAAGTCAAGACTCAAAAACAGAGAAGCTCGCAACGCCCCATGGATGTGAAAACCCAACGACGAACCAATCCTGTGACCAGGTTCAAGCGCACCACGAGTGAAAGATCCAGTCTGGAGAGATACGCTGTGAAAATGAGCTCCATGCATGATGACTCAAATCCTGCTGCACCTCTGGAGAAGGGCGGCGGGAATGCGCTGCACTCCAATGAGCGGGCATCTCTATCGGTGTTCGCGGCAGCAATGGCCAAAGGCATTCATCTGACCGCCAAGAACAATGACGACGAGAGCTCCATATTAGACGATTGGTCCCAAGAAAGCGGTGGCGAGAGGCTGAAGACGAAGATCGCAAGGTGGTGGATGGAGCTTCCCCCAATATCTGAATTTGAATATCAAGATCTCGAGTCAAAACGCAGCCATACGGGGATCAGGCGTAAGCGCTCCAATGGTGTCGGGCTGCTTTCGTGCTTTGGCAATGGCTATGGATGCGAGTTTTCCTGTACATGTGGTGGAGGAAAGACAAAGAAAAGGATTGGTGATGACCAGATTCATTTGATTGGTGCATCATAAATTACCTTTGATGGACAATATTTGTGAGATTGATTGCAAGACACAATTCAAATTTGGAGATCAAGTTTGAGAACGTAAATCTACTTAATTGCTATTGGTGGGAGGATGAAACAGAGGGCTTACCAAAGTAAATGCCTGCTCTTTTCATTTGGAAAATGCTAGGTAGACCGATCGTCTACCGAGCATTTGCACCGATAGGTTTATTTTTATTTTTTGTAATTTTTGTTTTTTGTTTTTATATGTTACAAAATTAATATATTGAATGGATTTATTTTTTATTTTTTTTCTTATATATTAAAAAAATATTTCTTAATGTATAAGAAAAAATTAAAAAAAAAAATAAGACAATAGGTCATCTATCGGTAGACCATCGGTCTCCGTAGCTCGACCATTTTCATTTTATTATCTGTTTTGAAATTTTACTTTTTTTTTTTAAAACAAAAATTCTTTTTATTATCTATTAATTTATTATCATCTTTTCAATATATCATGATATAATATCAAATAATCGGCTTACAAGTTAACATAATAAATAGTCTTTAATTATTTTTTTTAAATAGGGGGTGGGGGGTTGAAAGTATTGGTTCTCTCATTTAATTTGAAAATTAGAGATTATGCCATCTAGTCCATAGGACCTTATGCCATATATATATATGCTTCTCCAGTCATTTAATACAAAATTATGAGACGGTGGAAAGATGATAATAAAAGAGATTAATGTAGGTTGCATTATTATTATTATTATTATTATTATTATTTATTTTAAATCGTGACTTCTAAAGAAAGTGAATCCATTGTTTCTCCCTTTTTTCCTATTTATTTATGATGTGTTTTCTCCCCCTCATAAATCTAATTAATTTTTTCTCCTATGAACAAAAGATTGATCAAAGATTAATCATGATTCTGAAGAGCCCCACACAATACTAATTTAAAACATGTGCTAGATTTATTTTCGCAGCTCGAGTTTTCTGTTGGTTAAAGTTGTTATGATCTCATGTGTTTGATGAGATAAAATAAAATTTAAAAATTGAATAAAATATTATTAAAATATAAAATTTTAATATAATTTTTATTTAAAAATTTAAAAAGTTTAATTATTTATTATATTTTTTATGTGAATTTAAAAAAATTATAAAAATTAAATAAGATAAAATAATTTGTAAAAACAATCGAGGGAGTTATCCAAACGCTAAAAAATTGTGAAAACCATTTCCAAAAATTGTTTCATAGTGAAACAGACTACATACCTTTAATTCAAACAAAAAGTCTACTTGCAACCGCTCGCGTAACCCTCGCGGAACCCCCGTGTCCTACGTGGCAAATAAATCAAAACGGCGTTGTTGTGAATTTGAGAGAAAAACGATTTGAAATCAAAACCCCGTACTCGATTTGAATTCATTTCACTTTTCATTTCACTTTCTCCCTCTCCCGAAGACCCTCCTCACCGCGACCCTCCATTTCCACCGTCTTCCAGATCCTGCCTTCCATCCAAACCGAGACCTATTGTTCTTTGGTTTTGTTTGTTCTTTGATTGGTATGTTTGTTCTTTGTCTTCATCCTCTCCGAAGACCCAACAACTGGTCAACTTGCAACCGCTCGTAGCGAATACCCATGAAACACAGATCTGGAATGTGAAGCCCACATAGCAGTCCCCGTAGGCACCAAAGTCTTCGTCTTCTTCTCAAACCCAATACCCACAAGCCTACTGAAGAACCACGAACGAACCACATACCCGAATAGCCAAGAACTAGAAACCTGATTTCAACCCACATACCAGAGCCACGAAGCCCTGTTATCTTCTCCACCACATCTACAATGTGAAGGCCACATAGCACCGAAACCCTAACCCTAACCCTAACCCTAACCCTAAATCAGGTTATTTTCCCCCCTTTTAATGTGTTTTGGTGTATTGATTTCTTATTGTGTTTTTTTGTTATATTTTTATGCTCTGATAAATAGCCTGATTGTTTATATTTATTTTGAAATCAGGTTATTTTTCCCCCTTTTAATGTGTTTTGGTGTATCAATTTCTGATTGTGTTTTTTTGTTATATTTTTGTGTTCTAATAAATAGCCTGATTGTTTATATTTATTTTGTTATTTGAGCTTTGATTAAGAATATGATTGTTTATAGCTTTTTGTTTAAGCTCTGATTAAGTCCATGATTGTTTAATTTTTTTTTGTTATGTATTTGAGTTCTGATTAAGTCCATGATTGTTTAATTTTTTTTTTGTTATGTATTTGAGCTCTGATTAAGAAGCTGATTGTTTATATTTTGATTGGTAAGTTCTTGAGCTCTGATTAAGTCCATGATTGTTTATTTTATTTTGTTATGTATTTAAGCTCTGATTAAGTCCATGATTGTTTATTTTTTTTTTGTTATGTATTTGAGCTCTAATTAAGTCCATGATTGTTTAATTTTTTTTTTGTTATGTATTTGAGCTCTGATTAAGAAGCTGATTGTTTATATTTTGATTGGTAAGTTCTTGAGCTCTGATTAAGTCCATGATTGTTTATTTTTTTTTTGTTATGTATTTAAGCTCTGATTAAGTCCATGATTGTTTATTTTTTTTTGTTATGTATTTGAGCTCTGATTAAGTCCATGATTGTTTAATTTAAGTCCATGATTGTTTTCTTTTTTTGTTATGTATTTGAGCTCTGATTAAGAAGCTGGTTGTTTATATTTTTATTGGTTAGTTTTTGAGCTTTGATTAAGTCCATGATTGTTTATTTTTTTTTGTTATGTATTTGAGCTTTGATTAAGTCCATGATTGTTTTTTTTTTGTTATGTATTTGAGCTCTGATTAAGAAGTTGATTGTTTATATTTTTATTGTTATGCTTTTGAGCTTTGATTAAGAATATGATTGTTTATATTTTTCTTCCTATATTAGTTTGAGCTCTGATTAAGAACCTGATTGATTGTTTATATTTTTCTTCCTATATTTTTGAGCTTTGATTAAGAATTTCACTCTGATGTACATTGGTGAATCATCATAAAGAAAATTAGAAGTCCAAATTAGAGGCGAAAATCACTCTGAATCCCTCTATTTTTGTTTTTTGTTTTCTGAATTTCTATTTGATGAGCCGTCAAGTCTGAGGTATGTGTATTGGCTGATTGTTTTACACTGGTTTCTTTCTTTAATGTACATTGGTGCAATTGGATTGAGGATGACTACCATTGGTGCAATTGGACCTTGGAGCAAGGGGAATATCAAATAACTTCTTCTAATGTTGGTAAAAGAATTTTCCTGCAAGGCATTATTTCTTTGTAAAGTATTTAGAAGTATCGCACACAGATCAGTTATTATTATTATTGCCTAATTACGTTAAGTGGAACTCATGTTTTGTTCACTTGATTGGATAATTGGGTACTTAATTGTTCTAATAATCATCATATAATTAATGGTAGTTGTACCGATGATGGGTGTCAATATATTTTTGTTCACTTGCAGGTTTATACATATTAGTGCAAGGAACATATTCTCATTTGCACACCTTCCTGTCATCTTTTTCAAGTATATTATTTAGCATAGCTTTACCGTTTCAATATTAATTCTTCTCTTTTTTGGTTTATAAGTAAAGCTTTAATGGTATGCCACTTGTGATGTTGTGATCTTCCTATATGTGAAACTTAATTCTCGTTTATTTTGTTGGGACTGCTACATTTAGCTGTTACTGAAATGTTGGAATTGATATGATTTTCTTCACACATTGGATAACATACTGAATTTCTTGGTACTGCCTCTCTTCTATTTGACGTGATGTTATTTTGGTTCATGTTAGAAATGTCATCATCATCATCAATGTCTTCTTCTTTTGTTAAACATACCTCAAGTCAACCACTGTGCTTCTGTGAGGTCAAACCCACATTGAAGTACTCAACTACTGCAAAAAATCCTGGATGAGCCTTCTTAGGGTGTCCAAACTACAACACAGAGGTAATGGATAGCTCATTCTTGTACGTTCATTAATCATTTCTGTACTACATTCATTAATATTCTGTTTTTGTATGCTCAGGGATTACCATTCTGCAAGTATTTCAAATGGGCAGATGGTAATCAAGAAATTGAGCTCCAAATCCAAGAAAGAATTGATGAGCTGCTACAGAAGGAGAGAGATCTCGAGAAGATCGTCGAGCTGCTCGAAAAGAGGGAAATTGACCTTCGCAAGCTAGTGGATCAGCTCGAGAAGGAGTTGGTGCGTCATGCACAACTTTCTGAAAGGAAGCATTTAGCGTCACTAAAGCGAATGTATTGGGCTGCTGCATTAGTACTCTGTTTTCTTTTTGGACGTTGGCTTCTGTTTTGAACTCCAGACTTTATGTATTTTGATGTTTGAATTTCTGGATGTTGGCTGTTGCATTATTTTGGCTCATGAATATTTGTAGGCTTTTGTACTCTAGACTTGGAAGGAGTCTAGAGATGAACCCACATTGTAATTATTCCCTGAAGGTGTTTGGAGAAGTTGGTGTGAATGTACAAAACTCCTGCACCGAATTGAACTGCTCTAGACTTGATTAGCCTTTTGAAAGTTGTAATTGGTCTTGTAATGTTAAGATCCATTTATGAGATGCAGCTGTAAATATTCTGTATTTTGAAGTAGCAAGTTCTTAATGGAATGTATTGGGCACATAAGACACTGGCCCTTAGATTTTATAACAGGAGATGTCTTGTTTTTTTTTTTTCCAATAGGGAGGCAAGCTAGCTGGTCTGAATGCATAAACCCACCTGATGCTATAATTGCATCAATCAAGGTCGCACCCGTGCATGTTTACACAACAATAACATTTACCCAAACACAGCTGGGCAGCTCTGATCAAGTCCATACTTGGTATTATAATTACAACACAAAACTCACAGACAAATTTACGTACAGCTGTCATTAATACAATGTATGCTCATTAAACTTCTAATGTCATTACAATCATTAAATATCATTCCAAAAACTGCTTCAATCTGCAGTTTTACCATGACATGCATAAATCAACATCTTTCCACTTTCTTTGCAATATATCAACATAACCACCAAAAAATCAAAATGACTCCCACTTGTACGTGACTTCTGAAATAAATATAACTCAAAACTGCTCCCAACATACTGTCCTTATACCATCAGGTTCCATTGGTCCTGTCAAGTCAATGCCAAATGAGACTCTCGTTAGAAAGATCCTGCATATTAAATTAATTTCTACCAATGTACACCCTACACTACCAAATCTACTCCATTTGATTAAATATATATATATATGTTTATTATTTTAAATGGGATTTATCTCAACTACCAAAACTGTCAATCTAGCCGACCAACATTCAAATGTAATTGACATAAATATTGAAGTAAAAGGAGAAGAAGATGAATATTATAAAATATTCAACCAAATTACATACTCAATATCATTGTTGTGGTTGTGATCCATCAAACTCAACGTGCAGCGGTTGTGATCCGTCCAACCTAAATTGCATCTGTAAATAATAATAACTAGTGTATTAGCTGTGATGTCGACAAATGTCATTAAAATAGCATTAAACTACGGGGATCCACTTACACTTTGTTGAGTTTGAATTACTGTTTCTGGTGATTGGGTTCCCCTAATGTCATATGCTAGTATGCTGTCTGGAATAGCCTGATGATACAATTTCAACTCAAAACACAGCAACATATTGAAATAGTCCAAGCATAAATAATAACTTATTTATTTTACCTGCAAGTGTCCAATATTGGAGACGTCCAAATCGGAGGGACCAAATAAGCTCCTGCAAGTGTCCACGACTTGTGTATCGTCTCCATCCCGCTAATAAAATATGGAAAATTATTATAACCACTATGGAATTGGGTTTAACCATGCAAGAATGTAATATTACTTAAATGCACCTGTTTGCGTTTTCCCTTTCCCTGCGCTTTCTTTGTTTTCTCTTTAACTTTTCTCAGCTCTTTCTCCATCCTCGATGCTCTCCTTATAGATGGGGGCCTGCCTTTCCCTCGAACTATCTTTGGACTGAGTACTTGAGTTGAACTACCAGTTGTAGCTGCACTTTCCTTTGTCATGCCAACAACATTTAAACAATTTTCAGTCCGCGATGGGGGCTCTTGGGTCTCAGAATACAGGTCAATCATTGCATGCAACTTAGTTGTTGCATCCTCAGTATGCTTTATCGAACCTGCCGCACAAGTAATCATTTTATAACAAATATTCAACAGACTTGAATATCTATTAGCATCTTCCCGCACCTCACCTGCGTCATAGCTGCTGTTAATTAACGTGTATCTTCTTTTAATGTCCTTCCTCCATCGATCCAAAATGTACTGTTGTGGCATTGTCTTAATCCCGTTACATTTGAACACAGCGAAGATGTGCCGGCACACTATCCCTCTAATTTCAAATAAACCACAAGAACACTTCGCGACTACATCTTCCTCATTAAAATCTACTGAGTGTGTCACTTGCTTCGTAAAATCTTCAACACGAACTTCATCCTCTACCAAATAGGTCTTTACTGTACCCTCTCTTCTATGTAAAACTGGGTCCAAGTCGATAATGCCGGTAAGTTGGATCTGAACTTCCCTGAATTTAACATTTGTATACAAATCTTGATATATCTTTTCAATTGGCGATCTAGAGATGCAAGGAATTGTGAGGTTAAATGAGTGGAAGTCAGCGACATTTTCGTTCTCAATTTTCTTTTTCATGGCATTATCGTACTGATCGACAAACTCTTTCAAGTTCGTCTTAGCATGAACGTAACCATCAAAGAAGGCATTCATGCTCTCGCTCCGCTGCGTCGTACTCATCCCAGCCCAAAAAATGTCTTTCAAGAAGGCCGGTACCCAATGGCAACACTCAGTGTATAAACTCTGCAACCAAACATTATCATGCAAGTTATACGTGCTGATCATCTCATGCCAACATTTTTCAAACTCTTCCCGCTTTTGTGTGTCATAAACACATTTCATCAGTGCAGTTTTCATTCCACTTTTGTAGGAACCATGGGATCCAAGCTTTTCTGGGACTTTGTTCAGGATATGCCATAGGCAAAATCTATGGCGGCTTTCTGGGAAAACAATTGCAATTGCATTTTTGATGGCTCTATCTTGGTCAGTGATAATAGCTTTCGGCACAACACCATCCATACACTGCAACTAGGTCTGGAATAACCACACGAAGGTATGTGTATCCTTAGATGAAATCAAGCCAGCTCCTAACAAAATTGACTGCCCATGGTGGTTTACACCAACAAATGGTGCGAAGGGCATCCCATATCGGTTCGTCAAGTATGTGGTGTCGAAGGTTACCACATCACCGAAATATTGGTATGCAGCTCTACTACAGGGATTTGCCCAAAATACATTCTTTAGCCTCCCGTCATCGTCCAGGTCCATCAGTGCAAAGAACCCTGGATTTTTGTACTGCATCCGTAAAAAGTAGTCTTGAAGTGCTCCGGCACCACCTGCGCCCAGTCGTAGATGCCTAGCCTTGTCGATGTAGTTACGACAGTCTTTTTTCAAAAACGGGAGATTCTCAAATCCACCTGCGCCTACAATAAGAGATCCGAAACTCTTGTTCATTCGGATGCCAGCCAAATCATTTGTATCTAGAACTCTTTTGACAGATTCACTCACTTCTCGATTACATCGAAAGAAGCGGGATTTCTTTGGACTGAGGCCGTGATTGTGGATATTATGAACTGTAGTCAGCCTAAACTTTCCATCATCAGCTTTTAAGGCATTTATTTTGGCCTTACACTCCATCTTTCCTGTCGGACGTGGGTTGGAGACATTCAAGAGTCTATTCCGAGCCTTCCCACCACGGGCACAGGCAAGGGTGACATATCTAACAGTCTCATCCTCTCCCCTCTCACTTCTTTTAGTCTTCACCCCAAACCCGCATTTCTTACCATATTCTTTATAATAACTNGCAAGTGTCCAATATTGGAGACGTCCAAATCGGAGGGGCCAAATAAGCTCCTGCAAGTGTCCACGACTTGTGTATCGTCTCCATCCCGCTAATAAAATATGGAAAAATTTTATAACAAATCTGGAATTGGGATGAACCATGCAAGAATGTAATATTACTTAAATGCACCTATTTGCGTTTTCCCTTTCCTTGCGCTTTCTTCGTTTTTTCTTTAAATTTTCTCAGCTCTTTCTCCATCCTAGATGCTCTCTTTATAGATGGGGGCCTGCCTTTCCCTCGAACTATCTTTGGACTGAGTACTTGAGTTGAACTACCAGTTGTAGCTGCACTTTCCTTTGTCATGCCACCAACATTTAAACAATTTTCAGTCAGCGATGGAGGTTCTTGGGTCTCAGAATATAGGTCAATCATTGTATGCAACTTAGTTGTTGCATCCTCAGTATGCTTTTTCGAACCTGCCGCACAAGTAATCATTCTATAACAAATATTCAACAAACTTGAATATCTATTAGCATCTTCCCGCACCTCACCTGCGTCATAGCTGCTGTTAATTAACGTGTATCTTCTTTTAATGTCCTTCCTCCATCGATCCAAAATGTACTGTTGTGGCATTGTCTTAATCCCGTTACATTTGAACACAGCGAAGATGTGCCGGCACACTATCCCCCTCATTTCAAATAAACCACAAGAACACTTCGCGACTACATCTTCCTCATTAAAATCTACTGAATGTGTCACTTGCTTCGTAAAATCTTCAACACGAACTTCATCCTCTACCAAATAGGTCTTTACTGTACCCTCTCTTCTATGTAAAACTGGGTCCAAGTCGATAATGCCAGTAAGCTGGATCTGAACTTCCCTGAATTTAACATTTGTATACAAATCTTGATATATCTTTTCAATTGGCGATCTAGAGATGCAAGGAATTGTGAGATTAAATGAGTGGAAGTCAGCGACATTTTCGTTCTCAATTTTCTTTTTTAGGGCATTATCGTACTGATCGACAAACTCTTTCAAGTTCATCTTAGCATGAACGTAACCATCAAAGAAGGCATTCATGCTCTCGCTCCGCTGCGTCGTACTCATCTCAGCCCAAAAAATGTCTTTCAAGAAGGCCGGTACCCAATGGCAACGCTTAGTGTATAAACTTTGCAACCAGACATTATCATGCAAGTTATACGTGCTGATCATCTCATGCCAACATTTTTCAAACTCTTCCCGCTTTTGTGTGTCATAAACACATTTCATCAGTGCAGTTTTCATTCCACTTTTGTAGGAACCATAGCATCCAAGCTTTTCTGGGACTTTCTTCAGGATATGCCATAGGCAAAATCTATGGCGGCTTTCTGGGAAAACAATTGCAATTGCATTTTTCATGGCTCTATCTTGGTCAGTGATAATAGCTTTCGGCGCGACACCATCCATACACTGCAACCAGGTCTGGAATAACCACACGAAGGTATGTGTATCCTCAGATGAAATCAAGCCAGCTCCCAATAAAATTGACTGCCCATGGTGGTTTACACCAACAAATGGTGCGAAGGGCATCCCATATCGGTTCGTCAAGTATGTGGTGTTGAAGGTTACCACATCACCAAAATATTGATATGCAGCTCTACTACAGGGATCTGCCCAAAATACATTCTTTAGCCTCCCGTCATCGTCCAGGTCCATCAGTGCAAAGAACCCTGGATTTTTGTACTGCATCCGTAAAAAATAGTCTTGAAGTGCTCCGGCACCACCTGCGCCCAGTCGTAGATGCCTAGCCTTGTCGATGTAGTTATGACAGTCTTTTTCCAAAAACGGGAGGTTCTCAAATCCACCTGCGCCTACAACCAAAGATCCGAAACTCTTGTTCATTTGGATGCCAGCCAAATCATTTGTATCTAGAACTCTTTTGACAGATTCACTCACTTCTCGATTTCATCGAAAGAAGCGGAATTTCTTTGGACTGAGGCCGTGATTGTGGATATTATGAACTGTAGTTAGCCTAAACTTTCCATCATCAGCTTTTAAGGCATTTATTTTGGCCTTACACTCCGTCTTTCCTGTCGGATGTGGGTTGGAGACATTCAAGAGTCTATTCCGAGCCTTCCCACCACGGGCACAAGCAAGGGTGACATATCTAACAGTCTCATCCTCTCCCCTCTCACTTCTTTTAGTCTTCACCCCAAACCCGCATTTCTTACCATATTCTTTATAATAACTGATTAAATCTTCTAGGGAATTAAACTCCATCCCCGACTTTGGCTCATCAATGTCATCCATTTGTGTCTTCTTAAATGTTCCTGCACTGCCAGACTCGGTTTCTTGTCCATCTGGAATATCAGAATTAACTTCTTCGACTCTAGAAGATGTACATGGCGATTCGGTCTCCTCCCCAACAACATATCTATTATCCTCTGTACCCTGAAATCTGCTTGTAACGGAGCTTGTGTTGATGTCCAACAACTGGCCTTCCATGCCATGTTGAAATGGATAACTAGCATTCTGGCAAAAAAAAAAAAAAAACAAACACAATTAAACTCTTGACACAAACCAACTTATTAGAATATAATGGAAAACATGACACCACCACCTGTAGGTTGCTTGGATATTGGTTGACATCGAGAAAAGCTGGTGACCACGCAGTCACTGGTCCATAGTAACCGTGAATTGGTATGTTTGGAGAAGTTGATGGTATGTCCTAAAATGAAATACTTTCAAATAGTTGATGTATTTTGAAAATAAATATAAACTAATCTCTACTCTAATGTTATTGATATATTAAATAAAATTACATACCGCGGATCGGGGATTTGAGCTAGAGGGTCTTAGCGTGCTACGATGTTCTTTTCCTTTTTCCATGCTGAGAGGAAGATAATGCAGCTTGTCAATAGCAATATTGTATAACATAACATCCAACCACATTAAAATCTACGAACTAGTATGTCAGACATTTTGGACCACCAATCACCAACTACTAGGGGTATAGAATTTGGTTATTTACCACAAAAATATAAAAGACATGCTCGATACCACGTAGTTGATAGTACATGCTCGATACTTGGGATTCAATCCCAACCTAGGAATAAGTTTAATTAAGATCCATAAATGGGAACAAACTGTCAGAATACTAAATTGCCTATATTTCTTTCCTAAGGATCGAAAATAATAGGTTGGATGATCATAAAAGCATTGAAGGAAGGAGTGATACCGTGGGGTCGTGAATTTCAATTTTATTAGTTATTACCAATTGTATAACTCACAACATAAAAGACATCGATAGCATACTCATTCAAATAATCCATTACCTTAAGATCCACATCCCACATAGCAACAAGAAAATGTGTAGAAACTAATGGGAACAAGAAGTTGCCTAGATGTGGACTCAAACCATTCAGGGATGAAAATATTTAAAAAAAAAATTATTACACAACATGCCTTAAAGATGATCCATTTTTCCTTTTCAAATCGTTTTGCAAGCAGAATAAGAACAAGAACAACTTCCAAATAATAGAATGTTTGAAGAAAAACAGAAAATCAAGGAATAGCCAAGAAAGAAATACATCTAACTCAACCGTGGCAGTGGCGTGACAGTGGAAGAAGCAGAGTAGAAATTTCGTTAAACCCACGTCTTTCGGCGGCTAAAATCTGGAATGTGTGAGAACGGCGTCTAACCGCAACATGGCATTCCGTCCACGGCAGCGACCGCATACACAGATGACATCGGAGAGAGAGAGAGAGAGTTTCAGAGCTCGGTCGGAGAGAGAGGGAGTTTCAGAACGCCATCAGCCACCACATACACAGACGGAATAGGAGAGAGACAAAGTTTCAGAGCTCAGTCGAAGAGAGAGAGTTTCAGTTCGGTCATCAGCGAGCTCGGTCGGAGAGAGAGGGAGTTTCAGAACGCCATCGTTCGGTGGCTCTGTTCTGGGTCTAAGCTTTCCCTCCCATTTTCCCGCATATTTCAATCGGGTTTTTTTTTTTTTTTTTAATTATATAAAATTATTATTTTAAATGACGTGGCAGTGCCATGTCAGATGGTTCCGCGCCGGTTACGCAACGGCGGTTGCAAATAGAAGAACTGATTAATACTGATTTATTCATATTTAAAATTTAAATTAACACTGTTTTCAATAAAATTTACTTTTTAATCAACCACATCATATTGATGCATAAATTAATACACAATTATGCTCGCAATTATATTTTTCTAAAAATAAATTCCCATACATATTTGGCGCGCGTGATAGAAATTGTGTCAGAATAAAATGTTAGGTTGACAGCTGACAACTATCCAATCAGTTAATCCTATTTCTCATGGACCACAAAAGGTCCTTGCTGACAATTATCTTTGGGTAGCCCAAACAAGCCACCCATCATTTGGGAGAAGAGCCCCTTCCCACTTTTTCCGCTCTCTTTCTTTTCCCTTACAATTGCTTCAGAGCATTGGTGTCTGGACTTTGGAATTCTTTTACGCGTTGGGACTTGAGAGAAAAGTGATGTTCATGGACCAATGCATCATCACGAGAGCCTTTCTTTGAACACATAACTGCTTTTTCTACAACTTCACGGACTTAGCCTAGTTTGTCATGGACCCCATTGAGGCTTAAACCAGGAATCATGAAAAGGGAAAAAATCAAAATCAAAATCAAAATCTTAAAGAATACGCCAAACTATTTCCATTTTCCTTCTCCTCCGAGACTACTTGCTTAAAATTTTATGAACACTCGAAACAGAAAATTGATCGATTTTTAAGCTGTCGTTTTGTGTTTTGAGTTTTGAGCCGTAGTTTGCTTTAACGAGTGAATTCAGGTCAATTCGAATCCATATATATAATAGTTCAAATAGAAAATTGTCAAGCATGTTGGTGGCTTTTAATCTATTGGCAGTTTTTTTTTTTTTTTTTTTTTTTTCCCTCAGTAAACAAATATATCATTTAGATAAGGAAAATGAGATATATGAGGAGAGGGTGAGGTTCTCTAATAAACACTCCATTACAACAACCACAATGAAAAAGTTATAAATATATAATTTGTTTTTTTTAAAAGCGAGTTTTAGGACCAAATACTTGGTCTCCAGCCATAACCCCACAAAAATGGTGTTGTCTTAGATGATTGTTTTTGCAGTTTGCAAAGTTGTGCAAACTGTTTAGCCACCGTTGGAGGCGATGGAAGTTGAAAGTGTACTGTAGATTGTTATCTTGAGATGTTTTATGAAGACACCCATATTCCCTTTCTTAAGATTTTTGGTTAGGAAAAATATAAACATAGTAGGAAGACCAGCATTGGATGGACTAGACTGCACTGAGCCAAGTTTCTTCACGTGCACTTGTGGTAGCGTGTGGAGACCACACGTTGGCGATTGTGAGATAGGGTGGGGCAAATCTGAAAAATCTTGGAGTCGAGAATCTGCTGATGCGGCATGTGTAACCGACGTATGCATTATGGCGCGGTAACAAGTGATAGCCATGCCTAAAACACCCAAAGCGTAAGTGTCGAGATTTTTGCCACAGTTTCGCTTTATCCCAGTAAATCAATGGCTAGGAGGTTGCATAGTCGGTAGCTAGAGTGTGGTACATATGATCAAAACCAAACTAGTGGGAAAGAGAGATTACCAAAAAAAAAAAAAAAAAAAGAAACTAGCATGAAAACATATATACAAATCAATACTGAAAATTGAATGAAGAGTAAGATGAGAACTAAGGCTCCGCTCTCCTCTCTAGTGGAAACAATCAAAAAGTATAAGTAGCTTTTCTAGAGAGAATAAGTAACTTCTATTTTTAGAAAAAGAGAAGGAAGGAGCTTTATTGTCCTCCGTCATTTTTCAAACACAAATCTTTTATATGATTGTTTTAATCGGAGGGCATTTTTGTAAAAAAAAAATTGAGTACTCTTAAACTCTGTTTTGTAAAAATATCTTTAATTTAAAACAAGAGTTATTTAAAAAAAAATAAAAATAAAAAGGAAGTTGCGTTTCCATCATTACTCAATCAATTTGGGTTGAAACAAACCTTTTTGGCATTCTTAAGTAAGGCTGAACAGGTCTGTGCAGATGAAAGAATAGTTCTAATATTCTTTATTGGAACTAACCTCCCACCTAAAAATATTGGTTGAAGTGTGACACACGGGCGAGTAATCTTTTTTAAGATATAGTGGGGAACGCGTGGATTGATGTGGATGGGTGATTTAGTACACGACAAGGTGGAAAGGGCAATGCAACCCAAAACAACAAAGTACCAATCCTTTTCTACTATTGAGAAATGAGACCCATAACATTCATACTGTCTTGAAAGAAAAATAAATAAATAAATACTGGGATGAATGTAGAAGATAATAGGATAGGATTTGGATCCTTTGATTGGGGTTTACCCATGTTATTCTCCCCCCAAAATAAGAGAATTTGATCATTATCATCTTATGTGTCAATTGATGATGATATCTGTAATTTGAATTTGTAAAAATGAAATAAAATTCAAATTGAGATGGTTACAACTTACATATCATATCACATGCACGGATGAATGGAGCACAAAATCTGTGAACCTCAACATTCTTTTTCATTGTCATTCATTTGATCCATTTTCTTGATATGTCCCTAAGGTGTTAATTTTGTAAATATATCTCTGAGAGAGAGAGAGAGAAGGGATTGGGGAGATTTTTTTATGGTGAAGGAGCGCTAGGTGTGAGTTTATTTCTAATCCTATATATGCTCTGTTCCTTACAAATCATATATATGTTCATTAATTCTAAACCATGAATATTGTAAAATTTAGGTTTCACAGAGAAATTGAATAAGAGTGATATATGACTTATTACTTGATGTTGAACACCAATATCTTGTTCGAACAACACAGTAGGGTTCTAAATTTTAATACACAATGGTTAGGTTTTCTAGAATGTCTTGTAAATATATATATATATATATATATATATATATATATATTTTACATCATAGTAAGTTTCTTTTTATGTTCTTAAAAAAAAGGCCCTTAGAGAAAGCAATATAGGATATTCTTGAGAGGAAGAAAAGGGGCATGAGTTTTTTCTTACAGAAAAATTTAAGACCACTAAAGAGATACATTCCCTTTTTCAGTTTTTTGCAAATACTGTTAGGATAGTTATAAGAGGCTAAGTTAAAGTGAAATAGTAGAAGAAAATCAAAAGAAAATAGCAATTGGACACAGAATACAAAGATTTAAGTGGTTCGGCTCAGTGTGAGTCTACATCTACTGGCAGGGTTTGTCCCAATGAATTTACTATTAACAAAGGTGAAGTATAAGAGATCAATTACCAAATCCTCAATTATAGAGCCCCAATATACCCAATGAATTTTAGGAATCTCACAAAAAGATCTCTCTTTCTTTCTCTATATTCTAGTTGCTCAAAATCTCTATTTCTCTCTTGAGTGGCATGTTGAATGAACAATATATCTGGCATTCACTTGAGCTAACTATTAAACAAACAATCTGCCTAGCGTTTGCTTGAGCGGGCTGTCGAGCCAAAGTTTGCTTTGGTCAAGGCTGAGCCATAATCAAGCTAGGGTCGAGCCATAATAAATCTAAGTCTTTGGAATAACATTTTAAAAGGAATCAAGCTACACTTAACAAATCTCCACCTTAACTTGAATTCCATTAAGCCTAAAACAAGTTTCATAAAACCAAGAGTCAATCCCCTCCACCAAATCCCCTAAGGGAATCACAGACTTTAAACACCAATAAAGTCTAAACAAAGTTCAAACTTGTACACTGTAATTGGCTTTGTCATTATATTTGCTGGATTCTTAGTGGTACCAATATTCAAAATTGCTATCACACCCTATGTAACAACCTCTTAAAGAAAATAATACCTTACATCAATGTTGTGACGCCCCCAAATTCCGCTTGGGATTGAACGGACATTTGAAGCGTCGAGACATGCAACACAAGGTTACCTGCCCCCGTTCATGACATATAAGATGCAATGTTCCTAACATGCATCTAACATTATGCAATATTCGCAGCGGATAATCTTTTTCTTTAGCAATACTATGCACCAACTAAATATATCCCAAATACTTGAAACATAATTCATACATAAAGGCATACTAAAAAGCCGTGATCACCACACTAGTCTAAAATGGTTGTGATCAAAAGAATACTTGAGATACAACTCCAAAAGTACAAGTATTAACCTAAGTTAAATACTATACCATCATCAACATCGCACCGTGGCCTAGTCGACCGTATTCAGTTGGTCAGATTCCAATTCTCCTTTGGGTCCTGTAACAAGATCTACCATTCGGGGGGAATGGTAGTTGGGACTACCACAGTGAGATTTGATTACAAATCTCAGTAAGTTAACATAAAACTTATACACAGGTTAAAAATGCATGCATGGCAGTAAAAGCATAAATGCATAATTATAGTCATACATAAACATAGTATAACTTGACATATAGCATGACTTAACCAGAACTTAAGCGTGAACTGAACTTGACTTAACATGGCATGAACTTAAGCTTAAAACATAACATGAACAATCAACATAACATGAACGTGAAACATAACATGGACATGAACATAACATAACATGAACGTGAGCTTGAACGTATCATAAACGTGAACATAACATGATGTGAACATGAACTTGGAACATAACATGAACATGAACATAACATGTACGTGAGCATAACATAACATGAACTTGATCTGAAACTTGACTTAACATAAACTTGGAATCTTATTTAATTGTCTTGATTAATAACGTGCATTAATACGTACTCCACAGTTGTTGTGGCCCCACGTATTCAAGTAACATAAAACATAATACGTACTCCACAGTTGTTGTGGCCCCACGTATTCTACATGTCACAATTGCTGTGTCTCATGTAGTGTATGCTCCACAGTTGTTGTGGCCCCATACTTCATGCTCCACAGTTGTTGTGGCCCCATGAATTCACATAACATAAAATATAATACGTACTCCACAGTTGTTGTGGCCCCACGTATTCTACATGTCACAATTGCTGTGTCTCATGTAGTGTATGCTCCACAGTTGTTGTGGCCCCATACTTCATGTAACATAAAATATAATACGTACTCCACAGTTGTTGTGGCCCCACGCATTATAAGTAACATAAATATAATACGTACTCCACAGTTGTTGTGGCCCCACGCATTATAAGTAACATAACATTAAATATAATACGTACTCCACAGTTGTTGTGGCCCCACGCATTATAAATAACATAAAATATAATACGTACTCCACAGTTGTTGTGGCCCCACGCATTATAAATAACATAAAATATAATACGTACTCCACAGTTGTTGTGGCCCCACGCATTATAAATAACATAAAATATAATACGTACTCCACAGTTGTTGTGGCCCCACGCATTATAAATAACATAACATAAATATAATACGTACTCCACAGTTGTTGTGGCCCCACGCATTATAAGTAACATAAATATAATACGTACTCCACAGTTGTTGTGGCCCCACGCATTATAAGTAACATAAAATATAATACGTACTCCACAGTTGTTGTGGCCCCACGCATTATAAATAACATAAAATATAATACGTACTCCACAGTTGTTGTGGCCCCACGCATTATAAATAACATAAATATAATACGTACTCCACAGTTGTTGTGGCCCCACGCATTATTATAACATAACATGTCTTATCTTTCTTAATGCATGTGATATTATTTAATATCATATACTTTTCTAACATGGCGTATACTTGTAAATGGCATAATATGATTTAATCATAAACATTTCATGGCATACATGTATCATATGGCATACTTAACATGGCATACTTATAACATACATCATTGTATGGCAGAAAAGATTATTTAACAGATAATTATTCATGAGAGATTAAATCATACGTAACAGATAAACATGTAATGACATAGCATGACATGGCATATACGATAACATACATACATAAATTGTAGTTCTCTTACCCATCACACATACACAATAAACTGATAGTAAGTTAGAGGCTAACTTACCTCGATCGTCGCGTTCTATGAGAATAGAGCGCGAGACACGAGGAACTGCACAACAGCTGGAAGAGGAACACTCGAGTCCTTAAGATTTTCACTTCTGAACTCAATTGCCATATTGTAAGCACTTGCAACACCACGGCCAACTTGAGGTTTCACTATACTCGGAAGAGATAAATTGACTTCAGAAAGCCTTTGCACTAAAACAAGTTCATTAAAATTATCAATAACAACCAAACAAACAACTCATTTCTCAATCCATATACTCTTAGCCATAGTCAACCACAAGATGACACCAGTCATCCCGGACTATAATCCATATCATCACTGCTTCGGGACACTGTCATACAGTTTCCCAACATTACACCATACGCTCCACACTTCTCTGCTACGCCATTCAACCCTTCGTGACACGCCATCCGATGTATCACGACTTAATACAGAGTACACTCACGTGAACTCTCTTCCATCCACACTACAATACCCATCACTGCGATACACGTCTCACGGTGCATCGCTACGCGACACGGAGTACGCGCTACGCGTACTTCCTTCGCTACAACTCTCATCAACACGATGCACATCACACGATGCATCGCCATACAACACGGAGTACACTACATGCGTACTCCCTTCCTTCTACGACACACATCACTACAGTGCACGTCGCGCGGCGCGTCGCTGCATTACACAGAATACGCTACACGCGTATTCTCTTCACACAACCCGCCGTATCACATCTACGGCATCCATCTCACGCCTATACTTCACAGCACAGTCCACAAAATACACAATCAAACGCAACACTTCACAACCACACTTCGCTTCACAACTACGCAACGAATTCCACAAATACAACTACACAATCCACAAACCAACCAACTATTTTAAACGTAAAATAACTAGAGATAGAAGGTTATACCATCGACGGGATAACCCGTGCGTCGCTCGTTGTTCGTCACGAACATGCGTCGGAGGAACGTACGTGGCGGCGTACGGTGGCTGTCCACCACATAAAGTGGTAGTTTGGGCTTGAGAAAGGCTAGGCGTGGTCTTGGAAGACTCATGATTTTACAGCTGTCGGTGAAGAACAAAATACGTGATTTACGGAAAAGATAAACTATACGCGTGATTCCAGATGAGGGTAAAGACAAGAGAGATGTGATTGCTGTCGGGAAATAATCCAAAACTGATAATTTTAGCGGGCTGTTACAAATGTGCTTGGTTCTCTCCTGATACATTTGATTTTTGGTTAAATGTATTGCACTCAAGTTATCACAAACATAGAAATTTCATCCTACTATAGTTCCAAATCACTGATTAGACATTTCAACAAAATGGCTTCCTTCACAACTTCTACTGATGCCATGTATTCTGCTTCTGTAATTGACAAAGCAACAGTGGATTGTAGTGTTGTTTTATAACTAATAGCTGAACCACACAAAGTGTAAACATACCTTGTCAATGATATTCTTTTGTCTAAGTCCCCAGCATAATCAAAATAAACACAACCAATAACCTTGGAACTGACATATGTTTTTCTATCAAAGTCTAAGCTAAAATTCGAAGTCCCTTTCGAATAACTCAGTATCCATTTCATAGTCTGCCAATAAACCTTACTCAAATTAGCCATGTCTATGCTAACAACGCTCACTGCCTTTGAAATATTTAGACGAGTATGAACTATTGCATACATAGTACTGCACTAGCATATGGAATACTAGCCATGAATTGTTCCTTCTCGTCTGTGCAAGGATATAGAGATGCTGAAAGTTTAAAATGTGTAATAAGCGATGTACTTACTAGTTTGGAATTAGACATTTCAAATCTCTCAAGAACTTTCTCAATGTACTTTCCTTGGGACAACTACAACTTTCTAGCTTCACTATTTCTGTGGATCCACATCCCTAGAATCTTCTTTACAGCATCTAAGTCTTTCATTTCAAACTCATTATTAAGTTGAGTTTTCAACAATCTAACATCAGACATGCCTTTGGCAGCAATAAGCATATCATCAACATAAAATAATAAATAAATGAAAAATCCATCATACAACTGCTAGTAACAAACACAATTATCATAATTACTTCTTAAAACCATGAACAATCATAAAAAAATCAAAACGTTTATATCATTAGTCGAAGATTGCTTCAAACCATATAATGATTTTTTTAATCTACACACATGACCTTCTTTACCTTGAACAATACCCCGAAGAACCCGTAGCAATACAATCTGTGGCTCATTGAGCTTTTCTATCAAACATCTCTTACGCATTCATCCATATCCATTACAGTAGCTTACATTGCAACCATCGTTACCTTCATTACAACAACATATGTTATTACAATCATATAATACAAGAGGGTTCTAACACGGAAAAAAAAAAATCTATTTTGCAAACCCAACACCAAAAGTGAGTAACATTCGGTCCACGAGCAGAAAGAGAGGGGATTGATTTTCCTGACTCTTTTTTTTTGGTTGAAAGTTGAGGTTTTAGTTAAGGTCAAAGCCATTAAAGATATTAATTTACATTGAACTATCGATCTTAAAGTTAAAATAATAATATAATATTATGTATTTCAATAATAATATTTTTAAATAAATGTTTTATATATTTTACAAAAACACTCTATATATTAATTAATAATTTAATTTTTACTTAAAATTATTAATTATTAATTATTTTTTATATCAACCTAATTATCCAATATAATATGGTCATGTTCACTAATGAAAGTTTTAAAGTTGTGAGGGAGTTGGTAGGCTTCTACTGGAGTAAGGCCAAAAAAAGGGGGACATGCTTCGGAACTGTAATCTAATTCCCGTTATGTTTGGAGGATAAAGAAAGGTTGGTTAAAAATGTAATTGTCTATAAGTAATGTAGGAGTTGAACTCCACACGCAATGATGTTTGGCTGTTAGTCACAGGATGTTCCACGAAAACGAATTGAAATATCTCAATGTCTTAGGATGGAATCTGGAATATGTTATTTTAAAATGGGTAGCCAACCTTCTCTGAATTCGTTATTGGCCACATGAGATTCTGAGAAACCCCCTAGAAACTCTGTAGAAACATTTGTCTGATTGTAGGTTAAAAAGTTAAATCCAAGCCATGTTAATAAAGAAAATGAAAAGGAAAGTGGCAGAAGATGCTCTTTCCTACTACCATTCATGATGATGCCTTCACTAACTTAATTACATTATTTTTCTTGGTTCCTACGCTAAACTTTGAGGATTTCCTCGTGCAAAACTCATTGGAATTGGTAAATTGTAGAGGTTTTTCTTGATCCTCATAAAGTTTAAAAAATTTTAAGGTGCTTAAATTTCACATATTTCATTTAAAATAAATAAGTAAATTAGAAACTCACATGAAAAAAATTATTATTTTTTTTTATAAAAAATGGACTCTTATTTTTTTTTTTAAAGAGAATATATGAGATTTACAAACCTTAATACTGTAAATTTATATATAACATTACTCATTTTTTAGTCATTTAACTTACTATAACATGTCAAATAAATTAAACCTCACCAAAAGAGATGAAGACTGTGATTCCCATACGATAATAATAATGGTAGGTGGTGTATTAGATTCCACATTATTTAAGAATAAGAAATTTTTACTCTTTATAAAATTTTAATGGAACTCTAATTGTATTATTGACTAGTCATTTTGAAATATAAACTATGTAATTTGAACTTTCCATTCAAACATTACAAAGATTTACAAATGTCATGTTAAAAAATAACTGCTTTTTTTCTTTATCCCAAACATAAGAAAAAAGAGACACTATTTGTCAATTAGAGATTAATCATGACCTAATATATATATTATATACGTATGTATATATATGTACCATATAGAAATGAATATGCTATCATGCTCTTGAGTACGAAATTATTCCCTACTCAATCATTCATTCAAGACCTTGTACTTGTACTTGCATACAACTATACCTCGTTTAAAAATTAAACCAATGTGTACCGTTTTGATACCATCTTTTACCCTTTTTCTTGCTTTCTGCGTATTTTATTTTCATCTACGAATGTTTCTTTTGTTAGACATCCGGCTTTATTCTAGTTGTTGATGTGCTTGACCAATCAACGCACACAAGACATGTGATGAACGGACGTGATTTAAGATCGGACTACTGACGGAAAAGATGCAAGCAACTATAATTGTGTTACTATACGACACCGTTCTGATTTTAAAGTGAGTGACCATCGGCATTTTCGCTTTCTGTTCAATCACACTGTCGTACAGGTCAAAAAATTACCCTTATTTTACGTTCTTATCTGAGCGCGTGACCACCACACAAAAAAAAATGATATTTCCCTTCAGCCAAATGCCTAGATATATGGAAGATAGAAGAGACATATCGTAAAACCAAATAAGTAGAAATATTTGAAGAGACTGTATGAAAAATATTATTAGTTATAAAAAGATATCATAAAAATAAATTTATAAATTGACATAATTTGATATAATATGTTAAATTGTAAAATAGATCTAACGTATCATAAAAGATTATTTTAATTAATAAATTAATTTTTATTAAAACTTTTTGTAGATGTAACATTTCTCCATTCAAAATACTAGAATTGAGAGTTTACATTTAAATTATTAATTTTAAATTATTTAAAAATAATTTATTTAAGTATAGGTAAAAACTAAAAGAGAAATAATTTGTACAGTTGGAGTGCAAGCCCCACATATATATATATATTTTAAAAAGTGAATAAATATGTGTCATACATAAAAAATTTATTTTTTAATGGAGTTTTCAATTATTTAAAATAATATATCTATTTAAGTATAGGTGAAAATTAAAAGAGAAATAATTTCTATAGTCGGAGTGCAAGCCTCACACATTTTAATTAAAAAAACTGGGTAAAAATTTAATTTTTAATGATGGGTCCATTCTTTTTTTAAAAATTTAACTTTAGAAGTATTCTAGAATTATATCTAATATTACTCTAATTAAATATCTAGCATTATTTTAATTAAGCTTATCTCTTGTAAAATTATATTTTTAAATATACAAAATATAATTATTTTCCCTTCTATAAATTCCGAACGCTCAGTCTTTCGAGAGTAATGTTACATACAGTCGTGTTGTTGAGTATATAAACGTTTTGTAATCATTTTGAAAAAGAATGAAATCCTTTATTAAAAAATTAATTTTATTTTATATAGATCTCATATTTACTTACATTTTATAAAAAGATCATGACAAACTTGCACACTCAAGTCACAACTATAAATATTATTTCTCCCCTCCCAATATCCCTATTCAAAAGTGGAGCGTGGTTTCAATCTCTTCAAAATGGAGAGTGAAGAAACAGTATTATCAGAGTCCATATGAAAATTACTAGTACCGGTGGCTTCATTTATTGAATGGTAAAATTCCAAAACAAAAGAAACCAAAGCAAACTCAACAACCCACATCCTGGCTCCTCAATTTTCACGCACGTTCCTGCTTTCTCACTCTACCTCCTACTGCTTTTCTCAACGGAATTATTCTCTCCCTCCGTGAAACCAAGATAACTTATACCGTACTATAAATATTACGGGGTCTCCTCTTTCTTTCATCAAACTGTGCATGTTGTTTCAGAGGGAACATAGGCTCCTGTGTGCGTGCGCCTGCCTGCGTATCTTCGCAGAATAATCGAAGGAGAGGAGATTGTCATACATTACTCTCACACTCCGCTCATGTTCTTGGCAGTACAAAGAGAATTGAAGAGATTGACCAAGGATCAAAACCTTTGGTAGTAGTTTCTGGGTTTTTTTGGGGTTCTCCGTTATTGAGTTTTTGAAAGTGATTTTGCATAATCAAGATGTTTGGATGCAAGTGTTTGTGCTGGGAAAGTGAGTATGAGTTCTGCTTATCTGAGCCTGAACCTGAGCCTGAGCCTTTCTCTCTGCCTGCACCTCTCCCAGAGTGGCCACAAGGTATTCCCCTTTAATCAATGTTTAGTCTATTTTTCCTGACTCGAGAAAAATTCTCTTTGGAAATCTGATTTTTGGTTTTTCTGTTTCTTGAAGCATGAGTAATATTTTCTGCGAGTAGCTCTAAAAAAAAGAAACAAAAAACCCTCTGAAATATATGAATAATACCGAAATTATGAAGTTGATTTTATGGTATCATTTTCTTTTCTTTTTTTAATCTAAGGCTTATTTGAATATTTTTGTCATTCCCCCTTAAGAATATCAGTAAATTGTTCTGGTAACAGCATTGTTCCATCAATAAAATTGGTCACTTTTAGAAGAAAAGCGTTTGGTTAACTCTGTTTTTTTTTATTTTTTTATTTTTGTGGCATAATTCGTGCCATCTCTACATTTCTGATTCAAAACTTGTTTCACATTATTTTTCTCCGGTGTCGGCAAAACATTATTGCTTAGATAACTCCGTTAGACAACAATATTGTAAGATATTTTGTGCCATAGTCGATTAAAGAAGCAGGTTGTCATCTCTCGACTGCTTATTTACTCAGAGCTACTTTGTAGGGGCTATAAACACTGCTTTTTATATAATTCGTCATTTATATTTATAGTCATCAAAGGTAATTGATTAGGGAGTTTTGTTTTCTTGCAACATATAAGCCTTGTTCTACACATTAATGAACTTTGTCAAATTTCTAATACATAGAGTCTCTAGTGCCTTTGAAGTTTGCTCAGAATATGAATTCAAATTTTAAATATTTTTGTGAAATTTGCATAATTTTCTACTTTAGTTGCT
This sequence comes from Carya cathayensis, assembly GCA_011037825.1. Lineage (NCBI taxonomy): Eukaryota > Viridiplantae > Streptophyta > Magnoliopsida > Fagales > Juglandaceae > Carya > Carya cathayensis. Next base: position 380,771 of record QGSO01000679.1, read on the forward strand.
ATCAAATTTCCAATTTTGTTTTGGCATGGGACATAGGGCATGCATTTTTAGAAAGATGAGATGAGTGTTGTATGCCGAGTGAGGAAATATATATAGTTAATGATGCCTTTTAACTTTGTAAATTGACTGAACTGCTCTTATTGCTCCTTTCTTGAAACTGATACAATTGGTCTCTGTGGTTTCCTTTTTTGAACATACATAAAGTGGGATGAAAGTAAGATAGTAGTATGGTATGTGGCATTACACTAATGTAGTGGAAGAATTCTGCTTGCTAAACCACCATCCCCCTCTTATGCCACAATTGGTTTGTGTGGTTTCCTTTCTTGAACATACATAAAGTGGGATGAGAGTAGGATAGTCGTATGGTATGTTGCATTACTCTAATGTAGTGGGAGAATTCTGCTTACCAAACCACCATGCCCCTCTTATGCCACTATGATGAGGTGGCATTGCCTATCAACCTGTAGCGTCTTTATTTCCTGAAACTTGTTTTATATTTTATTTTCTTTGGCATTTCCGTGTGCTGTTTGTGCTTTCTTTTAAGAAACTAAAAATACCATCACCTCAGCTATAATCAGTTTTCTGAACTCTAAATTTGCTCATCTGACACCCCCCCCCCCCCCCCCCCCCCCCCCCCCCCCCCCCCCCCCCCCCCCCCCCCCCCCCCCCCCCCCCCCCCCCCCCCCCCCCCCCCCCCCCCCCCCCCCCCCCCCCCCCCCCCCCCCCCCCCCCCCCCCCCCCCCCCCCCCCCCCCCCCCCCCCCCCCCCCCCCCCCCCCCCCCCCCCCCCCCCCCCCCCCCCCCCCCCCCCCCCCCCCCCCCCCCCCCCCCCCCCCCCCCCCCCCCCCCCCCCCCCCCCCCCCCCCCCCCCCCCCCCCCCCCCCCCCCCCCCCCCCCCCCCCCCCCCCCCCCCCCCCCCCCCCCCCCCCCCCCCCACCCTTCCCCTGAAATTCGAATAATGTGTTACATTGTCCCTGTCTAAGATGTTAATTTGGAGGGAAATTGAATAATGTCCCCTGAACATGCTGATCGGGTATTTGGTTCGATAGCTAACATAAGCTATCAAATATCAATCGATTTAGAAAGCCAACTTTGATTACTATGTTGGGTTCAAAGCACATACATTACATATGATTACATGTGGCACCATGGTAATAAATGATCTTTTTATTTTTTTTAAATTTTTATTTTTATATAAGTAGAACCTGTTAAGTAAATGATCTTCAATATCAACTGAATGCTTTGGAATATTTGTTTACCTCATTTTTTGGATCTTGAACTGATTTTTATAATAATTAAAAAAAAAAAAAACTGATTTTAATAATCTGTCTATTATGAAATTATAAAGTGCACTTTTATGCACATTAAGCTCACACAAAAAGTGATAAAAAGTGCTAGTTCTTTTGTAATTCGGCATTGGCTCTTTGTGCTTGTGTGTGCTTTTACCAACATTGCTTGAGTCTCAATACTGGCTTGGAAAACATGTTTAAAAGTCTTAGAATCAAAGTTCTGGTCACGGAAATCACCCATGAACTTCACATGTAGAATCAAAACTGGTAGAGTAGAACACTGGAAACCAAGATCACCATTGCTCACACTCAAATGACTAGGAGAATAAGCAGGCCTAGCATATAGCAGTGGTGGCTGTAGAGAGGTTAGTGAGGGAGGTAACGGAGTAGGCTTGAGATGCATGGCCATATAGGAAGGAGAAATGGTGAACCAAAATGGGGGCATTCCTCATGCTATTGTGTATGATTTGTTGTAGAGATGGGGTTGGCAGAAGTTGAAAATGATGACGGCAACGGGGGCGAGGTTGAGGAGGCTATGGAGGACAGGGGAAAGGAAGGGGTGGAAGAGAGTTTGGGTGAGTGAGGTATAAGAACATAAATATAGCAGAAGTCTCTTGGGTATTTCACCTATTTCAAATGACTATACCAAGGTAATTTAGTCGATATATATTGCCATTCAACATGTGTAGCACATTTGATGTGATTTCTGTCCATATTAACATTTGATTTAGATGGGACGAGAACATAGAAATAAATTCGAACTAGGGGGTCAATCTTATTGTCATAGAGCATTTTATGGATATTTCAGAAATTTTTTTCTCAATGAAATGCAGCACCCTTATGCTGTTTCCTGGAAGAGAGCAATGTTGAAGCAATGCTTCCTCTTCTGATTGCCAAAGAATAAGATGATGATAAAGAGAAAAAGGAAGTGACTGATACAAAGAAATTGAGTCCAAACCTTAAAGCTTTCAACATTTGAGGGGGTTCAAGATTGATGTGGTCAAATTATCAATTAACTACTCTTTGTTTAATCTTCTATACACAATTGGTAATTAAATATAAAGAAAACTGTTGGATTCAAATAACCATATATTGAACAAAAAACCTCCAATTAAGTAGAACAGTTCATGCTTGAATGAAAAAGATAATGGGTCAGCACACGGTCCTCACAATTCTCAAATGCAATAAAGATGACTACTTCTTTTGCCCGAGACAAAAAGTACAGACATCTTTTATAAGACACATGATCTTTCAGATGTTAACTCCAAATGTTGAAAGCCCATAATCATTACAATAGATAATTAGAAGAATGGTGCTTTATATTTACATTCATGATAAATGCCATCTTTTATTGGCACACACTTGATCTTTCACCAACAGCCGATGCATCTCTAAAGTGGTTAGAGTTAGTCTATATGAATAAAAATAATAACAGAAAAGAAATGGCAACCATCAATATTAATATCCAACTTTTCCTCTTCTTTTTAAAATTCTTAAGTTTCTTAAAAAGTGTGTAGAGTCTAATTTCTTGAATTTTTTATGAAGCAACATCTACTCTATATGGAATTCGTCTACAATGGGATGATGTTGTCTGTTAGATTTTGTAAATCCAACAGATTGTGTTTTGAATCAGGTAGCATATGAGAAAGCAGATGTCATTCGTAATAATACAGGAGCAACTGTCATATTTGCCATAATTTATACCTATAAAAAACTATATTTTCCATAATTTATAAAGTACTACTTAAGTTAAGTTATTGCTCACTTGAAGTAAATTTTTTGCTGTGGTGTGTGCTTTTTGATTAGTATCATTAATTAGAAATTAATAATTATCAAAAAGATAGTTTTAACTGTAGTGTGCCAAAGTATCTAGCTTTTCTTAATACTGTACTGTCATCTACTCAGGCCAAGGTTTTGCTACTGGAAGAATATGCTTAGGTGATATAGAAGTTTTCAAAGTCACTGAGTTTGAGAGAATTTGGAGCTGCAACCTATTGCATGGAAAACCAAAAGGTCTCACATTCTACAAACCTGTGGGGATCCCAGATGGGTTCTTCTGCCTTGGTCACTTCTGCCAGCTGAACAATCAGCCATTGAGAGGGCATGTTCTTGTGGCTCGTGATGCCACTTCTGCCAAGGAGAAATCTGGTTCTATCAGTGATTCAGCATTAAAATTGCCAACTCTAGGAAAGCCCCTCAGCTACACGCTGATTTGGAGTACAGATACACAGCACAATGGTTGTGGTTACTTTTGGCTGCCAAACCCTCCAGCGGGTTATAAGGCCATGGGATTTGTAGTTAGTGACAAACCAGAGGAGCCTAAACTTGAAGAAGTTAGATGTGTCCGAGAGGATCTTACAGAAAGTTGTGAAACATGTGAACTTATACTTGTCACGGACTCAGAATTCTCCGTGGATCCTTTTCAGGTTTGGAACACAAGACCATGTGAGAGGGGGATGTCATGTACAGGTGTTTCTGTAGGGACGTTCTACTGCAGCACGTACATTAATCCTGAAGATGAGCTAAATATTGCATGCTTGAAAAATCATGATTCCACCCTACAGGCTATGCCAAATCTGGATCAGATTCATTCACTTATCACGCACTATGGGCCAACAGTTTTCTTCCATCCTGAGGAGGTTTATTTGCCTTCATCAGTGCAATGGTTTTTCAAGAATGGGGCCCTATTATACCAAGAAGGCAATAAAAAGGCTCTACCCATCAATTATAGGGGGTCGAACTTGCCTTGTGGAGGGAAAAATGATGGTGAATTTTGGATAGATTTGCCAATTGATGATGTTGCCAGAGATAATCTGAAGAATGGAAACTTAGACAGTGCGGAGCTCTATGTTCATGCAAAACCAGCTCTGGGAGGAACTTTTACCGATATTGTGATGTGGGTTTTTTGCCCTTTTAATGGACCTGCCACCATTAAAGTGGGTTTGGTGAGTATTGCAATGAGCAAGATAGGGCAACATGTTGGTGACTGGGAGCACTTCACCCTCCGTGTGAGCAATTTCACTGGAGAACTTTGGAGTGTGTTCTTCTCACAGCATAGTGGTGGTGAGTGGGTGGATGCTTTCAACTTGGAGTTCATCGAAGGGAATAAGCCCATTGTGTATTCCTCTAAAAGTGGTCATGCTAGCTTCCCGCACGCTGGGACTTACCTTCAGGGGTCATCAAAGCTGGGAATAGGAGTGAGAAATGATGCTGCTCAAAGCAAATTTATTATTGACTCGAGCACGAGGTATCAGATTATTGCAGCTGAGTATCTTGGTGATGGAATCATTGAGGAACCATGTTGGTTGCAGTATATGAGAGACTGGGGTCCAACTATTGTGTACGATTCGCGATCAGAAATAGATAAGTTAATTGATCTGCTCCCACTGTTTGTTAGATTCTCAGTGGAGAACATATTTGATTTGTTTCCAACAGAGCTTTATGGTGAAGAAGGGCCAACTGGCCCAAAGGAGAAGGATAATTGGGTAGGCGATGAAATATGCTAGCTCTTCCTCACATAATTCTTACCTGGGCATTTTCTTCTTCGTTTCAGTGTGTAGCCTTGTGTTAAGAAGGATTCAACTAGTCATTGCAGCTAGCAGCTTGCTGCCATATCAGTTCTGCATAAAGATTGAAGCAAAATGGTGATCTGGCGCTTGTGTATCAATGTAGATGTAATCCCATTACAACAAATATGAAATGTCCTTCTTACTGGCTGGAAAGGATCCTAAAAGTTAAATGTTCAGCCCATGCTTTTTTAAGATTATAAAAACTTGGATAGTTCCACAAAATTCCTGCAGATATCATTTATGCACCATTTCTTAGCGTAGACGACCGAGTTCTGACAGAAAACTCTGTTGCTGCATGATTGTGCGCGCGCGCTCTCTCGTGTGCGCATGTATGTTCGACCCACTAGCAGCAAGATTGGTGGAACACAGAAGGTGTGCAGAGACACGAGACATGGAGGAAAGCTAGTTTCGTAAACTATGGCAATATCTGAGAAAACATGATGCTTGGATACGCGCTTTCTCCTAAAACCTGTTAAAATCTGTTGCATTTTGAAGGGGGTCTGGAGCCGGCATTTGTTGTGAATTTGTGTTGTTTTGTCCTGTTTGTTTTTGGTTCGGGACGATCATCCTAGTTATTTGTGGTGTTCATGTACGCGCTCTTTTAGCCTTTCCTAATTTTGCTCTGGCAACCAGGAGTAGCCTAGGACATTGCGCAGTCAGACAGACCATGGAATAGTTTTTAATATTTTTATGTTAATAATCCTAACAAATTTAATGTAAAGGAAAGAAAACAGACAGTTAATATAGGAAGATCCGAAAAAGTGGAAGTGTTCGTATCTTTAAATTTCAAATTGGATAATATTTATTTACAAGAACTTTCAATTTAGTTTGTTTGAACTTTCATTACTAAATTTATGGACATTCGACATAAGATTTAAGAATGAATGATGTGGTCTAACTGCAGCAGAGCAAAGCTCATTCCTCGAAAATTATATTTACCATAGATATACATATAGCTTCAAATAAAAATAGTAATCTAGTTGGAGGTAATTTTTTGTTTAACTTTTTTTAATAAATTTTTTTTATTGATCAATTCCTTTAAATCAAGGAAATAATACATGGAGAGTAATCCTCCATATCAACTATAACATCAGAAAATAGGAAGGCAGCCTTTGACAATGCATGACCAAAAACATTAATCTATCTTCTAACATGGTGCACTGACCACTTGGTAAATCTCCCAAGTTTCTCCTTGATTTCATTCACAGACATTCTAGCACTAGTCCAGGACTCTGCTTTTGTTATGGCGTTGATAACCTATAGGGAATCTCCCTCTAAGATAACATTCCTCAGCCCCAAATCGATCCTAAACATTGTAGCTTGAAGTGTCCCAAATGTTTATGCTAAAAGAGGGTTAGGAAACATAGTTTTTTTTCGTACTCATTGTGGCTATAACCCTTCCTTCCCAATCTTGAGCTATTATTCCTATGCCAATCTTGCATTGAATCCTATCAACAGTGGCATCCTAGTTAATTTTAAAGACATTCTGTGAAGTAGAGGTGTGCATCCGGACCGGATTTTTATTCGGTCCGGTCCGGAAATCCGGATCCGAGTGAATCCGGGCGGTTGTTATAAACACGGATCTAGTTACGGATCTGGTTTTAAAACCTGATAATCTGTAACCGGATGATACACTCGTTCATTTCCTTTTCTTTGTCGAAAACGACGTCGTTCGCTTACATTTTATTTCCTTAGTCTGTCGAACGAATCTCACTCAGAACACTCTTCTCTCATGCTCGTCTCTCAACCCTAGTCGTGGCGATTAGTAACCATTGCGATTCAGCAAATCCGTCTGTCTTTGTCTCGAAAGCTAAGGTATGTTAATCTCTCTCTCTCTCTCTGTGTCTTTGTCTCTCGCTCGGTTTGGGTGATTTCTTTTTTCTAGGTTTCTATTGGATTTTCACTTGGGTTTGTTTGGGTTTATGTTTGATTTTCTGGGTTTAGTATTTTGTGAAGCTGATGTTTATATTATGCTTTATATCTCTTTCCTTTTTAATGCTTTTGGTTTCTCTGTCTATGCCTCTATCTCGGTTTAGTTGGATTTTTTTTTCTGGGTTTGTAATTTGATTTTCGCTTCTGTTTGGGTTTGTGTTTGATTTTCTAGATTTAGTACTTTGTGAAGCTTATGGTTCGATTATAGAATGGAAAAAACAGAAAAAAGGGTTTTGACAGTGGGTTAAATATTAAATGAGACTTTAGTTGAAATGTTCATGTCCCGGTTGTAGTTGGCTTATACTTTGTATGTTTGATCATCAAATCAAATAAGGGTAACATCTTTAAAACACTTTGGAGGCTTTCATCCATAGTGTGTCTTTCTTCCATAGACAGAGTCCTCGAGAGTTGCTTCTTGTGAGAAAGTGAAGTTTTGATAGAAAAATGCAAGCATTTTAATTGTTAATACAACAGAGAGAGCAGGCCTCATATTCTAGACAAATAGTTCCAATCTCGGCTCTAAGTATTTGCATAAAAATTATCACTAATTTTGTAATATTTTTGTTAGAAAATAACATGTGCCAATGAAGACAAATTAAGCTTTCCACTAAACTAGATTGAAGGATTCTATTAGCTTATCTGGTGTCAATAAGGAGGATGTACATAACAAATGCTTTTTTAACATGTTTAATATAAGTGTCTTGAGGGATACTTGTCAATTTAGTAGTTTGTGGAATTTTTTTCTAATACAAAGCATACAATGTAAGATAATCTGGGTGTCAATTTAGCAGTTTGTGGAATGACCTTATCTAGTGTCAATGTAAAATCTGGATCCAGGTGAATCTGGGTGTCTTGTTAGTGTGAGTTTTAGCCTTCCACTTCCCACATCCCATATTTGGTTGGGCAAAAATAATTGAGCTTTGGAATAAAGCAGTTTTTTAGTTTAATTGACTCAATTTTGCCAGGTTTTCTGCCCAAGTTCCCCAAAGCAGTTTTTAAAGATAATAGTTACCTAACCATTTCCAAGTTTGCATCAACAATAGATTGCTTGTGTGCCAAGATACATAAATACTTGTTTCCCAAATTATGATAGCAGTTT
>QGSO01000680.1:0-37035 GCA_011037825.1 Carya cathayensis
TATTCTCATAGAACGCGACATCGAGGTAAGTTAGCTTCTAACTTACTATCAGTTTATTGTGTATGTGTGATGGGTAAGGGAACTACAATTTATGTATGTATGTTATCATATATGCCATGTCATGCAATGTCATTACATGTTTATCTGTTACGCATGATTTATTCTCTCATGAATAATTATCTATTACACAATCTTTCCTGTCATGCAATGCTGTATGTTATAAGTATGCCATTATAGTATGCCATATGATATATGTATGCCATGAATGTTTATGATTAAATTATATTGTGCCATTTACAAGTATACGCCATATTAGAAAAGTATATGATATTAAATAATATATCATGCATTAAGAAAGATAAGACATGTTAAGGATGACACGGACCTAAGCGTGTTCATCACAAGTTATGTTATGCGGTGCCACGGACTCAAGTGTGGTTCACCTTATGTAAAGTTCATATAAGTTTCAGATCATGTTCAAGTTAAGATATTCATGGGGCCACAACAACTGTGGAGCATGAAGTATGGGGCCACAACAACTGTGGAGCATACACTACGTGAGACACAGCAATTGTGACACGTAGAATACGTGTCATATTTTATGTTACGTGTATTCAAGTTTCAGATCAAGTACATGATAAGTCTAGTTTCAGATCAAGTTCATGTTATGCTATGCTCACATACATGTTATGTTCATGTTCATGTTATGTTCCAAGTTCATGTTCACATCATGTTATGTTCACGTTTATGATATGTTCAAGCTCATATTCATGTTATGTTATGTTCACGTTCACATTATGTCTCAAGTTCACGTTTATGTCATGTTATGTTCAAGTTTATGTTATTTTCAAATTCAAATTTATGTTATGCATGTTTACGTTCATGCTATATTTCAAGTCCATGTTATGTTTCACGTTCATGTTATGTTGCTAGTCCATGTTATGTTTTAAGCTCAAGTTCATGTCATGTTAAGTCAAGTTCAATTCACGTTTAAGTTCTGGTTATGTCATGCTATATGCTATGCTTATGTACGACTTTACTTATGCATTTATGCTTTTACTGCCATGCATGCATCTTTAACCTGTGTGGGAGTTTTATGTTAACTTGCTGAGATTTGTAATCAAATCTCACCGTGGTAGTCCCAACTACCATTCCCCCCGAATGGTAGGCGATGTGGCAGGTTCAGAACAAGGAGCAAATACCGATAGGCTGGAGGATGTTGACTAGACGCCGCGGATGCAATGCAGAGTTTTTAGCTTCTATAGTTAGTTTCCTTTGGGATAGTATTCTAACCTTGTTAATTGAGTTACGCGAGTTACTCGATGAACTGGTTCAATAAGTGTATTTTAGTACTGTAATATAGAGTCTAGTCACCCATGTTTTGAGAGTACAGTTTTCTGAGACCCGTGCTGTAATTGTGGTTATTTATTTTGTTAAGTATGCATGGATTATGCTTTAATTATTTGGGATGTTATAAGTTTGGTGCATAGTATAAAAAGAAAAAAAAAAAATTATCCGCTGCGAATATTGCATAATGCTAGATGCATGTTAGGAACATTGCATCCTATATGTCATGTACGGGGGCAGGTAACCTTGTGTTACATGTCCTGACGCTTCAGATGTCCGTCCGATCCCAAACGGAAATCTGAGGGCGTCATAGCTTGGGCAATGGAATCATCTCTCTGTGTATCGTCCCGTGGCCCTTGTGTAGATTTCCTTGGTCTCACCATTTTTCCTGCCACCACAACCTTTGACCCCTTTTTAAGAAAATGAATAAAACCAATAACATAAAACCAAACCAAAACCAATCCACATCACAAGAAACAAAAAGAAACCAGCATACAATAACATAGCTAATTAAACAAATACAAGCAAACTAGCTCAAATAAATTCAAAACAATTAAAATACGTCAAAAAGTAACTTTACTTAAAATAAATTTTTAAAACACAACTTAAAAAAAACATTCTGGTACCTCTCCTATGGGACATGTGGTTTTACCCAGAGCCAAACCACTCTGATACCTAATGAGACGCCCCCAAAATCCCCAAGCCCGGACATGGGGAAATCGAGCCGTTCGGATGGTGACAACACGGGTCACCACCCTATCGACGAGTGCCAAGTGTGTGCAAGCGACAAAAGTGCACGAAGAGATACGCAGCGGATAGTAAAGACATAAAACTAAGTACCAGAAACTTTTCTTAAATAAAATACAAAGCGGTTCAAAGATACATAATAAAATATTACAAGTCATAAATATTGTTTCAAAGCCAACTACAAAACATAAACTTCAACTCAGAACTCCGGCGGAGCCGCATCCTCGGGCTCAGCCTCCTCCTTCTCCTCGAACTCTGTACCAAAATCTACGGTACCAAAAAATGGTACCGTAGGTAAGTTATAGCCCAAACACCACTAGATAAAAACATATTAAACTCAAACAATATGCATGAATAAATGCCAATGCACAAAACTCACAAACCATATTTTTTCCAAGCACGCCAAAAACCCATTTGGCTAAAAAACATATCCTTTAAATAAAAACTCGCCATTATCCCCGATAACGGCCCAAGACATACCGTTTAAAACCAAGCCTCACCATTATCCCAGATAATGGCCCAAATTACCATTTTCCCAGAAAATGGATCACAAGTCCTCAATACATCCTCGCCATTTTCCCAGAAAATGGCCCGTATCCGAAAACCATAAAAACCAACCGATTATGCATGCACCATGACCTCCCCTAGGGATCATCCGCACACTCTGGCTCAGTGCCACACCGCAGGTAACGTCTACGCGTGTGACACCTACACGAGTGATGCCCAGACTCGCGCCTCGCGCGTACCTGGCCAGGCCATCCTTTAGTCCCCACCACTCTAGGAACCACGGAGTCAACACGACAGCGTTACCGTATCGTGCGATCCGGTCGTCGCCCAGCGACAACCCAGGGGATGTCACTCAATATTATCCACTCCCGAGTGACCAGAGGAGCTCCACCGAGATAATAACCTATCCCGGCTTGGGCTCGTGATACGCACGCACCCGAAAATCCATTTACGCCAATAAAACAGGATTTTCTCAATTAAAATAAAATACACGTGCGTGCACCATGTAAATACAAATTTCAATGTTCGACAAATACAACCAACCATAGAACAACAATTCAAGCAACTCCGTCCTCCATCCATCCGACCCCCGAACTCCTCGGACTCAGTCCGGAATCAGCAAACCAACCAAATAAATTATTGTAAGAGCAAAATATAATTAAATCTAAAAGTAGAGTTTGGAAAATACTTACAGAGCTACATAGGATTTTTAGAAGGTTCGGCGCGCGGCAAACGATGGGCAGAAAGCAACGTAACAGTGCAAATGCACTGTAGCCGTGGGTCGCAAAATACCCACTTTTGAACGGGGACAAACCAAGACACCAAATTGATAGGGAATGGTCTAGGGATGTTTATGAAGCTAGTGGAAGAGAGTTTTAGCCGTGGGTGGCGATGGAAACGGCAGTAGAAGCGAAAAACATGCAAATCGGAGCTGAGCTCGTGGGAGTTGCTCCGGTGGCCGATCTAGGCCGGAAATGGGTGGGTTAGGTCGGCAAGAGCAAGAGGTAGGGGAGGAAGTGGTGAAAAGATGGTGGCCGGAGGTGGTGCGACGGCGCCGGAATCAACAAAAAGCCGTGCGGCTTAGATGCGCTTTTCCGCTCAAACGGCGGCACGGTTGGGGGAGATCTTTGCTGGGGTAGTGCACTGGAGGGAGGGGAAGTTTTCTGGGTGGGTGGTGGAGGCCATGCCGCCGGCAAGTGGCGGTTCTGGGTGGAGGAAGAAAAACGGTAACAGGGGAAAAACTGGGTTGGTGCCGCGACTTTGAGCGGCTCGTGGTGGCTAACGGTGGCTCCGATGGTCCTAAAAATTGGAGGGGTTGTAGTCTGCCGTGAGAGGAAGAGAATGGCGGGGGGTGGTGTAAGACACCTCCACCGGATGGCAGAGATATGGCCGGCCAAAGGTGGCTGCGGGGGAAGGCAAAAGTGCAGGGGAGGGAGCTTGACGCGGACGACGCGGGGAAGAGGAAGGAAAAGAAGAAGAAAGGAAACAAAGAAGGAAAAGAAGGAAAAGAAAAGGAAAAGAAGAAAAAAAGAAAAAGGAGAAAAAGAAAAGAAGGGAAAAAGAAATGAAGTCCAAACTTCACTTTCGGGATCCAGAAACTGATCCGCCGAAAACGATATTAAAAACTTAGACGCTAAAATAAATTAAACACTACATCAAATAAATAAATAAACACCATGAAAATATTTTAAACACATCACTAAGCTAAAATATAATAAATAACTAGCAAAAACCAACTATTAAATTTTAAAACCAAAAACGAGCTAAAAAACAATTGGACAGCAATTTAAATTCAACAGCTAATAAAATTTCAATTAAAATCCGATAATTTAAAATAAAAGCACTATAATATTAATTAAATTAAATTATTCCTTCAGTGAAAATACACGTAAAAACGGGTCATCACACATAATTTCTTACATGCTAAAACATTGTCTTTTGACCACAAAGAACAACCCCACAAAGAACAACCCTTGATGTTCTTTGTCTATCCTTCTTCAAATCAACTCCAAAAACTCCAAAATCTCAAGAAAATACTCTTAACATGTTCATAAATCAATCATAAGAAATAGCATGCTTGAAAAAAGAAGTTTACAAAAATCACAAAACATCAACCAACATAATTGGTTTGCACATTCACTCCAAAACCGAGTACTACATGTTTTGATTTTTCATTAAGCCACTGGATCTGAATTTCCATGAACTAAACCATCAAGAAAAAATATCATATGATTTATATTAAAGTCCTAAAAATGATCTAAGCATTAAATTCAAGATAACATGGCAAAAATTGAATAGAAACACAACCCATGAGCCTCAAGTTTGTATTTCAACCAGACCTTAACATGTATAAAAACTCATTCCCTCGAGATCACCACTATAAATCTTCAAAATAACTTCCTAACACATAGATCAAAGTTATAAGAACAACATATGCGAATATCAAAACCATAGAAGCATGCTTTCATAATGAAAGATCCAAGCTTACTTAAAATAGAAACTGTTTTTATACATTCAGTTTCCAACTTTCTGATAGCATGCAAAACTCTTAGTAAAAACTCTCACTATGCAAGAATTTTAAATCCAACTTTGATTTGAATATGTTAGCTCTAAACGATAAAACGATCGAACTCAAATATTTCCAAGAACTTTCTTTAAAAAATCAGATAATCACACACAGTCCAGATTATCACCCAGTATGACCATTGCATGCTTAAACAAACTGTCACTAATCCAGTCACAAAACATATACCAATAGAAACTAGACTCAAAGAGGAACAACTTATGTGAAGATATTTTTGTGACAATTGACTTACAAAAGCTTCGAAACATTTAAGAAAGAAAGGCCAGAAAAGCTGTTTAAAGTCTCTCGTTGAGTTCTCTCCAAGAAAGTGTTTTAAAAGTGACAAAAGTTTAAGGGACAAGCCATGTACAACTGCTGGAGGGGTTGATAGGGAATGTGAGGTTGACTTTTTGGTGATAGGTTTTCAACCAAAACCATGGGCTACAGCACACTAGTTGGGGCTGACATGGGTAGTAGAAGTACACTCGTGGCAATGGGGAAACTTTTCCAAGATTCCGTGCATAGGTGGTGCATTTTGGTGGGCATTAGAGGGCCTAAACTGATTGGGCCTCATTTGGGGTTTCAATAGGATTTGGTATGGAGTTTCGGTTTCTATCAAGCCAAAATCTAATTTTTCTTGGATCAATGAAAATACTATGGTATAAAACAATGGATAAGGGTGTAATGACATGAATTTGAATGGTTAATGATATGTGAAAGTGATTTAATCAAGTGATTAAATACCAAACTAAAACTGCATCATTTAAGGTTTGGAAAATCATTTAGGATTTCGGATTCCACAAGATATTTGGGATGGATTCCAAATATTTAACTTTTCATTAGGGTTCAAACCATCTTTGGTTTGGCATCAAAATGAATGCTTGGATAGAATAATGCTTGGCTTAAGTGGCATGATCACAATACTTGATTTTCCTTCATTTCCTTCATATTTCCATCTCATGATTCCTCTTGGTGACAAGTGTCCTAAAATATTTACAAAGTGTGGCTAAGATTTTGTCAAGTGTCGAAATAAAACTTCTCCAAACTGATTTGGACATTCCACATTGTGATCTGAAAATGACTGGACTGTGTGCTACATGGCGCTAACACAGAAGTTACTACTCAACCCACAAATGGTAAAAATAATTTGTACCATAAATCCTAAATAATCCTATGAAATTAATTTCGTTTCACAAATTTCAACTCCTAAGTGTCTCGAATAAATCAAAATGTGTTTTCAAATAGTTGTTGTCTAGAAAACAAATTGTCACAACTCCACCCTACCATGGGCGAGGTCATGATCCCATACATGTTCTACCCCTGTTATATCTGTATATCATTTTATGCCTATATATATATATATATATATATATATATTTTATAAAGTAAATAATAGGTGACGAGCTCAAACACATCACGCATGTACTCTTAATTTCTAAGCTAACAAAAGGGGAACACCTGATAAACATTTAATTTAACATGCATTCATAAAGGACTCTCAGAGTCCATCATTCATTCATCTAACATAACTAGTTTTAAACAAAAAGGGACTCAGTCCCTACAGTTCATACAAAAAGGAAGTTAAGTTAAAGTATGAGGGGTTACCATCTCCCCATCATAGAGGTTACACTATTACCATCACACATCATAAAATTTACATTGTACTCGAAGGTTCCTTGTCTAAAGGTTAACTTAAATAAACATTCTCACATGGGACCCATCCTCAAAACATATAAACCATAAGTCATCACCAAAAGAACGGAACCAACAAGGGACTACTAAACATCGACCCGTCCCTCCTTGGTAGTGCCCATCTCCTCAACCTCTCCATCAAGAACTGGACTTTTAAAACATAAACACAAAGTGACTCTAATACTCAATAAGCAGTACACCATGTTATTAACTTACCAAGTATCTAATATTTTCTTTTGAAAATATACATACATAGACATTTCCTGCTTTTGACGATGGTTTGATGCATGAACAGTTTAAGAAATAAGTCATAGTTTTATGCATAACTTTTAAGCAATACTTCATGCATAACATTTAAGAAACACTTTCATGCATAACGTTTAAACAATACTTCCATGCATAACATCTACTTTTATATTTCACTTTCCTTTGTCGGCACACTATTAGGCCCCATGTGTTGGGGTTAGCGGTCCTTTGGACCTGGGCTCCGCCCATGGCCTCAAGTTAGGAATCCCTTTCCATTCATATGGTCACTACATAATTTCATACATTAACCTTCATTTCATTTCTTTTCTTTCTTTACAACCAAACTTTTTCGTTATCTTTTCTTAGTTTAATGCATATGCGTTTATTTTGGAAAAAGAGTATTTCGTGTCATACTTATATATAAATGAGGCATTAGTTATTTGAGAGAGCATGAATGAAAAGGTCATGACTTAGAACCTACGTGCATGCATTACTATATATACATACACACAATTATAATCGATAGGGTTTTTAACAGGAGCTACCAAGAAAGGCTTGTACATAATATAGATTTATTTACCCTTTCTTTAGAAGAACATTTACAATAAGAGAGAGATATTCTTTCATGAGAGAACTTTGTATAAGAGCATAGTCATAGCTACTTACAATAAGGCCTCGGTACCTCCAATGTCAATAGGTCCTATTCCAATTAAATAATAAGTGTGTTAATACTCTCATCTAACATCCTTTAGGCCTCCCTTTAAATGAGAAAACCAAATATTATAAATCTAACGTCCCTTTCTACCCTTAGCATTACCTCAATAACTAACCTCTCGTCTAACCCATACAAGAAGAACATAATTAATACTAAAGCATGCTAGCTGTCCATAAAAAGACCATTTGGGTATTTTATATGGAAATGTAATCGAAGACTCATGGGCTTAACTAGGTTTAGTTGATTGAGGCTTACTTTGGAATTAATGAAAGTAAAGGTTCAAATCTGGAAATTTCTCAAAAATGGCTAAAAATAGATTCAGGCATCTCAAATAGGCTAAATAATTTCTAAGAATCATGCCCCTTTTTGAAATAGTTAATTGTGTCCCTTATTAGAAGGATTAGAAGGGCTACATTGCACATAAGTGGGCTCTTGGGTTGGTAGGAAATAAATTTAGAAGGAGCAAAAGCCAACGACGGCTTTGGGCATCAACATTTATAAAAAATTTCTACTTATTGGACAGCTTACGCACTCTAACACTTTTGCACAATTAACATTTAGTTAAGCATAATATAGAAAATAGCAAAATAACCCATTAAGTAACTTAAAAATCTTCAGCATCAAAATTTATAATTTAATCATTTAACACCCCTTTTTAAAACATGTTTATAGGATTACATACAACCATAATAAATCTGAACACCTCTAGCATCCTAAGATAGAAAACATAACACCACCCACGGCACCAACACTCATACCATGAATTATTCCAAGAGTCTCTAAGATTTAAAATAAGTTTGTTTGTTAAAAACCCTCTTTATTTTGAAATATATAAAACAAAATACTGAAAAAGCCCCCATACATATTTAGCTAAGTCAAAACAGGGCATATATATATATATGAAAATCACAACATGAAGAGATACAAAACAAAAGCTGAAACACAAGTGTTCTACATGATTCAGTTAACCTCAAGCAACATCCCAATCAAGTAGATTTCGAGTTAGGGTTTATACCTTTGGTGAATCCTTCCCAAAACACAAGAATGATGTAGAGGATAGGTGATTTTGGCTTAGTGGACTAGAGAAAACACCCTTGACTGGAAACCCAAAATTGAAATATATATGTGAGATAAGCCATGAAATTCGAAACCCACATATAAACCATACTAAGGAATAAATCAAGAGCCTCTTACCTTCAATTTTTTGATGATAACAAACTTTGAATTCCAAGCTATGAACATACCCGAAAATGGGTATGGAATGGAGTGTATGGCACGGCTTGGAAAAGGAGAAAATATTTTCTTTCTTCCCTTGGGATTGCACAACTTGAAGAAATAGAGAGAAACTTTGATTTTTTTTTTTTTTTTTTTTTTGGAGTTTGAAAATGGAAAGAATAGGAAGTGAGGAAAAAGGAGAAGGCGTCAGTGAGGTTTGAAGAAATTAAATGCTTAAGTCAATTTTGGTCAAATCTTCCCTTGGAAGCTTGAGGAAATGGGCGGCTTGGATTAAAAGTAAAAGGATATTTACTTCACCTACTTAATCCAATGGTAGAAATCAAATGGGGCTATTTCTTAAAAATAATAATTTGAGAGCTTTAAGGGAAAATATTGTAAAGTCTTAAAATTATACCCTTAGTTTATTTTAATAACCCCCTAAAAACAAAAACACATCAATCCTAAAATAAAATAATAAAATAATAAAAATCTTTATCTTAGAAATATTTAACTTAAAGAATAAAATAAAATGATGTAAGAACCTACGTAGTAAGACTCGGTTATTACAACTCTCCCCCCCTCAAAATAATCTCATCCTCGATATTGCACGTACCTCAAAGACAAAGGGTGGGATATTTATTCCTCATGTCATCCTCGTGCTCCCAGGTTGCCTCTTGTTTAGAATGATGATTTCATAGCACTTTGACCATCAGAATGGTTTTACTGTGAAGTACTCGAACCTCTCGATCTAGGTTTCAGATTGGAGCTTCCTCATATGACAAATCTTTGTGCACCTGAAGAGGCACATAATCCAACACATGTGTAGGGTCGTGCACATACTTTCGAAGTATTGAAACAAGGAAAACATCATGCATGACTAAAAACTCTAGGGCTAATGCAAGCCGATAAGCAGCTACTCCTATCTTTTCAAGAATCTTGAATGGGCCGATGTATCTTGGGGTTAACTTGCCCTTCTTGCCGAATCTCATAACTCCTCTCATCGGAGCCACCCGTAGGAACACCTTATCTCCTATAGGACTGTTCATACGGGCCGGATTTTATCCGGCCCGGCTCGGAACCCGGATAACCGGGTGTCCGGTTATGGGTTTCGGCCCAGATTAAATCCGGGCCGAAACCCGCATATATAAAACCGGCCCAATCCGGGCCGATTATGGGTATTACACCCGGGTACCGGATTTAAACTCCGGTACCCGGTTTTTATATATAGAAAAACCAAATCGTGTTTTACATTTCTCTCTCTCTCTCTCTCTCTCTCTCTCTCTCTCTCTCTCTCTCTCTCTCTCTCTCTCGTCCGAGCCCAACGCCTGTAACCCTAGCCTTCGGCGCTTCACCTTCAAGTTTTGCCGCCGTCTATCTCTCTCGCCGCTGCCGCCGGACGTTAGGTAGGTAGTCTATCTTCTCTCTCTCTCTCGATCGATCGATCCAACAAAGAATTTAGATCTGCTATTTTTTGTTAAACATTGGGTTTTTTTTTTTATTTCAAGTTTTTTATATCTCCTATTTACGTTAGATCTGAATGTATCCTTTTTTTTATGGGTTTTTTATGGTCAAATATGTGCTAGCATCTCTGTTCAAGTTCAGATCTGTCTTTGTTTATCTGTTTGGTTGCTGGGAAAACGAGGGGAAAGAAAATTTGGATAAGGGTATCTCTCAAGAGCTATTCATGTCCTAGTTGGGTTTCCCTTTAGGAATATGTAAGGTAAATTTGGTCTCAAGTCCAGCTATTTCGAGAATTTTATTTGGTTATTGAGAAAAATTGAGAGAGATAATGTACTACACGGTTTTAAGAAACACTTCTATGCAGCCCTTGGTTTGTTTGGCTGCTAAGAAAAACTTAGAGAAACATAAAACATTGCCAACACTGAAGCTAAACGGGCTGGAAAACTTAGTATTAACTACCTAAAGATTCATTGAATTGCCTAGTGGGGTTAGGGAATGAGTTTTTCATTTATAAAATGCACAAAAGGATAAATCTGTTTGTAAATCTATTTAATTGACACATTAAACACATTGCTACTGTGGAAGCACGCAACATCATCTTATATAAAAAGTAATGATATTGTAATATTTTTATCCAAAAACTTTTGTAGTTGTTACATGAATCCTTTGTTTCAATTTTATATTGCCTCCATCCTCTGTTATATCATGATTCCTTTAGTGTCTTTTCTTGCAGGACTCTGGCTAAAATCCTGTTTGTTGATGGGGTTCTCGACAGTGGGATTGGGGCTATCTTTGGGTTTGGCTCTTTCAGAGTAAAAGTAGAAGGTAACTTACATTTTTCCCATATTGTTCTAATGAGTTGATCCTATAGATCAGGTCCCTATTGTCCAATCTACTATGTTGAATCTTTTTGTTAAGTATGTGCATCACTGTGTGGTTATATTTAGCACTCTTGGCTGCATTAATATCTTCATGCATTCTCATATTACAGGTCTTTTGTAGGAAAATATACATCTTTTTTTTATCATATTCATATATCAAGCAGAAATGATTTGGCCCTTTTTCATATTTAAGATGTCATGAGCATGTTCATAGGAGTACCGTGTAGATGGGTGACCAGATTTGTGGAATAACTTCTAGTATCAGTACCATAACTACAACATGCAGTATCTGAAACTTACACTCCAAGTGTCTGTCTTTCATCCCTGTTTATTAAATTTGATAGATTTAGATCTGGGGCAGTTATTGCCTTCAAGTTCATTCATTTTCAATGGTTTAGAAGTTTTTGGAGTCTGTTTGAGAACTGGGGAGCAAAACCGACTTAAATTTTATTCATTCATATGTGCTATAAGCCTCAGATTTGTACAAATGTCCTTTTTGATGGTGTTTTCCATTTGAATATTTCCAAATAATGGCATACCAATCAAAAGGGATCATTATCTCTGGCTAGTCTTTCAAGGAATCTTAAATAGGAATGGTTGTGAGAGTGACTGTTTTGTCGTGGACACAAATAAAAATAATAACTCTCACCATGTTTTCTTAGTGGGATATGACTGTGGGTTAGGTGAGTGGATGAATTCTGGGATATTGAGCAATTTAATTAGATTCTGTTTGGAGACCACATGATTGGGTCAGCTGGTTCATCATGTCATAGGTAATCAATTTCTCAAATTGCTAACAATGAACATCTTCGTTTACATTTTCTTTGGTTGAACATGGCATATTTGGGTCCAATTACAAAATTTCACTGGCCCTCTCTGTGACGCCCCCAAATTCCGCTTGGGATTTAACGGACATTTGAAGCGTCGGAACATGCAACACAAGGTTACCTGCCCCCGTTCATGACATATAAGATGCAATGTTCCTAACATGCATCTAGCATTATGCAATATTCGCAGCGGATAATTTTTTTTCTTTAGCAATACTATGCACCAAACTAAAAATATCTCAAATACTTGAAACATATTTCATACATAAAGGCATACTAAAAAGCCGTGATCACCACACTAGTCTAAAATGGTTGTGATCAAAAGAATACTTGAGATACAACCATTGTTTTTGGTACCGTACCGTACCGGCCGGTACGGCCGGTATTTTTCGTACCGGTCACTAGGCCGGTACAGGTATGGTACCTGTTTCGTACCGGCCGAAATACCGGCCGGTACCGGCGTACCGGCCTGTATTTCGGCCTGTACCGGCCTGCTACCGGCCTGTACCGGCCGGTATTTCGGCCCTTTATCTTTTTTTTTTTTTTTCATTTTTTTAACCTATAATCTCATTTTTTGATCCCTAATTCATACTAGACTATTTATAATTTATATATACATATGTATTCATGTATAATTTATTCATATATAGACTATTATTTTGAAATATATTTATATATATAATTTATTTATATATCGATTATCCCGAAACGGTACACGAAACGGTACCGGTACCGAAATATTTCTTTCCAGTGCCTTGACCGGTACGCCATCCGGTACGGTATTCAAAACACTGGATACAACTCCAAAAGTACAAGTATTAACCTAAGTTAAATACTATACCATCATCAACATCGCACCGTAGCCTAGATGACCGTATTCAGTTGGTCAGATTCCAATTCTCCTTTGGGTCCTGTAACAAGATCTACCATTCGGGGGGAATGGTAGTTGGGACTACCACAGTGAGATTTGATTACAAATCTCAGTAAGTTAACATAAAACTCACACACAGGTTAAAAATGCATGCATGGCAGTAAAAGCATAAATGCATAATTATAGTCATACATAAACATAGTATAACTTGACATATAGCATGATTTAACCAGAACTTAAACGTAAACTGAACTTGACTTAACATGGCATAAACTTAAGCTTAAAACATAACATGAACAAACAACATAACATGAACGTGAAACATAACATGGACTTGAACATAACATAACATGAACGTAAGCTTGAAAATACATAAACTGAACATAAACATGACATGAACATAACATGTACGTGAGCATAACATAACATGGACTTGATCTAAAACTTGACTTATCATGTATTTGATCTGAAACTGTACTTAACATAAACTTGAAATCTTATTCAATTGTCTTGATTAATAACGTGCATTAATACGTACTCCACAGTTGTTGTGGCCCCACGTATTCAAGTAACATAAAACATAATACGTACTCCACAGTTGTTGTGGCCCCACGTATTCTACATGTCACAATTGCTGTGTCTCATGTAGTGTATGCTCCACAGTTGTTGTGGCCCCATACTTCATGCTCCACAGTTGTTGTGGCCCCATGAATACACATAACATAAAATATAATACGTACTCCACAGTTGTTGTGGCCCCACGTATTCTACATGTCACAATTGCTGTGTCTCATGTAGTGTATGCTCCACAGTTGTTGTGGCCCCATACTTCATGTAACATAAAATATAATACGTACTCCACAGTTGTTGTGGCCCCACGCATTATAAGTAACATAAATATAATACGTACTCCACAGTTGTTGTGGCCCCACGCATTATAAGTAACATAAATATAATACGTACTCCACAGTTGTTGTGGCCCCACGCATTATAAGTAACATAAATATAATACGTACTCCACAGTTGTTGTGGCCCCACGCATTATAAGTAACATAAAATATAATACGTACTCCACAGTTGTTGTGGCCCCACGCATTATAAGTAACATAAAATATAATACGTACTCCACAGTTGTTGTGGCCCCACGCATTATAAGTAACATAAATATAATACGTACTCCACAGTTGTTGTGGCCCCACGCATTATAAGTAACATAAAATATAATACGTACTCCACAGTTGTTGTGGCCCCACGCATTATAAGTAACATAAAATATAATACGTACTCCACAGTTGTTGTGGCCCCACGCATTATAAGTAACATAAAATATAATACGTACTCCACAGTTGTTGTGGCCCCACGTATTATACGTAACATAACATATCTTATCTTTCTTAATGCATGAGATATTAATTAATATCATATACTTTTCTAACATGGCGTATACTTGTAAATGACACAATATGATTTAATCATAACATTTCATGGCATACTTAACATGGCATACTTATAACATACATCATTGTATGACAGAAAAGATTATGTAACAGATAATTATTCATGAGAGATTAAATCATACGTAACAGATGAACATATAATGACATACATGACATGGCATATACGATAACATACATACATAAATTGTAGTTCTCTTACCCATCACACATACACAATAAACTGATAGTAAGTTAGAGGCTAACTTACCTCGATCGTCGCTTCTATGAGAATAGAGTGCGAAACACGAGGAACTGCACAACAGCTGGAAGAGGAACACTCAAGTCCTTAAGATTTTCACTTCTGAACTCAATTGTCATATTATGAGCACTTGCAACACCACGGGCAACTTGAGGTTTCACTATACTCGGAAGAGATAAATTGACTTCAAAAAGCCTTTACATTAAAATTGAAGCATTCTCGCTTTACTGAACAAAGAATCTATATTCTTTCTTTACGTCAACAACTGCAGCGTCACTCGAAACTAAGCCACCAACAACATTTACTAGAAGTGCTCCAAAGAATCCGTCCCACCTTTTTTTTTTATTATTGTAAAGAATAATTAATAATTATTATATATAACAAGAAATTAAAAAAAAAAAAGAAAACAGAGTTGATCATCATGTGAGATGTAAATATCATCAAGTAATAATAAAATATTGTGGCAGCCAACGTGAGATATGATTCATAACCCACTTCCCTTTTTTTTTATTTATTTTATTATGTGGGTCCCTATTCAACTACCACACTTGTGGCCATGTTCTGTCATGAACTAAATTCTTCCCACTAACTTTGAAAATGGACACATTCACGTGACCTTGAAGAAATAAATTAGAATTTGGCCTTTTTTTTTAATTCAAAAAGTAAAGTTTTGCTCACCATAGTCATCATGCTCAGGCCCACGTGGTCTGGCTATCCATGTTCTTGGTGCCGTAGCTAACACCATGCTATGACAGGATGGTCATCAAGGATCCGATTGGCCATATCCCTCAACTTTTTCATTCCTGACAAAACCTAATAATAATAATAAAAGTACTGCAGGGGCATTTCTGTAACAAATGCCTAGAAGAAAAAGTAAAAAGAACCATCTTTTTCATTGTTTTCCTGCGCGTGGCCATTCCACCATCCCATCTACGGGTCCCAGAGCCCATCTTTGGTTGCTCCCAACAACGACATGGGTCTGGACGCCGTGACCAACCAGCTTACCTGCCTTTATTGCTGTCTTTAATGTTGCTGCTGTCGTCCTTGCTGCCATGGTTGTTGCTGGTGATGGTGTTGCGCTTGAAAGAGTGGCCTCGGCGAGTCATTGGACCCGAGAAACGAGGGCTATTCACTCGCTGGGCGATTCCATCGCTGGTGTTAAGGTGGTGATGATGGTGAACCATCACTTCTGTGTGCTGTTTCGTGAGGTTGATGTTGTCAAGTCTTGAAGTTATGAAGAAGATCAGATTCTGTTTACCAAATCGTCATCCGATTTCCCCCTCCACGTACTGCAGCATGATGCACCCGTTACCCACAACTCGGGTCACTCATCGCCTCTTCACCAACAGGGTCATATTGAATACATGGATCGGATCAATTTGAATCTATGATTTCCCCCTCCAAAGAAAATCATGACTGGAAACTATGATTTTCAGCTGCCAGACTCTCTGTGACTCCGTCGGCGTGGCAGGAAGCAACCACCGTGCCCTTCGATTTCCAGCTCGGATCGTGTTGGCTCTTTCTACCACGGCCAAGCTCGGGAACCCGTTTGATACAGGACCATCTTCTGCAGGAATTGCAGTGGCCGGATGAGCAAAGAGAAGCATCATCAGCGAAACTCATTTGCTTCTTCTGGAGCGTTTGAGGAAGAATTTAGAGGTAGATCTTTGATTGGAGAAAGATAGGACGAGAGAGAGAGAGAGAAGAACAAGTTGAGAGTTGAAGAAGATCACGGCTGCTGATAGGATGGGAGTTTCGAAAGAGAGGTAGTTGGGCTGATAACGTGTAATCAAACTTATTTTAAATAAAACACTTTAAATAAAACACCACGATGAATTAAGGTAGAATATTATTTTATAAACTAAAATTTATAAAATAATATTTCCTCATCATTATATAAAATGATAAAGTACCGTTAATTAATCGAAGATGATAAAACCAATTAATTTAAATAAGAGTTTTCAACGTAAAATTAAACATCTTAATATCTTAAAACAACTAAAATATTTAATCTAAATAAATATCCACAATTATAATATTTTCAGAGCTCATTAAATTATTATAATTGTGCTACTTTAAAAACAAGCTTATCTAATACTTTGAAATTCGATGGATAAGATCTGGAAAAACGCCATCGAGGTACAACGCTTAGGATAAAACTGTTCATGATTTTACAGTTGTCGGTGAAGAACAAATTACGTGATTTACGGAAAAGATAATCTATACGCGTGATTCCAGATGAGGGTAAAGACAAGAGAGATGTGATTGCTGTCGGAAGAGAAACCAAAACTGATTGCCGTGCTGTCTAAATTTTAGCGGGCTGTTACACTCTCCCTCTCCCTCTTCTCCTCCTCCTCCTTCTTTCATTATTATTTTTACATATGGAATCTGATTCCCAAACAGCCCATTAAGCGACATGATGATATCATGGTGAGTTAAATTAGGGAGAATAATGTCAACTTCTAACCTGTCCATTGGTTACAGTAATGATGTATTTGAATTTCTGTAATGATGTATTTGAATTTCCTTGTACCTTTCTTGGAAGCAATCGTTTCATTGGTTTTTCAGCAAGAAAGGTTTCAAAAAACAATAATAATAAGTTAATAACGTTATGAAGCTTAACAGATTCTGTTTATTGTTGGAAATGTTGCTGATGTTTATATGTCCACCAGATTTTTTGTATAGACTCAAATGTTTTGCTGAAGTTGGAAATGTTGAAAATGTTGATGAATGAATTGCTCTGTATAGATGTTTTGTTTTTATGAATTGTTTTGCTAAAGATGGTGGAAACTGGTATAGACTTGAAAATATCATATTTTGGTTGTCATGTTTTTTTCTCATCAGCAGCACATCCGTTTTGGTTGTTAATTATTTCTTTTTTCTTGCTTAGTTGATTGCTTTTGCACTGTAATCATCAATCTATTTTGGTTGTGGAGCAAGGTGCTTACTGCTGTCTTGGTTCTTTTTCTGTGCTGCAGAGATCATGCGGGAATTGTTTTCATTTTTGGAGGATGACAGCTTCCATTTTTGTAGCTGGACTACTGCTTTGAGGAGGATGTTATTGATATGTAACTCATATCTTGTAATTTTATATTTTGTAATGTAATGTAATATATAGTGGATTGCATGCATTTTAGATTTTTAGTTTTATATATTTTATTATTCTGGACAATGTTATGCTTTTTAACATTACCTCTTAGAAAATTTTTCACAAAATATAGGCTTTAAAAAAAATGATTTTCAACATTTTTTAAAAAATTTCTATAATAAATATAGGCTTTTATGTAAAGAGAATTAGAGAATTATGTTTTTCAACATTGATTTTTCTTAAAAAATCTTTAATATAATATCAGTTCTTATTTTTTTTTTAAAAATGCTTTTAAAGCTGAAAAAAAAAAACGGGTTCAATCCAGTTTTAACAAGACCCGGGTTCATCCGGGTTCCGGCCCGGATCTGACCCGGGATAACCCAGTTCGGGTTCCGGCCCGGATTTCAAATCCGGGTTCCGGTTTGGGTGTACCCGGGTTCCCGGGTCGGAACCCGGATGAACAGCCCTAGTCTCCTACTTCAAAGTGCAGCTCCTTTCTTCTATGATCGGCATATTTCTTCTGCCTTTCTAGAGCCAAAGCAAGTCTCTCCCTGATGATAGTCACCTTTTCTTGCATATTCTGAACTAAGTCAGGGCCCATCATCTTTTTCTCACCAACCTCATCCCAATAAATGGGCGATCTACATTTGCGCCCATACAAAACCCCATATGACGCCACATTTATCCCCTCTTGGTGGCTGTTATTGTAGGTGAATTCAACTAGTGGCAAGTATTTTATCCAACTTTCCTTGAAGCATTCGGTGACTGTAGCCTCGCTCTTATTTTAAATATTGAAAGGAAAAGGGTTCTATCCTAAATCCATAATGCATGATTCAAAAGAAAAGTTTTGAATTGGATTTTTACTTTTACTTATGTGACGTGCGTTAACAGTATGGCCTGGGCGTCGAAGCTTTTAATAAGAAGATTTGGTTGTGCTTAGGTAATGAGAAATGTTGAGAAGAGTTATGAATAGTAATAAAAAATAAGTGAAAAATAATAATAAAGTAATGAATAGTAATAAAAAGTAGGTAAAAAATCATGAATAATAGAAAAAATAAGTGAAAAGTAATAATAAAATAATAAATAATAAAGAGAGTACATTAGGTGTTCTAAGTACCCAAATGATGATTTATTACCGAGTAAAAGGCCGTGCCTTGGGGATATATGTACATTGAAGATGTATTACAAACCGGCTAGTAAGAAGTCTGTGCTTCTCTCTCTAGGAGGTGTACCATTTCCCATCACTTAATGTTGCTAAGTTTATGTTTGTAGTTCATATTGAACCGCTTCAGAACACAAGAACATCTTCAACCACCTCCACAAAAGCTGCACTTACTGATGGACATGGACTCTCTCATCACTCAAATTGAAGCCTTGTTGTGGAATGATCTCAATCTTCAATCTGCACCAGAGTCTGCAAAAGTCATCTCAAACAAAATCCTGATAGGGAGGTTAGTAGCAAATAGACCCTTAAACAAATATGCTATTCACTCTTGTATCAAAGCATCATGGAATTTCATACAAAATTTTCTCATAGAAGACATGGAGACAAACAAGTTTATTTTCACCTTTAGATCTCTCCAAGATAAGCTTACAGCTCTAAACCAAGCCCCTTGGAATTTCAAAGGGCATCTGCTAGTTCTAAAATCTTGGCCTCCAGGGGCCACTCTTCAAGAGATCAATCTAAACCATGCAACTTTTTATGTGCAAATACATGGTCTACCACTTGATTATATAACTCTTGAAAATGCTGTTGAAATCAGGAATGCACTTGGCAATTTGATCAAAGTGGAAGAAGGCCCCCTCTATGGTTTAGCTTTTAGAAAATACATTAGAATTAAGGTTGAGATAGACGTCACTAAACCTCTCCAGCAAGGTTTTATGATGCCGAGAGAAGAAAATCCAAAAATATGGGTAGCCATCAAATATGAAATACTAACAGACTTCTGTTACGCTTGTGGAAGACTCTGCCATTCACAAGTTTTCTGTGGTTTCCTAAGCTCAACCCCCACAAGACTCATATATGGCCCATGGATTAGAGCCGAATACAATAGCAGCCAATGTTTAGCTTTTCAACCAACAGACAAAGGGCAAAATGAAGAGGTGGAACCAATGGAAAATAACACCCGAATGAATTTGTTATACGGAAATTTAAATCAAGGAAAACAAGCAAGCATGGCAAGCACTCACACAAAAATAAATCAGTTTGTGATGAAGGGTCAACAAAGCACAACCAGCAGGCAAACTGAAAGAAATACGGCAACTAAGTAGGGCCATTGTAGCCAAACAAAACCACCAGATGAATGGATCCAAGTCTAGCCGAAAGAGACCAGAAAATGGGCAGAAATTCCAGGCGAAAACTCCAGCAGAAAAATCCAAGTCGGCATCACAAACCCGGGTGAAAACTCCATGCGAAAGCCTCCTGCAAATTCTCAGAAATTGTTCAGGTACAGTGATCAAAATGCAGTTAATTCCTCACCAAGAAAAGTTAATATTTTCACTGTAGAATCACCAACCGAATCCAGTAACCTTACCCCTTACTGCAGTTAAATATCTCTTTTGTCTTCAAGCTCAGAAATTTAGTCAACAAGAGGTACAAATAAATGCAATCTGTCCGCATAAACCAATGGCATCAGATAAACATGGCAATGAAAGGATGAAATCCCAACAGCAAACGTATGGACTTGGCTTTCAACAGGCCCGTTTAAGTGAGTCTCACTTCAACACCACAAGCCGAACAGAAACAAGGCCTCTCTTCATGAGCCCACAAGACCTTCATGCAAATAGATCAGCCATTAGAAACCGAAGCTTCACACAAACAGATGCAAGGCTTGAAACAATCACCTGCAAACTGAAGCCCATCAACGTAGGAAAAAAGCCACTTCACATCCCAACTGAAAAGCAGCCCATACAATTTTCAGAACAGCTTTATACAAACAGCTTCAGTGGATTTCGACCCAGGTAACCTAACGACCATGGCTGCTCCATACATACCTCCATACATCAACCCAGATCAGAGCCATTCTCAGATAACCATCCAACTCATTGAAGATTCTGGCCCCTTAAGTGAAATTAGCCCCATGCACGAAGAATATGCTACACCAACACAGGAACCTCCAAAAGGAAAAGAAAAATTTCCAAGTGTACAGAGCCTCACTCAAACAAGCCATTCATCGAAGGGATTCAAGCTTCAACTTCAAAATCAGACCCAAGCACTCCTCCCATCCAAAAGACATCAAGAGGTAGAATTTTCTGAAGCCCCAACAAGGAAATCCCAATGCCTCTAAAAAACAGAAAAAAGAGAGAACCTGGATAGCATGGAAAAAAATCCACAATCAAATGAATCATCAATGGCTCTTAAACTTCTAGAAATGCACTCATGAAAGATGAGCAAAGAAAAAAAATCAAAAGGGAAAGCAAGAGTCAATCCCTACAACAGGTCGACTACTCACCCCAAAGGAAAGTCCAAAACAGCCAGCGAGGCAGGCTTCAAAATGCCTCCACAAGCCAAACGAGAACACTAGTCTAGAATTGTAGGGGTTTGGCCCGACCCAAGGCGATCATAAATTTAAGGCCCAATATTAGGAAATATAACCCTGAAGTAATCTTTTTGTCGGAAACCATGGTGATGGAAAAGCGCACCATATCTATTGTAAATAGTATAGGTGTCCATCTTTTTGTAAGCTTTCCAGCTGGTTGTGAAAAAGGGTGACTACTTCTCATGTGGATACCTGGTATTAATATAGAACCAGTCAATATTAATATGAATGCAATCTCCATTTTGATGTACTCAGATCCCTCTCATCACCCTTGGCTAATGACTTACGTTTATGCCCCAGCGCAACAAATCCTTAAAGTCAATTTTTGGAGTCATCTGGACTCAATCCAACAAGCCTTCCAAGGCCCTTGGATTTGTATGGGAGATTTCACTGATGTGAAAAATCAACAAGAGAAAATATGGGTGGTGCTCGTTTCTTAACAATCAAAACCATGGTCTCAAAGCTATAATGGATAGACATGGTCTCATAGACATTGGTTACTCAGGCCCAAAATACACATGGACAAACAACAGGAGTGGTATGGCACTCATCGGAGAAAAATTAGATAGAGCGATTGCAAATCAAGACTGGAGATTACTATTTTCTGATGCATCATTGCAACATCTAGCGTCGTCAGCCTCAGATCATCACCCTCTACTGCTACAAATGACCAACAATCAGAAATTTGTCACCTCTTTCAAATTTGAATAATTTTGGATCCATGAACCTCTCAGTCAGAATATCATACGAGAAGCCTAGATTAAACCTTGTCAAGGAAACCCAACATATATACTATGCCGAAAAATCAAAGCAGCAAAAGAAGCTCTCAAACTCTGGAACAAAAATTATTTTGGGCGAATTCAAAATAATATACAAAATCTGGAAGCAGAGTTACTGGAGGTGCATAGCAAATCCATGAGCGAATTCAACCAGGAAAGAGAAAAATAAATTCAACACAACCTCCACAAGCAAAGAGAATATGAAAAATCACTATGGCGCCAAAAGTCAAGGATAGCATGGCTCACCTCCACAGACCTCAATACCAAATTCTTCCATTTACCAACTACGATCAAAAGAAGAAGAAACTCAATTGACACCAAAAAGCTAAATCCAGGTAATTGGTCTTCAGATCCAACACTTATAGAAAATGCTTTCATTAATCATTTTCGGTTCATATATACTTCTACAAATCCAAGCTTCCCGAAAACTTTGGAAGATTTATTTGAGAAGCAAATCACTGATCAAGAAAATGAGAACCTTCAAGCAGTGCCAAGTGAGATAGAAATTTTTGGTGCTCTCAAACAAATCCTAAACCATAAAGCACCTGGCCCTGGACAGTATGACAACACTCTTTTACAGACATTATTGGAATATAATAAAAAAAGAGGTGGTCAGAGCATTACAAAATTAGTTCAGGAGTGGTAAA
The DNA here is from genome assembly GCA_011037825.1 of Carya cathayensis. NCBI lineage: Eukaryota > Viridiplantae > Streptophyta > Magnoliopsida > Fagales > Juglandaceae > Carya > Carya cathayensis. Next base: position 22,821 of record QGSO01000680.1, read on the forward strand.
TTATTAAAGTAAATTAACCATACCAATATAGCCCTTATTCCAAAAATTCAAAACTTGAACAATCCGAGCCACTACTGCCCAACTAGTCTCACAAATGTCATCTACAAAACCATTACCAAGATAATGACCAATCGCTTTAAAGCCACATTAGATGCCATTATCTCTCCTCTACAAACAACCTTTGTTCCAAGACGCAATATCAAGGAGAACACTATAATTGCTCACAAACTTATCCATCATCTCAAGAGGAAAAAAGGCCAAAAAGCTCAAATGTCAATAAAGCTTGATATGGAGAAAGCCTTTAATATAGTAGAATGGGATTTTTTATTCCGGGTAATGAAGCAAGTGGGATACAGCTCAGGGTGGATAAATTTGATCAAAGAATGCATTACCACAGCAACCTTTTCCATCCTCATTAATGGATCACCTCGTGGATTCTTCAAAGCACAAAGAGGACTAAAGCAAGGAGATCCAATCTCTCATTTCCTTTTTATTCTAGTTACTGAAGTGTTATCTAGAATTCTTTTAAAAGAGGAAGCAAGGAAGAAAATAGAAGGGATAAAAATCCATAGACACAGCCCACCAATCTCTCATCTTCTATTCGTAGATGACATGATCATATTTGCAAAAGCAACCACAAACAGTGCCCAAGTAATCTCTGAAAGCCTAGCAAAATTCCAACCGTGGTCAGGACAAAAGATTAATATGCAAAAATCTACCATCTTCATCACAAGGAATGTAAACTCAATCATAAAGTCAGAAATCTACCAATGGCTTCCATACCAAGACTCTTTCAGAAAAAATGAAATATCTGGGCCTCCCAACGTCAATTGGCAAAAACGAACAAGAAAACCTTCAAGAATTATTAAACAGAATGGAGAAAAAACTAGAAGGGTGGAAATTAAAACTACTCTACCAAGCGAGCCGAACAATGCTGATCAGAACTATAGCGAGCACCATCCCCACTTATTTCATGTCTACTTTTCAGCTCCCCAAAACAGTGTGCAAGACATTAGATACGAAATTCAAAAATTTCTAGTGGGACTTCACAAAAGAAAAGACACATAACTTGACCCTCAAGTCATGGAAATCAATATGCCAACCAAAAATCAACGGGGGTCTTGGAATAAGGCAAATGACAAACATGAACCAATCACTACTCACAAAAACAGGATGGGACATGAGTGAAAGCAAGAATGGTCTTGGGTACAATCTACTAGCTACAAAATATCTCAGCAACTCAGATTTTTGGCAAGCAACACAAAGAAAATCAAGCTCTTACTTATGGAAAGGAATCTTACAAACAAGAGATACACTCATAAAAGAGAGATGCCTACAGATCAACAATGGCCTCACGATTGATATTTGGGATGCACCTTGGATACCAATGGCAAAAAACTTCAAACCAAGTGTAACAGCCCGCTAAAGTAATCAGTTTTGGATTCTTTCCCGACAGCAATCACATCTCTCTCGTCTTTACCCTCATCTGGAATCACGCGTATAGATTATCTTTTCCGTAAATCACGTAATTTGTTCTTCACCGACAGCTGTAAAATCATGAACAGTTTTATCCTAAGCGTTGTACCTCGATGGCGTTTTCCCGGATCTTATCCATCGAATTTCAAAGTATTAGATAAGCTTGTTTTTAAAGTAGCACAATTATAATAATTTAATGAGCTCTGAAAATATTATAATTGTGGATAATTACTTAGATTAAATATTTTAGTTGTTTTAAGATATTAAGATGTTTAATTTTACGTTGAAAACTCTTATTTAAATTAATTGGTTTTATCATCTTCGATTAATTAACGGTACTTTATCATTTTATATAATGATGAGGAAATATTATTTTATAAATTTTAGTTTATAAAATAATATTCTACCTTAATTCATCGTGGTGTTTTATTTAAAGTGTTTTATTTAAAATAAAACATTTACGCGTTTTTAATCAGTGTTTTAATTCACCGTTGAATTATTTGAGGATCCCAAAACGTAGGATTGAAGTTTATTACCTAGGCTCCTACCCTTTTTCCTTCATTTTTCCTTTTTTCTTTTTTTTTCTTCTCTTTCCTCTCCTTCTCTCCATGGTCGACTTACACCCTTCCACCATAGCTGATCGGTTCTAGCTTCCTACCGGCGCCACCTCCGGCCGCCGTGCCTCACCTCCACCTCCGGCATGTCCCTCCCTCACCGGCGAACACATCTGCACCGGAGGTGTGCAACGCCGGCCACCAATTCTCTCTCTCTTCCCGTGCTCTTCCTTCTTGTCTCATTACCGTCGCCGCCCCTTTGACCGCCCGTTTCTCCGCCGTCCGGTGGAGGTGTCGTACACCACCCCCGCCATTCTCTTCCCCTTTCACCATAGTTCATACACACCAATTTTCAGAGCCATCGGACCAGCCGTTAGTCGCCGAGAGCCCCCGGAAGTTGCTGCCCCTGCCCTGTTTTCTCCCCTGTTGCCGATTTCTTTCTCCGCCCAGAACCGCCGCTCGCCGGCGGCGTGGACTACACCACCCACCCAGATTTCTTCCCCTCTCACCGGTGAACATCCCCTCCAAGTTTCACCTCCATCCGAGCCACGGTTAGCCGCCACTCTCGCCTCCAAACAAATGGGTTTTTAAGGCTTTTCACCATTTTGGACCACCATACACGGCCAAATCAGCCACCAAGCACCACCATTGGATTCACCACATCAAGGGCTTCCTCCCCATGTCTTTCTTTTTCCCAAACTCTCACTTTTTCTCATATGGGTTTCTCAAAACACCCGTTCGGTTGCACCACCGTGCGCCGCCGTACACGGCCACCCGTGGTGTTTCACCACCACCATCTTGTTCCTCTCATCCTCATGAACCTCTCCAAGAAATTTCATGGCCAACGGAGCTTCGTAGAGCTCACACTCTCCCGCACTCTCCAAGGCCAAAAATGGTTTCAAACGGCCGATCTGCCGCCGTTAGCCACCGTCCGACCACCACCTCGCCACCACAGCTCCACCACATGTTCCTCTACCTTTCCCTAGCTTTCCATGAAGTTCTATGGCTTTTCGCTACCTCGCGTCTCCTCCGCTCACCGTTCGGAGTTACTGTTCACGGCGTGATGCCGCCGTGCTCCGCCACCTTTGACCATCACAAGGCGACCGTGAGTCTTCCAAGACCACGCCTAGCCTTTCTCAAGCCCAAACTACCACTTTATGTGGTGGACAGACACCGTACCGCCACGTATGCTCCTCCGACGCATGTTCGTGACGAGCAGCGAGCGACGCACGGGTTATCCCGTCGATGGTATAACCCTCTATCTTTAGTTATTTATGTTTAACATAGTTGATTTGGTTGGCTGTAGACTGTGTAGTTAGTGTTTGTGGAGTTCGCTGCGTAGTTGTGAAACGAAGTGTGGTTGTGAAGTGTTAGGCTTGATTTTGTAGTTTTGTGGACTGTGCTGTGAAGTATAGGCGTGAGATGGATGCCGTAGATGTGATACGGCGGGTTGTGTGAAGAGAATACGCGTGTAGCGTATTCTGTGTAATGCAGCGACGCGCCGCGCGACGTGCGCTGTAGTGATGTGGGTCGTAGAAGGAAGGGAGTACGCATGTAGTGTACTCCGTGTGGTATGGCGATGCATCGTGTGATGTGCATCGTGTTGATGAGTGTTGTAGCGAAGGAAGTACGCGTAGCGCGTACTCCGTGTCGCGTAGCGATGCACCGTGAGACGTGTATCGCAGTGATGGGTTTTGTAGTGTGAATGGAAGAGAGTTCACGTGAGTGTACTCTGTACTAAGTCGTGATACACCGGATGGCGTGTCACGAAGGGTTGGATGGCGTAGCAGAGAAGTGTGGAGCGTATGGTGTAATGTTGGGAAACTGTATGACAGTGTCCCGAAGCAGTGATGATATGGATTATAGTCCGGGATGACTGGTGTCATCTTGTGGTTGACTATGGCTAAGAGTATATGGATTGAGAAATGAGTTGTTTGTTTGGTTGTTATTGATAATTTTAATGAACTTGTTTTAGTGCAAAGGCTTTCTGAAGTCAATTTATCTCTTCCGAGTATAGTGAAACCTCAAGTTGGCCGTGGTGTTGCAAGTGCTTACAATATGGCAATTGAGTTCAGAAGTGAAAATCTTAAGGACTTGAGTGTTCCTCTTCCAGCTGTTGTGCAGTTCCTCGTGTCTCGCGCTCTATTCTCATAGAACGCGACGATCGAGGTAAGTTAGCCTCTAACTTACTATCAGTTTATTGTGTATGTGTGATGGGTAAGAGAACTACAATTTATGTATGTATGTTATCGTATATGCCATGTCATGCTATGTCATTACATGTTTATCTGCTACGTATGATTTAATCTCTCATGAATAATTATCTGTTACATAATCTTTTCTGTCATACAATGATGTATGTTATAAGTATGCCATGTTAAGTATGCCATGAAATGTTATGATTAAATCATATTGTGCCATTTACAAGTATACGCCATGTTAGAAAAGTATATGATATTAATTAATATCTCATGCATTAAGAAAGATAAGACATGTTATGTTACGTATAATACGTGGGGCCACAACAACTGTGGAGTACGTATTATATTTTATGTTACGTGAATACGTGGGGCCACAACAACTGTGGAGTACGTATTATATTTAATGTTACGTATATACGTGGGGCCACAACAACTGTGGAGTACGTATTATATTTTTATGTTACGTGTATACGTGGGGCCACAACAACTGTGGAGTACGTATTATTTTTTATGTTACGTGTATACGTGGGGCCACAACAACTGTGGAGTACGTATTATATTTTATGTTACGTGTATACGTGGGGCCACAACAACTGTGGAGTACGTATTATATTTTATGTTACGTGTATACGTGGGGCCACAACAACTGTGGAGTACGTATTATATTTTATGTTACGTGTATACGTGGGGCCACAACAACTGTGGAGTACGTATTATATTTTATGTTACGTGTATACGTGGGGCCACAACAACTGTGGAGTACGTATTATATTTTATGTTACGTGTATACGTGGGGCCACAACAACTGTGGAGTACGTATTATATTTTATGTTACGTGTATACGTGGGGCCACAACAACTGTGGAGTACGTATTATATTTTATGTTACGTGTATACGTGGGGCCACAACAACTGTGGAGTACGTATTATATTTTATGTTACGTGTATACGTGGGGCCACAACAACTGTGGAGTACGTATTATATTTTATGTTACGTGTATTCATGGGGCCACAACAACTGTGGAGCATGAAGTATGGGGCCACAACAACTGTGGAGCATACACTACGTGAGACACAGCAATTGTGACACGTAGAATACGTGGGGCCACAACAACTGTGGAGTACGTATTAAGTCAAGTTTCAGATCAAGTGCATGATAAGTCAAGTTTCAGATCAAGTTCATGTTTTGTTATGTACACGTACATGTTATGTTCATGATCAAGTTATGTTCCAAGTTCATGTTCACATCATGTTAAGTTCACGTTTACAGTATGTCTCAAGTTCACGTTTATGTCATGATATGTTCAAGTTTATGTTATTTTCAAGTTCATATTTATGTTATGCATGTTTACGTTCATGCTACATTTCAAGTCCATGTTATGTTTTAAACTCAAGTTCATGTCATGTTAAGTCAAGTTCAGTTCACGTTTAAGTTCTGGTTATGTCATGTTATATGTCAAGTTATGCTATGCTTATGTACGACTTTACTTATGCATTTATGCTTTTACTGCCATGCATGCATCTTTAACCTGTGTGTGAGTTTTATGTTAACTTACTGAGATTTGTAATCAAATCTCACTGTGGTAGTCCCAACTACCATTCCCCCCGAATGGTAGATCTTGTTACAGGACCCAAAGAAGAATTGGAATCTGACCATCTGAATACGGTCATCTAGGCTACGGTGCGATGTTGATGATGGTATAGTATTTAACTTAGGTTAATGCTTGTACTTTTGGAGTTGTATCTCAAGTATTCTTTTGATCACAACCATTTTGGACTAGTGTAGTGATCACGGCTTTTTAGTATGTTTTTATGTATGAAATATGTTTCAAGTATTTGGGATATTTTTAGTTTGGTGCATAGTATTGCTAAAGAAAAAAAAAAAATATCCGCTGCGAATATTGCATAATGCTAGATGCATGTTAGGAACATTGCATCTTATATGTCATGAACGGGGGCAGGTAACCTTGTGTTGCATGTCTCGACGCTTCAAATGTCCGTTCAATCCCAAGTGGAATTTGGGGGCGTCACACCAAGACCACTGCAAGATATCATTCAAGCCCACTTGGAGCTTAAAGTCTCGAACATCATCACTGGGACCTAGAGAAAATGCAGAATTTATTTGAGCAAGAAAGCATCAACGAAATACAAAAAATTCCTCTACCGATCTTCTCTCAAAATCAAGACAAAATGATTTGGGCCGCATCCAAGAGTGGAAAATTTACTGTTAAATTGACTTATCAAGTGATAGTGGAAGGACAAGAAATGAATCAACAAAATGAAGTCCAAAACCATAACCTTTTCAAGTCAATCTGGAAGTTGAAAATTCACGAAAAACACAAATTATTAATGTGGAAAGTGCTTTGGAACATCCTTCCAACAAAAACTCGAGTGAAAGAAGTTATAACAAGCTCAACTTTAGAAGAGTGTTCACTCTGCAATCAAGCAAAAGAATCTACACTTCATCTCTTTGTCAATTGTCTTATAGTGAGAATACTATGGAGTCAAAGCTCATGGCCACTAAACTTAGGAAATTTGCCGATCCACTCAATTTCAGATTGGATAAGAATGATAATCTCTCCCAAGGAAGAACTAGGACTTCAAGACACAGAGATACACATTTTTCAACTATTTGCAGTCATATCTCTAGACTTCATCAGGAAGAAACGAAACGATATTGTACACAATCAACTTATTTTCTCACTAGATGAAGCCAAATCTCAACCGAGCTGCATTTATCTCAACTTTCAAGAAGCTTGGAAAGGAAAGGAAAAAAACAAGTTTGAAAAATAGAAACCTCCACCTTGTAACTACCTCAGCTACTCATTTGATGCTGCAATCAGATATTCTTTCTTCACAATTTCTACTCTTTATAAAGATCATCATGGCAACATCCTACAAATTCAAACTGAAAAAGTCTCCTCGACAAATCCTCTAATGGTTGAAGCATTGGCAACTCTCCTAGCTACAAAGTTGGCGGCCTCATCTCAACGCACTCGAGTAATTTTTTAAAGAAACTCTCAACAGGTTATCTCAGCTATAAAAGATTTCCCATCAGAAGCAAATTGGCAAATTTCTCCCATCATAAAAGATATCCAACATTTACTAGCTCTTCATGTACATTGGAAAATATTCAAAATTTATCGAACTGTAAATCGATGTGCGCACTCAGCGGTGCAATGGGTAGCAAACCAATCTTGTTTTTGAAAGCATAACCCTAGATAAATCTTTTAATTTTTTTTTCTATTTGATCCACCTTAAAACTTTATACTCCATAACTTTCTTATTATATATACTATAAGCTTGATTAGAAAAAACTAAAAAAAATAAATAAAGGTCGTGCCTTGGGCGGGCCGTGGTGAGCGCAACTTGGCTCCAACTTGGGTAATGTCAAAGTGAGTGCGAGGGCCATCCGACACGTTTGCTCTCGCAAGTTGCCAAATGGATGAAGCAGGGGTTCCCACAAATCAAATCCGACACGAGCTCTTCCCGAACTGAAAGTAAAATCTTGGCAGCCCAATCGATGCCAGTACGCTTCCTTAGTAAGTCCAACAGAAACTTGGCTCCCCGGTGGGTCCCGCATCAAATCAGAGACCACGTCCCAAGTTGTCCACAATGTGCATGCTGTCCAGTAGGCAGTAGGGTTGATATTATTTATTAGATTAAGAGTAATGCTGCTGCATACTTTACGAAATTAATGCAATTATTTTAAAAAAAATTATTATTGAAAAGTTAATATTTTTATATAAATTTTATATATTTTTACTTAAATGATTGTATCATACTTGGTACAATCACGACTTTAATTATAATTTCTCTCATGTTATTCTTAGGATTTGGTTTCTGAAAAGTTTAGATAAAGTTGGAAGGAAATGTCTTTTTTTTTTTTATCTTTTTATATTTATTTGAAAAACAGGAAATTTCTTTACATTAGTTGCATGAGTTCATAAATAATGTATCGTTTTCTAAATCATATGGTATGAGTATTAAGGACGTGTCTCACTTTCAATCTACTATTACACGGCCCTAAGTCGCTGGTTGAATTTGGTGGGGGCTTCTCCTGTAAACACTCCGATGCTTAAGTCAATTAAGAGAATATTGTATCCGACCTTTTAATTATCAAGGGTTACCTGTATATATAGTGTTGCTTGCTGTACATATCTTGCCCAGGATTTATCGGAACGAATTATCTCTGATTTCAGGATTTTGAATGATCTTGTTGAACCCAAGGTTTCAAGTTTCGTGTAATTATAAATCTAGACATGGATTTTGATGATAACAAATGAATTCAAAGAATAAAGGAGTCTCAAACTCAAGATTTCCACACAATGGAATCAAGCACATCAAGGAACCAAGCATGAGCAAGAAGGGAACAAGTTCACATTAAAGTCATAAAATAATGTTGTAAATCTCTTAAAAATTCGAAATTAGGATTAAGGCTCAAATTTAATATTTTATCATAAAGCATTAAAATACATTTTCCACATGTGCATGAATATTTTGAAAATTAAATTTGAAAATTTTGATTGTCCTCTTTCACATGTGCATGACATGATTAAAGGTTTGAATTTTGAAAATATTAATGTAACAGCCCGCTAGAAATTCAATGGTGGAATTTCTATAGACATTAGAAATCTCGTGAAAACCCCATAAGTTTTTACGAATCGGCTAATCGCATAAGTTCTAGTATGTCAACATAATTAGTTTTATCACTCACTATGGTGCCAGAAATGTGATTTTATTTGTTTGAGGTAGTTAGAAGTGTCAGATTACGTTATAGTTTACGCCACTAGACTCAGTTGAATATTTAGGATTTTTCAGTACTAAGTTTATTATGCACTTTTTCGGAGTGAATAGTAACCTCGATAAGCGTACTAAGTGCAGTGTTTTTCAAAAATTTCAAACCTAATCTTTTTACTTTTTGCATATGACAAAAGGAGCATACTTTACTTTTTAAAAAATTCAAACCTAATTAATCTTTTACCTTTTGCATATGACAAAAAGATCACACATTACTTTTCAAAATTTTCAAACAAAGACATCTTCATTTTGCATAAGTCAAGAAAATCATCAATCACTTTTTTGAACATATTCAAATAAAACATGCACATGTAAAAGATGACAATCAATCATCTTAATATTTTCAAAGTTCAAACCTTTAATCATGTCATGCACATGTGAAAGATGACAATCAAAATTTTCAAATTTAATTTTCAAAATATTCATGCACATGTGGAAAATGTATTTTAATGCTTTATGATAAAATATTAATTTGAGCCTTAATCCTAATTTCGAATTTTTAAGAGATTTACAACATTATTTTATGACTTTAATGTGAACTTGTTCCCTTCTTGCTCATGCTTGGTTCCTTGATGTGCTTGATTCCATTGTGTGGAAATCTTGAGTTTGAGACTCCTTTATTCTTTGAATTCATTTGTTATCATCAAAATCCATGTCTAGATTTATAATTACACGAAACTTGAAACCTTGGGTTCAACAAGATCATTCAAAATCCTGAAATCAGAGATAATTCGTTCCGATAAATCCTGGGCAAGATATGTACAGCAAGCAACACTATATATACAGGTAACCCTTGATAATTAAAAGGTCGGATACAATATTCTCTGAATTGACTTAAGCATCGGAGTGTTTACAGGAGAAGCCCCCACCAAATTCAACCAGCGACTTAGGGCCGTGTAATAGTAGATTGAAAGTGAGACACGTCCTTAATACTCATACCATATGATTTAGAAAACGATACATTATTTATGAACTCATGCAACTAATGTAAAGAAATTTCCTGTTTTTCAAATAAATATAAAAAGATAAAAAAAAAAAAGACATTTCCTTCCAACTTTATCTAAACTTTTCAGAAACCAAATCCTAAGAATAACATGAGAGAAATTATAATTAAAGTCGTGATTGTACCAAGTATGATACAATCATTTAAGTAAAAATATATAAAATTTATATAAAAATATTAACTTTTCAATAATAATTTTTTTTAAAATAATTGCATTAATTTCGTAAAGTATGCAGCAGCATTACTCTTAATCTAATAAATAATATCAACCCTACTGCCTACTGGACAGCATGCACATTGTGGACAACTTGGGACGTGGTCTCTGATTTGATGCGGGACCCACCGGGGAGCCAAGTTTCTGTTGGACTTACTAAGGAAGCGTACTGGCATCGATTGGGCTGCCAAGATTTTACTTTCAGTTCGGGAAGAGCTCGTGTCGGATTTGATTTGTGGGAACCCCTGCTTCATCCATTTGGCAACTTGCGAGAGCAAACGTGTCGGATGGCCCTCGCACTCACTTTGACATTACCCAAGTTGGAGCCAAGTTGCGCTCACCACGGCCCGCCCAAGGCACGACCTTTATTTATTTTTTTTAGTTTTTTCTAATCAAGCTTATAGTATATATAATAAGAAAGTTATGGAGTATAAAGTTTTAAGGTGGATCAAATAGAAAAAAAAATTAAAAGATTTATCTAGGGTTATGCTTTCAAAAACAAGATTGGTTTGCTACCCATTGCACCGCTGAGTGCGCACATCGATTTACAGTTCGATAAATTTTGAATATTTTCCAATGTACATGAAGAGCTAGTAAATGTTGGATATCTTTTATGATGGGAGAAATTTGCCAATTTGCTTCTGATGGGAAATCTTTTATAGCTGAGATAACCTGTTGAGAGTTTCTTTAAAAAATTACTCGAGTGCGTTGAGATGAGGCCGCCAACTTTGTAGCTAGGAGAGTTGCCAATGCTTCAACCATTAGAGGATTTGTCGAGGAGACTTTTTCAGTTTGAATTTGTAGGATGTTGCCATGATGATCTTTATAAAGAGTAGAAATTGTGAAGAAAGAATATCTGATTGCAGCATCAAATGAGTAGCTGAGGTAGTTACAAGGTGGAGGTTTCTATTTTTCAAACTTGTTTTTTTCCTTTCCTTTCCAAGCTTCTTGAAAGTTGAGATAAATGCAGCTCGGTTGAGATTTGGCTTCATCTAGTGAGAAAATAAGTTGATTGTGTACAATATCGTTTCGTTTCTTCCTGATGAAGTCTAGAGATATGACTGCAAATAGTTGAAAAATGTGTATCTCTGTGTCTTGAAGTCCTAGTTCTTCCTTGGGAGAGATTATCATTCTTATCCAATCTGAAATTGAGTGGATCGGCAAATTTCCTAAGTTTAGTGGCCATGAGCTTTGACTCCATAGTATTCTCACTATAAGACAATTGACAAAGAGATGAAGTGTAGATTCTTTTGCTTGATTGCAGAGTGAACACTCTTCTAAAGTTGAGCTTGTTATAACTTCTTTCACTCGAGTTTTTGTTGGAAGGATGTTCCAAAGCACTTTCCACATTAATAATTTGTGTTTTTCGTGAATTTTCAACTTCCAGATTGACTTGAAAAGGTTATGGTTTTGGACTTCATTTTGTTGATTCATTTCTTGTCCTTCCACTATCACTTGATAAGTCAATTTAACAGTAAATTTTCCACTCTTGGATGCGGCCCAAATCATTTTGTCTTGATTTTGAGAGAAGATCGGTAGAGGAATTTTTTGTATTTCGTTGATGCTTTCTTGCTCAAATAAATTCTGCATTTTCTCTAGGTCCCAGTGATGATGTTCGAGACTTTAAGCTCCAAGTGGGCTTGAATGATATCTTGCAGTGGTCTTGGTGTGACGCCCCCAAATTCCGCTTGGGATTGAACGGACATTTGAAGCGTCGAGACATGCAACACAAGGTTACCTGCCCCCGTTCATGACATATAAGATGCAATGTTCCTAACATGCATCTAGCATTATGCAATATTCGCAGCGGATAATCTTTTTCTTTAGCAATACTATGCACCAAACTAAATATATCCCAAATACTTGAAACATAATTCATACATAAAGGCATACTAAAAAGCCGTGATCATCACACTAGTCCAAAATGGTTGTGATCAAAAGAATACTTGAGATACAACTCCAAAAGTACAAGTATTAACCTAAGTTAAATACTATACCATCATCAACATCGCACCGTGGCCTAGTCGACCGTATTCAGTTGGTCAGATTCCAATTCTCCTTTGGGTCCTGTAACAAGATCTACCATTCGGGGGGAATGGTAGTTGGGACTACCACAGTGAGATTTGATTACAAATCTCAGTAAGTTAACATAAAACTCACACACAGGTTAAAAATGCATGCATGGCAGTAAAAGCATAAATGCATAATTATAGTCATACATAAACATAGTATAACTTGACATATAGCATGACTTAACCAGAACTTAAGCGTGAACTGAACTTGACTTAACATGGCATGAACTTAAGCTTAAAACATAACATGAACAAACAACATAACATGAACGTGAAACATAACATGGACTTGAAATATAGCATGAACGTAAACCTGCATAACATAAATAAGAACTTGAAAATAACATAAATTGAACATAACATGTACGTGAGTATAACATAACATGGACTTGATCTAAAACTTGACTTATCATGTATTTGATCTGAAACTGGACTTAACATAAACTTGGAATCTTATTCAATTGTCTTGATTAATAACGTGCGTTAATACGTACTCCACAGTTGTTGTGGCCCCACGTATTCAAGTAACATAAAACATAATACGTACTCCACAGTTGTTGTGGCCCCACGTATTCTACATGTCACAATTGCTGTGTCTCATGTAGTGTATGCTCCACAGTTGTTGTGGCCCCATATTTCATGCNAAAAAGATTAGGTTTGAAATTTTTAAAAAGTGAATGATGATGTTTTTGACATGTGAATCTTTTTAAATTTGAATATGAAGTCTCATATGCCTATAAATGGATCTTTTGAGAGTTTCACATTCACAACACCAAGAGCATACAATATTCATTCAAAGCTTTCATTCTCTCTTCTCTAAGCATTGAGCCTTAACCCTTGTTCATTTTGAGAGATATAGTTTGTGCTATATTGTTCTTATTTCACTCATTGAGGAGTGTTTTCTAATAACCTACCCACTATCAATTCTTGTATCGATAAAAGGGTATGTATAACCCTTGTATGTGTAGAAAGTGTTTTACACAGGGAATAGTTAAATCACCACGTGTAAGGTGATTGCAAGTGTAGAGGGTGTTCTACTTGGATCCTTTGTAGCGGTGTTGTTCAAAGGTGTAATAGGTTTCTATCTCCACCTAAAAGAGGTTGAATAGTGAATTCGGGGATCTTCAAGGGGTAGCTTGAGGCGAGGACGTATGCAGTGAGGCCGAACCTCGTTAACATACTGAGTTTGTTTCTCTCTTACCCTTACTCTTTATATTTATTGTTGTTTCGTATTTTGTTTATATTTTATATCATATATTTGATTTATAATTGTTATTTTTTTAAATATAACTCAATTCACCCCTCCTCTTGTGTTAGTGTAACAGTCCGCTAAAATTATCAGTTTTGGATTTATTTCCCGACAGCAATCACATCTCTCTTGTCTTTACCCTCATCTGGAATCACGCGTATAGATTATCTTTTCCGTAAATCACGTAATTTGTTCTTCACCGACAGCTGTAAAATCATGAACAGTTTTATCCTAAGCGTTGTACCTCGATGACGTTTTTCCGGATCTTATCCATTAAATTTCAAAGTATTAAATAAGCTTGTTTTTAAAGTAGCACAATTATAATAATTTAATGAGTTCTGAAAATATTATAATTGTGGATATTTATTTAGATTAAATATTTTAATTGTTTTAAGATATTAAGAGGTTTAATTTTACGTTGAAAATTCTTATTTAAATTTAAGTGTTTTATGCATTTTGATTAATTAACGGTACTTTATCATTTTTATATAATGATGAAGAAATATTATTTTATAAATTTTAGTTTATAAAATAATATTCTACCTTAATTCATCATAGTGTTTTATTTAAAGTGTTTTATTTAAAATAAGACATTTAAGCGTTTTTAATCAGTGTTTTAACTCACTGTTGGTTTATTTGAGGATCCC
>QGSO01000680.1:38159-162963 GCA_011037825.1 Carya cathayensis
GGTCAGATTCCAATTCTCCTTTGGGTCCTGTAACAAGATCTACCATTCGGGGGGAATGGTAGTTGGGACTACCACAGTGAGATTTGATTACAAATCTCAGTAAGTTAACATAAAACTATACACAGGTTAAAAATGCATGCATGGCAGTAAAAAGCATAAATGCATAATTATAGTCATACATAAACATAGTATAACTTGACATATAGCATGACTTAACCAGAACTTAAGCGTGAACTGAACTTGACTTAACATGGCATGAACTTAAGCTTAAAACATAACATGAACAATCAACATAACATGAACGTGAAACATAACATGGACATGAACATAACATAACATGAACGTGAGCTTGAACGTATCATAAACGTGAACATAACATGATGTGAACATGAACTTGGAACATAACATGAACATGAACATAACATGTACGTGAGCATAACATAACATGAACTTGATCTGAAACTTGACTTAACATAAACTTGAGAATCTTATTTAATTGTCTTGATTAATAACGTGCATTAATACGTACTCCACAGTTGTTGTGGCCCCACGTATTCAAGTAACATAAAACATAATACGTACTCCACAGTTGTTGTGGCCCCACGTATTCTACATGTCACAATTGCTGTGTCTCATGTAGTGTATGCTCCACAGTTGTTGTGGCCCCATACTTCATGCTCCACAGTTGTTGTGGCCCCATGAATTCACATAACATAAAATATAATACGTACTCCACAGTTGTTGTGGCCCCACGCATTATAAGTAACATAAATATAATACGTACTCCACAGTTGTTGTGGCCCCACGCATTATAAGTAACATAAATATAATACGTACTCCACAGTTGTTGTGGCCCCACGCATTATAAGTAACATAACATAAGATATAATACGTACTCCACAGTTGTTGTGGCCCCACGCATTATAAATAACATAACATAAATATAATACGTACTCCACAATTGTTGTGGCCCCACGCATTATAAGTAACATAAAATATAATACGTACTCCACAGTTGTTGTGGCCCCACGCATTATAAGTAAATAACATAAATATAATACGTACTCCACAGTTGTTGTGGCCCCACGCATTATATAAATAACATAAATATAATACGTACTCCACAGTTGTTGTGGCCCCACGCATTATAAGTAACATAAATATAATACGTACTCCACAGTTGTTGTGGCCCCACGCATTATCATAACATAACATAAGATATAATACGTACTCCACAGTTGTTGTGGCCCCACGCATTATAAGTAACATAAAAATAATACGTACTCCACAGTTGTTGTGGCCCCACGTATTATAATAACATAAATATAATACGTACTCCACAGTTGTTGTGGCCCCACGTATTATACGTAACATAACATATCTTATATTTCTTAATGCATGAGATATTAATTAATATCATATACTTTTCTAACATGTCGTATACTTGTAAATGGCATAATATGATTTAATCATAAACATTTCATGGCATACATGTATCATATGGCATACTTAACATGGCATACTTATAACATACATCATTGTATGACAGAAAAGATTATGTAACAGATAATTATTCATGAGATATTAAATCATACTTAACAGATGAACATATAATGACATATCATGACATGGCATATACGATAACATACATACATAAATTGTAGTTCCCTTACCCATCACACATACACAATAAACTGATAGTAAGTTAGAGGCTAACTTACCTCGATCGTCGCGTTCTATGAGAATAGAGTGCGAAACACGAGGAACTGCACAACAGCTGGAAGAGGAACACTCAAGTCCTTAAGATTTTCACTTCTGAACTCAATTGTCATATTATGAGCACTTGCAACACCACGGCAACTTGAGGTTTCACTATACCCAGAAGAGATAATTTGACTTCATAAAGCCTTTGCACTAAAACAAGTTCATTAAAATTATCAATAATAACCAACAAACAATTCATTTCTCAATCCATATACTCTTAGCCATAGTCAACCACAAGATGACACCAGTCACCCCGGACTATAATCCATAACACCACTGCTTCGGGACACTGTTATACAGTTTCCCAACACTACACCATACGCTCCATACTTCTCTGCTACGCCATCCAACCCTTCGTGACACGCCATCCGGTGTATCACGACTTAATACAGAGTACACTCACGTGAACTCTCTTCCATCCACACTACAATACCCATCACTGCGATACACGTCTCACGGTGCATCGCTACGCGACACGGAGTACGCGCTACGCGTACTTCCTTCGCTACAACACTCATCAACACGATGCACATCACACGGTGCGTCACCATACAACACGGAGTACACTTCACATGCACTCCCTTCATTCTACACAACGAACTCCACAAATACAACTACACAATTCACAAACCAACCAACTAACTATTTTAAACGTAAAATAACTAGAGATAGAAGGTTATAAGTTTTATGTTAACTTACTGAGATTTGTAATCAAATCTCACTGTGGTAGTCCCAACTACCATTCCCCCCGAATGGTAGATCTTGTTACAGGACCCGAAGGAGAATTGGAATCTGACCAACTGAATACAGTCGACTAGGCCACGGTGCGATGTTGATGATGGTATAGTATTTAACTTAGGTTTATACTTACACTTTTGGAGTTGTATCTCAAGTATTCTTTTGATCACAACCATTTTTAGACTAGTGTGGTGATCACGGCTTTTTAGTATGCCTTTATGTATGAAATATGTTTCAAGTATTTGGGATATTTTTAGTTTGGTGCATAGTATTGCTAAAGAAAAAAATTATCCGCTGCGAATATTGCATAATGCTAGATGCATGTTAGGAACATTGCATCTTATATGTCATGAACGGGGGCAGGTAACCTTGTGTTGCATGTCTCGACGCTTCAAATGTCCGTTCAATCCCAAGCGGAATTTGGGGGCGTCACAGTTAGTCATCTGGGCAATAGATCTTATCTCATCACTTCCTATTTTTTCTCAAATTTTTGTTAGAGGTGCTTGCTATGCTTATCTTGCTGATAACTTCTCTTGATTTTCTTCCTCTTTTATACAAAATCCGCCATCGCTTGTCCTTTAATCGCTTTCCTTGGCTCATACTCCATATCGAACTCGCTTAGCTCGATTGACCAGCCTATTAGCCTTCCTCAATATTTTAGCTAGCGGAGCTTCTATTAGTACCTTTATTGCGTGGGCTTGAAAATAGGGATGGAGTTTTCTGGCCGCCACCACTAATGCAAACGCCAGTAATTCAATTCGGGAATACTTGGTTTCTGCTCCTCTGAGTGCTCTGCTCACATAATACACCGGATGTTGGATTGTTCCTTCTTCCTTTATGAGAATGGCGGATACAGTGTGTTGGGAGACTGCTAGATACGCATAGAGTACATCGCCCTTCTCTAGTCGCTTCGAAAGGGGCCGACTGACCAGATACTGCTTTAATTTTTTGAACGCTTCATCGCACTGCTCATTCCACGAATGCATTCTTCGCAGTACTTGGAAAAAAGGGCGGCACTTATCTGTTGACCTGGCTATGAACCTTCCCAGGGTAGCCACTCTTTCTGCCAGTCGCTGAGTCTCGTTCAGGTCTTTTGGAGCTTACATATTGATTATGGTTTCTATTTTATCTGGAGAAGCTTCAATTCCCCTCTCAGACATGACGAAGCCCAAGAATCTCCCTGACTGGACCCCAAAATCACATTTTACAGGGTTCAACCTCATTTTATAACGGCGTAAAATTCCAAATGCCGTCCGCAAATCCGTGAAGTGTTGGGCAGGCTCTTTGCTCTTTACCAGCAGGTCATCTACGTATACCTCCATAGATCTCCCAATTTGTTCTTTGAACATCCGATTCACTAGTCTTTGGTAGGTCGCCCTTGCATTCTTCAGGCCAAAAGGCATAACTTGGTAGCAATATAGCCCTTGGTCTGTTATGAACGATGTCTTTTCCTCGTCCGCTGCATTCATCCATATCTGGTTGTATCTTGAATATGCGTCCATGAAACTCAACATGTGATGCCTCGCCGTAGTATCTACAATAACGTCGATGCGAGGTAAAGGGAAGCTATCTTTTGGGCAAGCCTTGTTTAAGTCTGTGAAGTCTATGCACATTCTCCATTTCCCATTCGCCTTCTTCACCAAGACAACATTGGATAACCACTCCGGGTAGCAAGCTTCTCTGATGAAGCCGGTTGTGGGCAATCTTTCCACCTCTTCACTAATAGCGGCGTATTTTTCCGAGCTAAATGACCTCCTCTTCTAGTGTACTGCCTTGTGCGCTGGGTCTGCACCCAAACAGTGTTCGATGATTTCATTGTCTATGTTGGGCATCTCTTCATGGCTCCACGCAAAGATATCCCTGTGTTCCACTAACAACTATACCAGGGCTTTTCTCTCTATTGGCGGAACTTGTGCCCCGATACGAGTTGTAGCCTCAGGGCGGTCAGTGTATAATGCCACGAGCTCCAGAGGCTCGTTGACTTCTGCATGTTGCTGACCTTGATCATCCCGGACTTCCATACCCTTCTCGTAAGTTGCTGCTACAGGCGGTGGGAGGGGTGGCAAGGCCCCATCTTGTCCTACCACCACGCATACTTCCTTTTTGACTTTTCTCAATTCTTGGACATAACATTCTCGAGCCAGGGCCTGTTCGCCTCTCGCCTCTCCCACGCCGCCATCAGTCGGGAACTTCATTTTGAGATGGTAGGTAGATGTTACCGCCTTCAGACGGTTGAGCATCGGCCTCCCTATTGTAAGAGGAATGAGCTTTTACTATCAAGAAATCGATCATGGTAGTTACCGTTCGTGTCCCAGTTCCAGCAGTTACTGGAAGCGTAATCGCTCATACAGGCTGAATAGTATCTCCTGAGAAACCCTTTAATGGCATTGGAGAGATCCTCAGCCTGTCCACATCAATCCCCATTTTAACAAATACTTCCCAGAATAGTATATCAGCCGAGCTCCCATTATCTACCAACACCCGCCTAGTTGTATAGTTGGCTATTACCAGGGTTATTACCAGGGCATCATCATGCGGATACATGACTCCTTCCCTATCCGCCTCCTCAAAGCATATCACCATTCCCTCACCGCCAAGCTTTGGTTGCTTGGGTGCTCTGTCCGCCATGAATACCTCTTTATATCTTGCCTTTCGGGCGTACGCCTTTTGGCTAGACATGGAGATACCACCTCCAGCAAAACCTCATGCTATCGTCCTTATTTCCCCTATGGGCGCCCTGTTCCTGTCACTTCTTGGGGGCGATCTCACCCCCTTATCAAGGCGGTTGTCATCGCGACGCCTCCTTTCAGGATTGACACCCGCCTGGTTGCTTGCCTAGTCTCCTGACGCCTTTTAGGCTTCGATCGCTCCGCTACCATCCACTCCAATTCACCGGTCCCAGCTAGCTCGGCGACCCTCTTTCTCATGGTTGTGCAGTCCTCGGTCCAATGAGAGCTTGTCTGATGGTACTTGCAGTACCAGCCACCTGTCATGGTGGGGTGGCAGCCTTCCTTTTCTCTCTCTTCTTCGCACACAGTTAAATTGTTGTGCACCAATCTGAAGCTACAATCCGACTGCCCTTCCCGAGCTCTTTCTTGTCTATTCGGTTTACTCTTCCTATCCGCTAGCCTACTTCTCTGCTCGCTCTTGGCATCTTTTGCACAGGGGTCCACCAGTGCTTGCAGAGTATCTTTTGCATTGACAAAATCATCCGCCCTGTCCATGAACTCCCTGAGGGTGGAAGGAGTCCTCCGGGCCAACTCCGCCATGAAAGGGCTACGTGGCCATACCCCTCCTAAGAGGGCGGCTAGAGTAATTTTCTCATCTTGGCCGGTCGTTGTTAAGCGTTCCTTGTTAAAATGGGCCAAGTAGGCTTTTAAATTCTCATCCTCCCTTTGCTTAATCATCAATAGGTAGGCAGCTGGGCGCCAACGCCTCCTGTTTGGCATAAACTGGGTCAAGAATTGCTTTGCCAATTCCTCAAAACTGTCAATCGATTTTGGTTTGAGGGTCTCAGATCAACCCTTAGCAGTTCCTCTCAGGGTCAGAGGGAAAGCTCGGCAGGCAATCTCTCCCTGGAAACCGTGGAGTGTGATGTAAGTTTTGAAGTTTTCCAGATGATCTACTGGGTCCAAGGACCCATTGTACATCTCTATCTGGGGAACTTTAAACTTTGGCGGGAGCGGCATAGCCATAATATGTGCACTATATGGCAAGTCTGTTTGGTAGTAGACTTTCCACCGAGGAAGAACCACCCATCGTCTTCTCCATCCTTCAATTCGTCATGCGTTCTTTCTTTCTCTGCTCGCTTAGCATGCTTCTCGTTCCTGCATTGGGCCTCACCTTCTGCCTGTTCACTGTGCGCGGGCATCTCGTCATCATGAAATGTAGCATTCTTTTGTCTCAAGTCGTCATTCTCCTTTTGTAAAATTTCTAGGGCCTCCAGAGCTTTTTTCAATTTCTCCTCTGCTGCTGCTAACTGTGCTTCCACAGATGTTGGTCCAGCGTCCATCGTTCTGCTTACTACTGAGCGTGTTACAATTGGCATGTGAGAATCACGCTGAACCACTATCCCACATACTACGCCAAATGTTAAGGACGTGTCTCACTTCCAATCTGCTACTACGCGGCCGTATGTCGCTGGTTGAACTTGGTGGGGGCTTCTCCTGCCAACACTCTGTGATGCCCTCAAATTTCGCTTGGGATTGAACGGACATCTAAAACGTCAGGACATGCAACACATGGTTACTTGCCCCCGTTCATGACATATAAGATGCAATGTTCCTAACATGCATCTAGCATTATGCAATATTCACAGCGGATAATTTTTTTTTTCTTGAGCAATACTATACACCAAACTTATAATATCCCAAATAGTTAAATCGTAATCCAAGCATACTTAACAAAATAAACATCCATGATTTCAGTATGAGTCTTAGAAGACTATAACCTCAAAAGCATGGGAAACCAAACTCCATATTTACATTACCAAAATACACTATTGAGGAAGTTTGTCGAGTAACTCATGTAACTTGACTAACGAGGCCAGAAAACTATTCAAAAACTATTATGGAAGTTGTAAGCTCTGTGTTGTGTCTGCGGCGTCTAGTCAACCTCCTTCAGTCTACCAATGTTTGCTCCCTGCACTGATCCTGACACATCGCCTACCATTCGGGGGAAATGGTAGTTGGGACTACCACGGTGATATTTGATTACAAATCTCAGTAAGTTAACAAGAAACCTCCACACAGGTTAATGATGCATGCATGGCAGTAAAAGCATGAATGTATAATTAAAGTTGTAAGCATAGCATAACTTGACATATAGCATGACATAACTAACATAACTTGAACTTAAACATGAACTGAACTTGACTTAACATGACATGAACTTGAGCTTAAAACATAACATGAACTAGCAACATAACATGAACGTGAACTTGAAACATAACATGGACTTGAAACATAGTATGAACGTGAACATGCATAACATAAATATGAACTTGAACTTAACATAAACCTGAGTATAACATGACATAAACATGAACTTAAAACATAATGTGAACGTGAATATAACATAACTTGAACATGAACTTGAAAATAACATGTACGTGAACATAACATGACAAAATCGTGAACTTGAAACATAACATGAACATGAACATAACATAACGTGAACGTGAGCTTGAACATATCATAAACGTGAACATAACATTGATATGAACATGAACTTGAAACTTAACGTGAACATGAACATAACATGTACGTGAGCATAACATAACATAACATGAACTTGATCTGAAACTTGACTTAACGTGGACTTGATCTGAAACTTATTCTTATCTCATGGGGTCACCATGATTGCTTATTCTTAACTTCTTGACATGAACTTGGAATCTTATTTAATAGACTTAATTAATAACGTGACCATATGGGTGCTACACAGATCCCCTTGAGCCATGTGTCCCTACCGATTACCACATCACAACACAAGTATCTACACCAGCTGTGAGTGCGTTAATACGTACTCCACAGTTGTTGTGGCCCCACGTATTCTACGTGTCACAATTGCTGTGTCTCACGTAGTGTATGCTCCATAGTTGTTGTGGCCCCATACTTCATGCTCCACAGTTGTTGTAGCCCCATTAATTGTTTGTGCCACACTTGTTGTGAACACACGTAAAATAAAATATGGCACCATCGGCATTAGTGCCTAGCGCGCTCCGGTGACCAACTAATTAGGCCCCGTTCGCAACCTGTTGACTGTACTTCGTCAACCCAAGGAATTTCACACCTATTTAGACACTCCAGCGTGAACAAAGGAGTTCCACTAGGATATTACCCCATCCTAACACTTAGGGTCGTGATTGACATGAATAACTTGACATAAACATGATCTGAAACTTGACTTAACATAAACTTGATCTGACTTCTTTACTTAACATGACATACTTGCAATGGTGAATATGACATACATGTAATATATGGCACACTTAACATGACATACTTATAGCATATAACAATATGTGATAGAATATATTGTATAACAGATAAATATTCGTGACAAAATAAATCATGCATATTGGAAAATTGCCCATTTTACCCCAAACTTAAGGATTTCACATCTTAACTCCAAAATTTTCCAAAATTTACATTCCTCATGTAAATTTTGTCCTAAATTCAAATATTAACTCAGAAAGATTTAAAACAAATCACAACTATGAAAAACACACTATGACCAAAACATTCATAGGCCATTTCTCTTGATTTTTGTTGCAATTCCTTCCAATTTCAAAACTCATGCTTAAACCAAAATTTTGCAACAAAGATCTTCCTATTATAAGTTTACAATTATACTTAAAACATCCATTTAGAAAAAGCTAATAATCAACACCAAACGTTTTGTAAAAAGATCCAAACACTTAATGACAAGCTTTGACCCTAAATCAAAACATCTCCAAGAATTCCAAAAATCAAATCTTACTTCTAACATATTCATAACATCATCCTAACATCAACCATGCTTTAAATCATCAAACTAAAGTCACAAAAATCACAAAATAACTCTTGGAATTTTTGGTTTTACACTTAGCCCAAAAACAGAAACCTTTTCTTCAACTAGTTTTGATAAATCTCTTGATCAATGGCTTAAGAAGGTGAGATCTTCGAAATAAAAAATCACATGGTTTAAGAATGTGTCTTAAATAGGATCCAACCATCAAACTTAAAATCACATGGCTAAAAATCAATAAAACATGGATCTAATCCAAAAACATCAAATCTTAGGCCTAACCGAAATCCTTTTGTATAGAAAAATCATATCTTTGAAACTAATGCTAAATATCTCCAAAATAACATCCTAACATGAAAATAAGATACTTAGAATCATCATATAAAAATATCAAAGCCATTAGAGTAAGATCAAACCATGAAATATTCAAACTTTCTCCAAATAAAAACTGTTTTTCCACTTCCAGTTTTCAAGTTTCTAGATCTAAAACAATCTATCATCAAAAGCTTTAGTCATGCAACAAAAATTCCATGAAAACTCTTAAACACATGCTAAGAACACTCCATAAAATTTTCGGACCAAGATATGTCCATTAGCTTGGTCAAAAACTCCAAAACATAACATACTCTCCAGATTCACGCCCAGAATGACCTTTCCATGGTTAAAAATACTTTTGACCGACTAAATGATCATGGAATGATACGAATAATATATCTACAGAAACTAGACTGAAAGAGAAACACATTTTATGAGGATTCATCATATGAAAATACTTAAAAAGGGTCAAAAATCTCCACGTAAAAAGATACAGAAATCTGCCCGAGAGAGCTCTTTTGGGTTTCTCTCTAGGAACGGGCTGAAGAAGTGATTAAAGTGAAAGAAGTGTGTCTTGCATGACTCAATACTTCTGGAGGTTGAAGATATGGACTTAAATGACCATTGATTGGAGGTAGCTATGTGACATAAAGTGGAGAATAGAGAGGGGAAAGGACTGCCTGCAGAAGCTGTGAGTTATGGAGGTCGATGGGGTGAGTTTCTCCATCTCATCAAGGCACTATTGGGTGCAGCCAAGGGCAGTGAATGGTCTACCACGTGGGGGAGGAAAATTCTCCAAGAAGCCTTGCCAAGGTGGCCAAATTCGTGGGCCTTAGTGGGACCCAACCAAGTGGGCTTCAATTTGGGGTTTAAAGGAAGTTTGGTTAGGGTTTGAGATGCTATCAAGCCTAAATCCAATTTTTCTTGGCCCAATCAAATTTTCAAGGTTTAAAAGGTTGGATAAAGATGTCATGACAAGAATTTGAGAAATTAATAGCATGTGGAAGTGATTTAATCGAGTGATTAAACACAATGCTAGAAATTGGATCAAAAAGGGTTTAAAGGCCAACTTTGGAGTTTGGGGAAACTGTTTAGGGTTTCGGTTTCAACCAAGTTTTTGGGGTTTCAATTGGATTCCAACCATTTAGGGTTTCACTAGGGTTGAAACTCTCTTTGATCTGACTCAATTTGGTTGATCAGACGAAAAGGGTTTTGCTTAGGTGACATGATCTTACACCTTGATTTCCTTCACAAATCCATCTAATGGTTCCTCTTTATGCCAAGTATCTAATACTACTCACTATGTGTGGCTAAGATCTTGCCAAGTGTCCAAATAAAACTTCTCTAACCTAATTTGGACATTCCACACTGTGATTTTGAAAACACTGCACTTAATACGCTTATCGAGGTTACTATTCACTCCCAAAAAAAGCGTAATAAACTTTATACTAAAAAATTCTAAATATTCATATTAACCTACAGTAAAAACTGTTTACCAAAACTCAATCCCGAAGTGCCCCTATAAATAAATTCACAATTTCGAACAGCTGTTTCGTCTGAAATTATAAAAATAGGTTATTGCGCTATAAAATCCTAAATATTCAACTGAGGCTAGTGCTGTAGATTATAATGTATTCTGACACTTCTAACTATCTCAAACGATTAAAATTGCATTTCTGGCACCATAGTGAGTGATAACACTGATCATGTTGACAGACTAAAACATGTGCGATTGATGTGACACCCCGTTTTTACGTGTATTTTCACTGAAGGAATATTTTAATTTAATTAGAATAATAGTTCTTTTATTTTAAATTATCAGATTTTAATTGGATTTTAATTGATGCTGAATTTAAATTGTTGTTTAATTTATTTTAGCTTGTCTTTGGATTTAAAATTAAATAGTTAGTTTTTACTAGTTATTTATTATATTTTAGCTTTACGTTGTGTTTAAAATATTTTCTTGGTTTTATTGCTTTTAAAGTTATTTTCGTTGGATCAGTTGTTGGACTCCAGAGGTGAGGATTGGACCTCATTTCTTTTCCTCCATCTTTTCTTTTCTCTTTTCCTTCTTTTCTCTTTTTCTCTTTTCTTTCTTTTTTTTCCTTCTTTTCTTCCCGTGCGTTGGCCCCTCCCCGTGCGAATTCTTTCTCTCTCTCTCTCTCTCTCTCTCTCTCTCTCTCTCTCTCTCTCTCTCTCTCTCTCTCTCTCTCTCCTCTCGCGCGTCCGTCCAGCAGCCCAGCACCGCCGCTCACCAGCGCCGTGCCCCACACCACCACCACCATTCTCTTCCCCTCCCTCCAGTGAACCAACCCACCAACTTTCATCCCCAACCGTTTCGCCATTTAGCCGGAAAAAGCCCATCAAGCCGCACGGTTTTACCACCTTTTCACCCTTCATCACCGGATCCTTGCCGTCCTAACCCACCCATTTTCGGCCTCAATCCGTCGCCGAAGCAACTCCCATGAGCTAATCTCTTATTTGGGCGTTTAAGCCCTTCCACCGCCACCCATGGCCAAACTCCACTTCCCTTAGCTTCATAAACACTCATATGCCATTCCTTATCAATCCCGAACTTTGGTTTGTCCCCGTTCAAAAGTGGGTATTTTACAACCCACGGCCACTGTGAATTTTCACTGTTACGTTGCTTTTCCTTCACCGTTTGCTGCATGCCGATCCTTCAAAAATTAATATATAGCGCTGTAAGTATTTTTCAAACTTCGTTTTAGATTTAAATGTATTATTGCTCTTACAATAATTATTTGTGATCTGATTGGTTATTCCGGACTGAGTCCGAGGAGTCGAGGGTCGGTTGGAATTGAGGAATGAATTGATTGTTTGGTTGTTATTGGTGTTTGGAAAGTGTTGGTTAATTTGTATGATTTTATTTGCATTGCATTGTGCATACATATTCACGTGTTTTTATTGAAAATTGGGTTTAACGTGTAAATGGATTTTCGGGTGCATGCGTATCACGACCCCAAGCCGGGATGGGGCATTATCTTGGTGGATCTCCTCTGGTCACTCAGGAGAGGATAAAACTGAGTGACATCCCCTGGGTTGTCGCTGGGCGATGACCGGATCGCACGATACGGTAACGCTGTCGTGTCGACTCCGTGGTCCCTTGGCTGGTAGGGACTAGAGGATGCCCGGGCCAGGTACGCGCTGGGCGCGAGACTGAGATCGCTCGTTTAGATGTCATAGGCATAGTCGTTACCTGCGATGTGACATAGTAGCCAGAGTATGTGGATGATCCCTAGGGGAGATCATGGTGCATGCATTAAACGGAATTGGTTTGGTGGTTTCTAGATTTGGGCCATTATATGGGATAATGGCGAGGTTTTGATATGTGGTTTCTGTGATCCATTTTCTGGGAAAATGGTGGTTTCTAGATTTGGGCCATTATCTGAGATAATGGTGAGGAATGCTTTAAAGGAAAATGTTTTGGGGCCAAAATGAGACTTTTGGCGTGCGTAGAAAAAATGTGGTTTTTGGGACATGTGCATTGAGCATACTTTCATGCATATTGTTGTGGCTTTAATATGTTTTTATCTTGCGGCGTTTGGGTTATTACTTACCTGCGGCACCATTTTTGGCATCGTAAATTTTGATGCAGATGTAGAGGAGGAGGAGGCTGAGGCCGAGGAGGCGGCTCCGCCGGAGGAGTGACTTGGAGTGCTTTTATTGTATTATATTTATAGTTGTTTTTATTGGTATGTATTTGGATTTGAGATGTTGAACTTGTAATATTTTAATTACGCTTGTTTTTAACTGGTTTGTAATTAAACAAAAATTCTGGTACTTAGTTATATGACTTTATTATCCGCTGCGTGTTTTTATTTGTACACATATTGCATGCGCACACACTTTTGGCACTTGGCGATGGGATGTGCGACCGTGTTGTCATCATCCCGACGTCTCAATTTCCACGTGGCCGTACGTGAGAGTTGGGGGCATCACAGGTGGTATCAGAGCGGTTTGGCTCTGGGTAAAAGCACATGTCCCATAGGAGCGGTACCAGAAAGTTTTTAAAGTTGTGTTTTAATGGTTTATTTTATTTGAAGCTTTGTTTTCTGTTTTTAATTGAGTTAACTTGATTTTAATTATTTTATGTATTTGTTTGTTTTATTGTATGCTTTTTGTTTTATCGCTTTTTGGTTTTGTTTTTATGTGTTTGTTTCATCTGATATTTAAACGAGGTCAAAGGTTGTGTTATAGCAGGAAAATGGTAAGGCCACAAAGGCCTTCTGGGGAGCCTCAGGATGATTTACCAAGAGGCAATGGAAATTTCGCCATGGATCGAGCATTAAACCGTTTGACGGAATATTTGCAGCGAGGCGAACAAAGTAGAGAGGCGCAAACTAGTGAGTTAAACCGATTAATTGAATATCTTCAGCGAGGGGAGCAAAGTAGAGCGGTGCAGGCTGGATGCACCTATGAGCGCTTCTTAGCGTATCGTACCCCTGCTTTTACTGGAGAAGAAGATCCACTTCGAGCTGGAAAGTGCATCAGAGATATAGAAAAGACATTTGAAGTCTGTGGTTGCATGGAGGCGCAACAAATACTCTATGCAAGTTATTTATTACAAGGTACTGCTTCTGAATGGTGGGAGACAAAAAGAGAAATGCTGGTGTTGGAATTGGAATTGGGATCCTTTGCCGTTGTGACTTGGGAGCGGTTTAAAAAGGAGTTTAATGATCGTTTCTTTCCCGCATCTGTGAGGCGGAAAAAAGCTAGAGAATTTCCTAGCTTGGTCCAAGGAAGTATGACCGTGGAACAATATGCCCGAAGATTTGTAGAGCTTGGGCGATTTGCTCCTCATCTTATCGCTACGGAGGAGATGCAAGAAGAGCGCTTCCAAGAGGGTCTGCGACCCGAGATACGCAGGATGGTGGTTTGCCTCCGGATTACTGTTTTTCAAGAATTGGTTGATTTCGCCACTCTTACAGAGCGAGAGATTAATTTGAGCATGGGCTCCCCTACAAGTCAGAAAAGGCGGAGTTTTACTGAAGAAGGAAGTAGCTCTAGTTCGCTTCAGAAATTTGTTCAGCGGACCGGGACTCGACCAGAAGCAGCCTCAGGAGTGCGTATGGGAGGTTGGGTGCCAGTTTGCGGAAGGTGTAATAGAGCCCATGTGGGTGAGTGCCCTCCGGGTGGGGCTCGATGTTATAATTGTGGCCAGTAGGGACACTTTGCCCGTGAACGTCCTAATACAGTTCAAGGAAGCCGTGGAGGTCGACGTGGTGGAAGAACTAATCAGAGGCAATTAGTTCAGGCTCGGATGTATGCAGTGACTCCTGGTACCGTTGGAGGCGAGGTTCCGAAGGCTCAAGATGCTGGAGTCATGGCAGGTATGGGTCTAACCTAATCTTTTGTGATGAATGCCTTGTGTGGTTTGTTTTTATATTATCGAGGCTTGAAGGAAGGGCATGATCTGGGTGAGCTCTTAGGGGAGTAGGATAATTAAGTTTTTTGGTTTCGTGGAGTTTATGAAATGGTCTTTAATGTAGTAGGTAGTAAGATCAACAAATTTCAAGGATAGATTTTTATGAAATTTCAACAAAGTTTTAAGGTTTCGCAGATTTTTGGAAATGATTGGTTATCATTTAAAATTTTAGATTTTGAGAGTTTCGGGAATCGATTATTTTATTGTTGGATATAAATTCATCGACCTAACAGATTTTGGAAAAGGAATTTTGCATAATTTAAGGTTATGGGATTGCGGATTTGAAGGACTGATTCATAATGAGATTGAAGTTTTAGCTTCGCAGGATTGGTGTACTAGTATGAATTATTTTAGAAATTGATTAGGCTGTAACCATAAATGGAGTTGAAGAAAGTTGAATGATGGGTATGGGAATTATTAAGGAGAATATTTCTTGGGGGATTAAAGGTAATGACCTAATTTATATATATATATTTTTTTAGGATTGAAGATGTCAATCTAGTTCGTGTGTTTGTCTAAGGATTGAATGTATCGGTCTATTTTGAAAAATAAATGTTATAGCTCGAGGTTTTAGTAGTAGATTCTAGGATTGATCTATACCAAGTTTAAGGATAATAGATGGTGCGGGTTTTGGGAAATGAACTTTGTTTATTTTGAGGATAAGGTAAAGATGTTGGAAATGGGAGCGATGGATCACTTATACGTTGGAATGATTTTTGGTATTAGCTAAGGGTACATGAGATCCAGTTATAGTGGTGGTGAGGGTGTATAGATTTCAGAGAGTATAAATTCTAGTCTCATTTTTACTTGAGAGAAGTGGCTTTGGTGAGTACTGAAGTGGATTAGATGTGATAGTATTAAATTCAAGAGATCTTAACTTCGAGTTCTTGGTGAGTTGATCGGAGTGTACAGTTGAAGTGGGTTACCAATTGGAGTGATGGTTGGCATTAATAGTTGAGACTATCTTCAAGAATTAGTTGTGACTTGAGGTCACATAGGAATTTAATTTTGAAACTATACTTTCATTTGGAGTTTGAGTGTCCAGTTGGGAGAATTACAGACATTTTTGTTTAACTTGAAGAGAGATTGTTGGGTCGCCATGTGTAGTGGATAATAAAATCTTGAAAGTGGAAGCTTGGGAATCAACGGTGAATAGCCTAAACAAGTACGTAAAGTAATAAGCAGTAGGAGTCAGGAGGGTAGTGCAATAGTTTTGATGGATTGGAGATTTGAACAGCATGACCTATCTTGAGATTTAATTTTGTATGCAATTGAAGGAAATAGTCGTGCTACTACTGGGGTTATGGGAATGGAAGTAGGTAAGTGAGTTTTCAAGAAGGGTTCATTAAGGTTATGGTGAATTCAATCGTGGTTCGTAGTGAATTTAGTTATCTCTAAATTAGACGATATTCAGAATTTAGGTGATGATCTTGAAAGTGTAAGTTGTTGGGTAGGAGTTATAGGTGCTTTATTAGTGGGTCGAGATGGATTCGAGCCTTATGTTCTTTATCTTAGATGAGATTGACGTATTTTTGAGATAATGTTACTTGTTTTTAATTTGGAAGTTGCAATTGATTGATATCGTCTTTTGTTGATGATTATGGGTGTCATTGTGGAATTTTGATTTGATTACGGTAGCTAGAGATAATTGAGGGATTGGAGTGATAATTCATGATTTTGGGAGACTTTAATTTCTATCAAAATGTGGTAAATGATTTTCTTGCTTTCAGGTGTTAAGAGTTAGCTTGTGCTCGAGGTGTTAATTTATGAGGATATAGTCTTTTTGCATTTTGGCGAGTTATCAGAGTGCGCTGATTTTTGGAGATAATTAGGTATTTAAAGTTTGTGCTGGATTTGGGTAATTAGTGATGACTCGAAATTTCGAGAAGGTACTTGTAATTGGAGAGTAATATTTTGGTTGGACAAATTATGCTTATTGATGGTTAATTTGAGAAGTGGCTATTAGGTTACCAAGGTGTAGTATACAATGAAAGTTTGGAGATTATAGCACAGAAGTTGATTGAGGTTAACACAACTTATTGTGGGAAGATACTAATTGTTGGAATTTACTTGGGTGCAGTTTTGATGTTCTCGATGATATGGCGATTTCGGTTTACGTGGCCACTCTAGGAGTTCTAGACATGATGCGTCGCTGGGAGACTAGTGCGAATATGATGGGATTGCCTATAGGTGTATATATTGGAAAGAGCAACAGTTGAGATCCAAGACGATACCTCTGGTAGAGGTGGCTCGGGGAGATCTGTTGGCTCAGGATTTCTCTTGGGAGAGAGAAGCTGACATGACAGAGCAATACCTGTATTTGTTCGAGTAAACGGCAGTATGTTCCTTAAACTTGGTCTATGTGGAATATTGTGGTTTGTTTTAACATTAGCGTTTGACCTTGCAAATTTCGAGGACGAAATTTATTTTAAGGGGGGGAGGATGTGACACCCCGTTTTTACATGTATTTTCACTGAAGGAATATTTTAATTTAATTAGAATAATAGTTCTTTTATTTTTAATTATCGGATTTTAATTGGAT
The DNA here is from genome assembly GCA_011037825.1 of Carya cathayensis. NCBI lineage: Eukaryota > Viridiplantae > Streptophyta > Magnoliopsida > Fagales > Juglandaceae > Carya > Carya cathayensis. Next base: position 55,475 of record QGSO01000680.1, read on the forward strand.
TTTAATTGATGCTGAATTTAAATTGCTATTTAATTTATTTTAGCTTGTCTTTGGATTTAAAATTAAATAGTTAGTTTTTACTAGTTATTTATTATATTTTAGCTTTACGTTGTGTTTAAATATTTTCTTGGTTTTATTGCTTTTAAACTTATTTTCATTGGATCAGTTGTTGGACTCCAGAGGTGAGGATTGGACCTCATTTCTTTTCCTCTATCTTTTCTTTTCTCTTTTCCCTTTTCTCTTTTTCTCTTTTCTTTCTTTTTTCTTTGTTTTTTTCCCGTGCGTTGGCCCCTCCCCGTGCGAATTCTCTCTCTCTCTCTCTCTCTCTCTCTCTCTCTCTCTCTCTCTCTCTCTCTCTCCCCTCGCGCGTTCGTCCAGCAGCCCAGCACCGCCGCTCACAGGTGCCGTGCCCCACACCACCACCACCATTCTCTTCCCCTCCCTCCGGTGAACCAACCCACCAACTTTCATCCCCAACCGTGCCGCCGTTTAGCCGGAAAAAGCCCATCAAGCCGCACGGTTTTAGCCCCGATTCGCCGCCGTCGTTCCACCTCCGGCCACCACCTCTTCACCACTTCATCACCGGCTCCTTGCCATCCTAACCCACCCATTTCCGGCCTCAATCCGTCGCCGGAGCAGCTCCCACGAGCTAATCTCCGATTTGGGCGTTTAAGCCCTTCCACCGCCATTTCCACTGCCACTCACGGCCAAACTCCACTTCCCTTAGCTTCATAAACACCCCTAGGCCATTTCCTATCAATCCCGAGCTTTGGTTTGTCCCCGTTCAAAAGTGGGTATTTTACAACCCACGACCACTGTGAATTTTCACTATTACGTTGCTTTTCCTTCACCGTTTGCTGCGCGCCGATCTTTCGAAAATTAATATATAGTGCTGTAAGTATTTTCCAAACTTTGTTTTAGATTTAAATGTATTATTGCTCTTACAATAATTATTTGTGATCTGGTTGATTATTCCGGACTGAGTCTGAGGAGTCGAGGGTCGGTTGGAATTGAGGAAGGAGTTGATTGTTTGGTTGTTATTGGTGTTTGGAAAGTGTTGGTTAATTTGTATGATTTTATTTGCATTGCATTGTGCATACATATTCACGTGTTTTTATTGAAAATTGGGTTTAACGTGTAAATGGATTTTCGGGTGCGTGCGTATCACGACCCCAAGTCAAGATGGGGCATTATCTCGGTGGAGCTCCTCTGGTCACTCGGGAGCGGATAAAACTGAGTGACATCCCCTGAGTTGTCGCTGGGCGATGACCGGATCGCACGATACGGTAACGCTGTCGTGTCGACTCCGTGGTCCCTTGGATGGTGAGGACTAGAGGATGCCCAGGCCAGGTACGCGCTGGGCGCGAGACTGGGATTGCTCGTTTAGATGTCACAGGCGTAGTCGTTACCTGCGATGTAACATAGTAGCCAGAGTATGCGGATGATCCCTATGGGAGATCATGGTGCATGCATTAAACAGAATTGGTTTGGTGGTTTCTGGATTTGGGCCATTATCTGGGATAATGGCGAGGTTTTGATATGTGGTTTCTGTGATCCATTTTCTGGGAAAATGGAGGTTTCTAGATTTGGGTCATTATTTGAGATAATGGCGAGGAATAATTTAAAGGAAAATGTTTTGGGGCCAAAATGGGACTTTTGGCGTGCGTGGAAAAAATGTGATTTTTGGGACATATGCATTGAGCATACTTTCATGCATATTGTTGTGGCTTTAATATGTTTTTATCTTGCGGCGTTTGGGTTATTACTTACCTGCGGCACCATTTTTGGTACCGTAAATTTTGATGCAGATGTAGAGGAGGAGGAGGCTGAGCCCGAGAGGCGGCTCCGCCGAAGGAGTGACTTGGAGTGCTTTTATTGTATTATATTTGTAGTTGTTTTTATTGGTATGTATTTGGATTTGAGATGTTAAACTTGTAATATTTTAATTACGCTTGTTTTTAACTGGTTTGTAATTAAACAAAAATTCTGGTACTTAGTTATATGACTTTTATTATCCGCTGCGTGTTTTTATTTGTACACATATTGCATGCGCACACACGTTTGGCACTTGGCGATGGGATGTGTGACCGTGTTGTCATCATTCCGATGTCTCGATTTCTACGTGGCCGTACGTGGGAGTTGGGGGCGTCACAATTGATCGATTCATGAAAACTTATGGGGCTTTCACGAGATTTCTAAATTCTATAGAAATTCTACCATTGAATTTCTAGCGGGCTGTTACACACTCCGATGCTTAAGTCAGTTCAGAGAATATTGTATCCGACTTCTTAATTATCAAGGGTTACATGTATATATAATGTTGCTTACTGTACATATCTTTCCCAGGATTTATCGGAACAGATTACCTCTGATTTCAAGATTGTGAATGATCTCATCTCATCACTTCCTGTTTTTTTCTCAGATTTCTATTAGAGGTGGTTGCTATGCTTATCTTGCTCATAACTTCTCTTGATTTCCTTTTTATGGCTTTTGGGCCCATCCTCTGAGTTTCTCGGTATTCTTTGTGCCGTAGACCTCCTTATATGTTTTTAAGCCCTTTAATTAGAATGACCCCTCCAATGAGACTTCTTTAGATAAAAGAATTAAGTTTGAACCTTCCACTTCTATATAAAAAAATATTAAGAATAATTCTACTGTCATGACTTCATCAAGAGTGAATATCGGGGAAAAATTATTATTTATATTTTCTTATTTAATGATTAAGAAAATATTTTTTAAAACATTTTTAATTATTCTAAAATATTTTAATGTGTTCAAAAAATTCCTTCATGAATGTAGCATTATTTAAACAACAACAATAACAACAACAACAACAATAATAATAATAATGTATGGAATCCAATATTTATAAATGAGCGCAAATAATACAAATTTATAAATCCAATATTTCCTTATAGTTTTTTCTAAAAATATTCAAGAATATTGAAGCGTTTATATAGTTTAAATTCTAGCAAGCCTGTCTTGGATTCAAACACAGGAAACACAAATGCACTCAGTCACTTCTCCTGAGGATTTTCTTGGCAACCAATCACTGTTTCAAAGACTACTTTCTTAGTTTCTTTTATTTCTTTTCCAACTTTGCATTTGAAACAGATATCACCACCAATACTTTTACTGAATCCACTTCCCCATAACCCATGCACCATCGACTGGATTGGGCAACACAGCCAGGAGTGATCTGGCAATAACCTTTCCTTATCTTTGGTTCTCAGTCTTGGCGAATAACCCTCAATATGCTGTGAAAATTACTGTCAATGAGCGTCTCACAGGAGGCAGAGTTGGAGAGAGATGCACAGCGAGTCACAGGTGTGGGTGGTGGTGTTTCCTGTCATGCTGCAACTTGCCCACGCACTGTGTATAGCTCTTCAGTAACCGTATTCGATGTGAACTTCTGTGTCTCTGCATTCCTTTCCACTGGTCAACACGTGGACAATTTGCAACTGCGTTGTCGATTTTCATCTGCCAAACAACGAGCGGAAGCACCTTTCTTTGTTTGTCTTCCCATCAAGTACTTATTCCCAATACAGGTCGCCTCTGCTTCTCTCTGTGACCCAAATATGAGTTTCTTGTGTTAGTTGGAGTTCTTGGTCTGCTTTTCCTGCTACAATCAGTCCCGGCCGTGTAAGCTCATCTTTGGTTCTAACTCCACCTTCCATTTACTTTTTATAGCGGGTGCGTGGATTATTTTTGTTCAATAGGTTTGAGCTTTTTAGTGTCATGGTGTTGCTGTACAGATTTTAAGCTTCTTGTGCCAAATTTATGCCTTCCATAACTCTTTCTGTTCTTTTTTTCTTGGTTACAGAAGAATAACTCGCCACTCTCTTGTTCGAGTCTTCAAATGGGAGAGGCAAACCAGGGAAAGAATCTGCAAACCAACCTTTCCAAACTAGACAATGAAAACCCAAGAAACCTGTTGCTGAGATTCTCACCAGAGAAACCGAAGCAAACCCAATTATTACCCAATTCTGAACCGCAACTAGACCTCAGTCTCAGACTCTCTTTGGGCGGAGGTTACAGTGAACTCTTCAAGGAGAAGCCTATAACCCGGTTATCTTCGGTCGACGGAATAATAACGGAGAAGGTAAATGCCCGCGAATCCAACTCGACCTTGCCGGGAATCTTTTTTTCTTTGCAGAGATCTTGCTCGCTTCCTGTGGATAATGTGCAAGGGCAGATTAAGCTCAAGGACATGCAAACAAAGAGGAGAACGGAGGCCCAGAAGAGGCTAGTTGAGAAGCAAAGAAGAGGCAGGGCAGCCCCAGAGGAAGCAAAGCCTTCAGCTGAGGCTACGGTGCCACCACCGATACCTACGTCTGAAGTTGCTGCTTGGGCAGTGGCTTCTGCGGCGAGAAGCCCCGCATTTTGTCGGACCATTATAAAGATCAAAACGGAGGGATTTGTGTCTGGGCACCGAGAACTTGAGGGTATGTTCCTTTTAGTTCTATTTTCCTTTATTCTTATTTAAATTTTTAAACAAGAAAATTCCTTTAACCAAAACATACATCTTAAGCAGAAATGATTGTGATATTGCTTTATTGTTTTAGTTACTCTGTTAGCATGGTTAGTTTAAACTATATTGATTTCAGATACTTGTGTGGCTATGATCATGGTAAGATGATAGCAGCATATGCTTTTATTGAAGAAATGTGTGATAAAGTTCTTATAAAAAGGGGAAATGAGGAACAGGTAATTAATATAGGTTTACTACCTACCTACAGTTGGAACGATGTTTTTATCCTGAAAAACAAAGTAGGAAAAAAGTGCAGAAAGTTGAAAATATGGAACAAGAATAGCATGGCATCCACATGGTAAGATGATCTAGGTTTTTCAATTTGTTGACAGCATACAGTCCAAAATGATAATATTATAATTCATACCTAATCCAGAATCAATGCACATAAAAAAACAACATAGGAGAGAACCTAGATCCAACAATCTATGGACAAACAGAGAAAACAAAAATAATTATTTTATTCTCATAGAAATCCACAATGCCTCGACAAAGAAAGGAAATGGCCACTCAGAGATCTGAAATGACCATATGAACAAAAAAATAAGTAGTTTATCTTTCTAAAGCCCCCAAATATGGAACTTCACCTGAATAAAGTGCAGAGTTTTTAATCTTTATCCATATAATGCAGCAGCGCCTTTCTAATTATGGTTCATACACATTTTAAACAGAAATTAGGACATAAAGATGTGCCGTAGGTATTATCATTTCTGTGCAAGTGTAGTCCTTGAAAGTATGTCTCTTCAAGCATACTATTAGGGAGTGTATGTGTTGCATTCAACCAAGTGTTGATGGGAATCAGAATTTTATCTGTATCTTTGTTAGGTACTATTTCCTCCCGGACGTTTAAAATACATATATTGCATACCATTATGATGGAATTGAGCTAACATAAGAAATGGTCTGGTCATTTGAGAACTATCTTTGTCGGGGAAAACGATTGTGGTGGTAAATTCGTAACATAATTTTCGGTGAAGCTTAATTTCTGGATTAATTGCAGGTAGTCATAATGCCTCATGTTCGATTGGTTAGGAGGAATTAAGAATTACTGTAAATTACTTGATAGAACTGCATCAAAATTACATCACTAGCGAAGGAAAGCAACCACTAATAGGCTTTTAGTATGGGATAGCTTTTGTTCCAGACATTTTTTAGTAACTAAAATTAGACATTAAGTGTTGCATATAAACTGTAATAACGGTTCCTACTAAAGCAATGGGGCAGAAAATAAAAGAGGTTCCACATTCTTATAAGAAAAGGGGCAAATCTCCCTACCACCTGCTCCATGCATAATTAACAATCTTCATTTATTTTCTTAATAACTTCTTTCATGATGGAAAAAAAAAAAAAAAAACCAAAGGCAGATAGAGTATATTAACTTCAGAAGCAACAAAGCAATCCCTAGATGCTTTGACAATTTTCTGTAATAGCTTAAGATGCTCACCAAAAACTGAATTAATTTGAATTGCATAAATTCCATAGACTTATATATATGCTGCTCTCATAGACTTTTCCATATAGTGGGATATTTTAATGCAATAAATCGTTCTTATATCCAGTGGTAAACCATCATGGCTAGAAGTTTCAGCATTCAATAATCTTGAGATATCTGCAGTTTTAGCCTTGATGAGATTCTGTCTTGTGCCAGATTGTATCTCATTCTTTGACATTTTCTGTTCTTCTCTAACACTTTTAATTTGAATTGTATAAATTCCAAGATGGAGATGTGGCTGCAGCAAATGGTGCTCATAGTTCTCGCTCATTGCCTAATCCCATGGACACTAATCCTGTGGTCATTCCTGGAGCAACAGCAAATGGAAAATCGTTCGAACTTTCTAAGCCTAAGCTGGAGAATCCAACCAAGAAGGTTAGGCTTTCTAAAGGCTGCTATCAGGACAATGGGATGGATGTGATGAGACAGATGCCTAGTGTGACTACTATTGGAGATGGCCCCAATGGTAAGAAAATTGAAGGATTTTTATACAAGTACACAAGAGGTCAAGTGAGTATAGTATGTGTTTGCCATGGTAGCTTTCTCTCTCCAGCTGAATTTGTCGAGCATGCCGGACGGAAGGATGTCAAAAACCCAATGAAGCACATCAATGTTTTCCCTAGCTTCTAGTCCTTTTAGATAGTTTGCTGGTGGTGGCTGTGGTCACCCCTTCTGAAATGATACCAAATGAACAACCTGAACCTAGTAAGAAGCTTTTTCTGTTTTACTTATCTTTTGCCCTCAAATGTTCGGTTAAAATTGAAAACTTAGTTTTCTTTCATCTGATAAAGCTTTTATTAAGGTTATAAGTTAACAAGGCATTATCTTTAAATGATGTAGCATGCCGTCCCACTTTAATCCATGTATTTATGGGCGTAAATGTCTGATCATGCTGAAGCAGACCATCTTGAACTGAAAAGTAAAATAAGCATGTAAAGGAGGTGATCATGCAGATGCCTAGATCTTGTACCACTTGTTAAGAAAAAGAATGGTCTAATCGATCTTTGTTTCCATTGGTGATCTAAATTATCAAATACCTAAGCAGAATAAAAAGATACGTTTCTTATTGTTTCTCTGTTTCATAGTTGACATCACTCTTCAGATACAATCTTTGGATCAATAGCCCCATTGAGCCAAGGGACACGTCAGAAGTAGCTCAGATTAGGGTAGGAAGAGGAGGGAAGCTTGTTGTGGGCATGCTGATAAGATTGGCTAGCTTGAAACATTTACTTGCTGCCTGTTTGGGTAGGTGCCACCGTGCCAGTGCTAAAAAGCCTCAAGGCTGGCTGTACAACAACTTAATCCCTCCACGTTAATTAGCCCAAGGCTGAGCCATTTCTAACATTCAGGGAAAGAGAGAATATCTAGAAAATCAGCGTAATTTTAGTGACTGGAGACGAGGATTTTGCTATCCAATTGACCCAAAACACGTTCCATTATCCATTATGGAATAAAGTGACAGCCGTTAAAGAATTATTAAAAGAAGAAAAAGAAAAAAGAAAAAGTGACAACCCATGCTGATAAGGAATTCAACTTCACTAAAAGTTACACTAGTTAATAGGACTCATGTTCAAAAAGTGCAGCACTGTTAGCAGCAGTCTCCCTCATGGATGGTGATTTGAATTGCGTTGACATAGGATCGGACCAACCCTCGAATAGACGATTATTGTTCATAAACTGAATAAAATCGCCGGCCTTCCGATTTACCGCCAAGTTTACTACGAGTATACTCTTTGGATTGAAGAGTTGTACGGCTTCGACCAGATTTGGAAAGAGATATACCATTCAGTGTGCTCGGGAACTCTTTGCAAAGTACAGATACTTGACACTTCGTAATCAATATACAGAAGTGGACCATCACGTATGGGTGAACTTGTAATGCCCTGTTCCTGCAGAGGTTGGAGAGTTACTTCTTGAAACTTAAACTCACATTTCATCAAAATATTTACAGACTCCAAAATTTAAAATCAACAGAATATTACAAAATCTCTTAATAAAATCCACCAATCCTCATAGATCTTTTATGAGTAACCTACTATACTTAAATAATCATCACACCTATGCTCCATAATCCTGATTCTTAATTGAACTATTCCAAAATCATCTGAAAAATACTGTGGAGATAAGATATGAGTTATCAACAACTACGTAAGCAGAAGACATATAATATTATATAAACATGAGCATTTATAGAAATCAGAATGTGGAACAGAACATTTTCCTCTATTCATTTTCAGAGTGCAAAAGCAAAACATGTTAACAAAAATTAGACCAAAATTTCAGAAATAATCATATTCAAAAGTACTTTGGCATAACTTATATGATTCACCATCATCATCATCATATCAGAGCATCATATCAGAACAGAGGCCATGTATAACCCATGCGGTAGGGTTGTGCATCTGCGGATAACCAAGTAGAACATAAATCACTTTGTCAGCAAGGTATGCACTCAAACAGAGACTACTATTATAACCCGTGGTAGAGCCGTATCTACTACTACAACCCATGGTTGGACCGTATCTACTATTGTTACCCATGGTTGGGCTGTATCCACTATTATAACCTATGGTTAGGCCGTATCCACTATTATCACCCATGACAGGGTCGTAACTGTACAGAGCGGAAACAGAATCAAACTCAGAATCAAATAGTCACGCCAAAGGTTTTTTAGAAGTCACATCTTATCAAAATAGAGCACTAAGCAAACTCATATAATCTTTAGAATCAAAATGGATCCAGGGCATATTCATATAAATCATATAATCATGCACAAAATTTTATATTCACTCTTTTTGCATAATTCAAAAAACAAAATGCCAAAAATAAGTTCATGTCTATCCCAATCATGATAAAATATTTTCTCTTTCATTAAAGTTCATAAGTAATGCCGAACAAATAACTGAGCTTGTTTTTACAATTCTTTTAAAAAATAAACATGAATATTTTCTAAAATCAATCCATTTTCATTTTCTTTTTATGCAAAATCTAACATAGAACTCCGCTTACCTGAACTTTTTAACTTTTCAGAATTTCTCCACAATAGTATCGAAAGAAAGTCAATCGTCACCTATAAAATAGTCACGTGTTCCCATAAATTTTCAATCGAACACGTATATTAAAGTTTAAACCTGAAATACTAAACAATCTATTTTTCCTTAAAAAAAAAAAACTTAAAACTCTCGTAACCCTAAAATATCATCATTTTCCAAATTCATTGATGCCTACTTATAATTCACTTATCCTATTTCCCACTTAATCACAAGGTTTATTTGAAAATAAAAATTAAAACCCAAACGATTTAGAAAAAAAAAAATTGAAAAGCCATTGAAATAAAAATATTACTAAACCAAAAAATAATTTAGAACCTGAACTCAACCCAAAAATATTTTACTTCAAAATCACTTAATGTAACACACTAAAAAAATATATAAAATAAAATGAAATAAAAACAAGTACACTGAAAGAAATCCTTAAAACATCATGTATTTAAAACTGAGAACAAAATCGTAATATCCTATATCTAATCTTCACTAACTTTACCTAACTACAAAAGCACCCCCATCTATTAGAAGGGAAAGCCAAAACTCACAAGAGAGGGGTGACGAGCAACGGAGGCCTTGCCCACCAGAGGGAGTTCGAGATAGCGGATCGGGCGGTACTACGTGGTCGGCGAGGTGAAAAACACTGATAGAGAGAGAGAGAGAGAGAGAGAGAGAGAGAAAAGTGATGAGCTAACACGCGAAGGAAAAAGAGCCGCGAGGCGGGGTGAAATAGCGAGATGCAAGTGGCTTACCGCTAGGAGGATAATGGACCTGGCCCCTGGGTGACACAGCAGGCGGCTTCTGTGGTTGCCTAGGTGGTTTCCGGCGAGAAACGGTGGCTGCCCAAGGAGGGAACATGGCGTGTTTTCTATTGGCAAAAACTCTGTTTTTGGGGAGCAAAAACAGAGGTCACCTTTTCGGTGATATCCGATGGCAGCTAAACGAGTTCCACGACTGGGCTTTGGCGATGAGGTTAGGGAAGGTTTTATGTGCAGTGGACGAACCCAGGTTGCGCTTCCGTGAATGGGGTGGTGGAAGGAGGTTTACGGCTAAGCAGGAGTGTTACGGTGACTTAACTCTGTTTCGGTGAGGTGCAAAGCTGAGCGTGAAACACAATGGACTGGGGGCTGGGCTGTTTTCATGGTGACTCCAAAGTGAGGCAGTGATCGGAGACGGGTGGTTGTTCTCAAGTGTATGGGAAAAATATATGCATACTTACAGGAAACAAAACCGGAAAACGAGACGTGAAAGACTTAAAATGCAAACTTATCCTTGTCGAAACCCTCGCAGTACCAACCCACGAGCACGATGTGTACCGTTTGGTTTACGGTTTTAAATAGTAATGAATAGTAATCAATAAAATATTATTCATTAGCCTATGCGTCACATTTGGGTTTTTAAGTACCGTTTAGTTACATAAGATAAGATGAGATGAGATATTTTAAATAGTAATGAATAAAATATTATTATAATATAATTTTATAATATTAATTTTGAATTGAGATTTAAAAAAATAAAATTGTTTATTATATTTTGTATGGAGATTTGAAAAAGTTGTAATGATGAGTTGAGATGAGTTTTTTGATTTTGTGTAAACAAACAAGACTGGTCATGGAGGGTGGGTTTAAGAGTATTTAAAGAGAAAGGGGACCTAGGGTTGAAAGTTGAAACCCTAATCTATTTGAAAATGTTCAAAAAATAAAAAGACAGTCTTTCAAAAACAAAATATGGGCTCAAACTATAAATAAATTAGACCTCAATTTAAAATTTAAAAAAAATTTGAAACTTTTTCAAAAATTATTTTGGCTCATAGAAAGATTTTAAAACTAATTCACTAAAAGAGATATTTTAAACCCGTAGTCTACTTAAAAATATATCTATATATACTTGAAAACTCTAATGGGCTTTTTGCAAATATATCCATTTTTTTTTTAAATAGTTTGACACTAGATTCGGGTGTTACATTCTCTTATCCTTTAAAAAATTGGATATATGTGCGAAAAGTCCATTTGAGTTTTCAAGTATATAAATATTTTTTTAATAGATTATGGGCTTAAAATATCTCTTTTGGTGAATTAGTTTAAAAATCATTTTATGAGCCGAACTAATTTTTGAAAAAGTTTAGATTTTTTTTAAGTTTTAAATCGAGGCCTAATTTATCTATAGTTCGAGCCCATATTTTGTTTTTGAAAGATTGTCTTTTTATTTTTTGAACATTTTCAAATAGATTAGGGTTTTAACCCTAAGTCCTCTTTCTCTTTAAATACTCTTAAACCCACCCTTACACATCTCCATGCGTTAGTTTCCTCTTCGTGCTCGTGGGTTGGTACTTCGAGGGTTTTGGCAAGGATAAGTTTGCATTTTGAGTCTTTCACATCTCGTTTTTGCTAGGGTTTTGTTTCCTATACGTATGCATATATTTTTCCCATGTACTTGAGAAAAACCACCTGTCTCCGTTCACTGCCTCACTTCGGAATCACCATGAAAATAGCCCAACCCCCAGTCCGTTGTGTCTCACGCTCAGCTTCGCACCTCACTGAAAAAGAGTTAAGTCACCGTAACACTCCTTCTTAGCCGTAAACCTCCTTCCACCACGCCATTCTTGGAAGCACAACTTGGGTTCATCCACTGCACATAAAACCTGCCCTAACCTCACTGCCAAAGCCTAGCCGTGGACCTCGTTTAGCTGCTGCCAGATATCACCGAAAAGGTGACCTCTATTTTTGCTCCCCAAAAACAAAGTTTCTGCCATGAGAAAACAAGCCGCGTTCCCTCCTTGGGCAGCCACCATTTCTCACAGGAAACCACGTAGGCAACCACAAAAGCCGCCTGCTGTGTCACCCAGGTCCATTGTCCTCCTCACGATAAGCCACTTACATCTCGCCAGTTCACCCCTGCCTCGCGACTCTTTCTCCTTCACATGTTAGCTCATCACTTCTCTCTCTCTCTCTCTCTCTCTCCCTCTCCCTCTCTCCCTCTCAGTGTTTTTCACCTCGCCGACCACCCAGTACCACCCAATCTTCTATCTCGAGCTCCCTCTAGTGGGCAAGGCCTTCGTCTCTCATCTCCCCTCTATTGTGAGTTTTGGCTTTCCCTTCTAATAGATCCCTTCTAATAGATGGGTGCTTTTGCAGTTACGTAAAATTAGTGAAGATTAGATATAGGATATTACAATTGTGTCCCCAGTTTTAAATACATGGTGTTTTAAGGACTTATTTCAATGGACTTGTTTTTACTTCGTTATGTTTTATATATTTTTTTAGTTTGTTACATTAAGTGTTTTTGAAGTAAAATGTTTTTGGGTTGAGTTTGGGTTCTAAATTATTTTTGGGTCGGGTAATATTTTTATTTCAATGACTATTAAGGGATGTAAATCCTTCCCACTAGGCACCATGAGGGCCGAATCTAACCACCCAATACTAGCCATCTGGCCCCAACCTTGGAGCCACCATTGTTGTGCCCCTAGCCCCTGGTTATGATTTGGAGAGAAATCATGGTGCCCGGGATGCATGCCAAATGGGCTACATCTCTTACATGACATAAGAACTTATGTGCTCATATGCTAACCACACGTGTATAAAAGTTGCAGCAGAAAATAAAAGGTATTAGTAAGAAACTAATAAGAATAGTACCAAAGGTTTATACATTACGTGCCCATGAAGAACAATATTCATAAGTCACAACCACTTCATTGTTTAAACATTACAGACCAAGGTTTGTTCATCGTCCAACTCCAACAATATTACTCCAAAATTGTTCATCGCCCAAATGTAATTAAATATCCTAAACTTACAAAAGATTATAAACTTAATGGGGACAGGTCCCCACGCTCTTCCTTGAGCTGCACTGGACCTTCTTACTCAAAATAACCCTCTTGAACTACGTTTGCATCAAATTCTATGATTCAGAGTGGCTAAACCGTTGTGGGACTACTAATAAGATTTCAATGAAACCTAAGCAAGTTAAAACCCAAGATAACAACTATCAATATAAGAAAATGGCAATGAATATGAATGCAAGCTATATGCAAATAGAAGCTGAAATCACATATATCATAAGTATACCAAGGAACCAATGCCCAAATCACAATAAGCATCACCGAGCACCCCATGCCCAAATCATCTCTTATCATTTCCTGAACCCCAGGTCCAAACCAACACGTGAAATCTCTTCACCATTCACGCCCATTTATTAATGCCTGTGTCTATGGCTCCTCTTATTTGGCCACACACACACCCTGACTGTGACGCCCCAAAATCCCCACGTACGGATATGGGGAATTCGAGACGTCCGGATGGTGACACTGACTTTGTTTGCAACGGGATACTGACCATGCGAATGACTTCGTAATAAGTGATACGCAGTTACACTCTTGGCTTGTTTGTGGCCAAGCATCCTCTAACCTCTACCAGCAGAAAAGTAACAACATTGACCTAAGAGTGTTACCATCCCCTTGATCTCGTTGTCACCTGGAAACAACCCAAGGGACGTTACTCAATTCTTAGCCACTCCCATGTAATCAAAGAAGCTCCACTAAGATAATGGTTCATCTTGACTTGGGGTTCATGATTCACACATGCAACTAGAACTCCTTTTAAAATCAATACATCAAGTACTTTGAAGACACATGATCAAAGTAATCAATAAATCATATTAAGGAAACATAAAATTTCATGAGATAAAGATACTAAGAAGTAGAAGATGAATACCCTAAAAATACACATAGACATTTACCCCACATTACTAGCATTGTCATAGGAGTGAACCTACATGAACAGTGAACTAACATTGAGTATTTATTGTGTTGAAGTTGTCTGTGAGGGTCCTACCTATGCAAAATGAGGCAAAACATTCATGGAGCTGAAGGAAAGGCGAAGACAAGAAGCACTCCAATTGTCCTAAAAACCAGCGGTAGGAGACACTGAGTGCAGCTAGTCCAACAATTAGGTGAGCAGGCACCATGTGGGAATCTGGCTATTATGTCCCTGAACGAGGTAGAGATGAGGAACTCAAGCATGACAGATAAGATAGAAAAGTTATCTCCCGTGAGGACAAGAACAACAAATCAAAGGGCGGATGACTTTAGGTGAGTTGTACACTAACCACTCAAAGGCGAAAAAGGGTTACTCACCAAAGAGGAACTATGAACAACTATTGACACAACTAGTCATGAGAACTTTTTGGAATTGCACGGAAGAGTTTCGAAGGGTCTCGTCAAGAGTGGGTCTACAGTTAAAGGCGAAGGCACAACAAGTCATGTCAATTGGACACTGAAGCATGGTCGATTGCTATGTGGAGAACCCTTGTTCAAGGAAGGATGGAGGAGTTTGTGAACCGTATGGGTGTGCAGACCATACCCTGGTCACTTGTCTCTGTCATCATGCAGTATGACACAATAGGGATGAAAGAACATCTGACATCCTGCAGTATGACAAAATAAGGATGCAAAACTCCAATCTAAGCATACCTGGAGTTAGAGATACTTCAAAAAGAACGTCTGACATTCTCACTCTAATTGAAGGATTTCGACATGGGATAAGATCTCACTTTTGAGACCTTATTCACGGAAAGAGCTCGAGAAGGCAACTACTACAGAAAAGTGAGTAGCAAGGAGACAACATAGAGACTTCCAACATAGAAATGCAAGTAGCTTATGAGACAATGCTGGATAATGGGGTGAATGTTGTTTGTGAGAGACATTACATCATCTCTGTAATCTTATTTTCCAATTTCTACAAGCATAAATAAATAACTTCAGCATTATGTTTCTAGTTATATATACTAATTGATATTTTATGTTTTTAATGTGTTAAGTGCTTTTAACTATTTTCTACTAGTGATAATTATATCTTGTGGGAGCCTAGATACCTGTATGTGTGTGTGTGGAGTTCGAGTGTGACGCTCCCAAATTTAACTATTTTCTACTAGTGATAATTATATCTTGTGGGAGCCTAGATACCTGTATGTGTGTATGTGGAGTTCGAGTGTGACGCTCCCAAATTTTGCTTGGGATCAGATGGATATTTAAAGTGCGAGACATGCAACACAAAGTTACCTACCCTCATTCATGACATATAAGATGCAATGTTCCTAACATGCATATAGCATTACGCAATATTAACAGCAGATAATTTTTTTCTTGAACAATACTATGCACCAAACTGATAATATCCTAAATACTTGAAACATAGCCATACATATTGAAATACTAACCATCTGTGATTACAGTATGAGTCCACAAAGACTGCAATCATATGAATACTGGAGATTGAACTCCTTAAGTACAAGTAGTAACTAGAGTAACTACTAGGCTATCCATCGAGTAACTCGCGCAACTAATCCAATGATGATATAATATTATCTATAAATCGGAGCATCAAGGTTATGAGCTATGCATCGTACTATCCTCGTTTAATCGACCGTCTCCAGTTGGTCGACCTCTAGTCCGCCTTCTGATCCTGGCACATGGTCTACCATTCAAAGGGAATGATAGTTGGGACTACTACGGTGAGTTTTGATTATAAATCCTACCAAGTTAACAGAAAACTTACACACGGGTTAATGAATAATGCATGGCAGTAAATGCATAAATGCATAATTAAACTCATAAGTAAGTATAATATCACTTGACATATAACATGTCATTAACTAACAAAACTTAAATTGAAACATGAACTAAACATAAACTTGGCATGCATGAACTTGATCTGAGACTTGACTTGACATGAACGTGAATTTGAACATAGCATGAACGTGAACTTGAAACATTGCATGAATGTGAACTTGAACATAGCATGAACTTGGAATCTTGTTCAATAAACTAAACTTGAGCATGAACTTAAACTTGAACGTAAACTTGAAACATGACTGAATGTGAACTTGAACATAGCATGAATGTGAACTTGAATTCTGACAATCAAAATGATTTCATCAGTCACTTCGTCAGGAATAGTGAACAATCAGAATGATTTTGCCCAACATATTCCGTCAAAGATACTCAAACAATCAGAATGATTATACCATGAGTATTTTAAATGAGATGCCCTGACAATCAGAATGATTACGCGAGAAGTATAGAGTAATACTCTAACAATCAAAATAATTACATCAAGAGTATTTTAAATGAGATACCCTAATAATCAGAATGATTATGCAAGAAGTATTTGAGTAGAGGTATTCTAACAATCAAAGTGATTACGTTGGAGGTACCTCATGTGAATTACAAATAGAGATACTTGGACAATCATAATAATTATATCGCGAGTATCCTAGGCATGATTGACTTGACACAATGTGAAAGGTTGTTCCCGGGTTACACAAATTGTACTCGAGATGAAACATGACATGAAATAAAATGACAAAAGTCCTGACGTAGCATAACATGACATGAACGTAAGTCAAAAAACATGACATACTTTGACACTATAAACATTTTGTAACATGACATAACATGTAACAGACAGCATTTCATAACATGGCATAACATGTAATAGACAAATTTAATAACATGACATAACATGTAATAGAAAATTTTAATAACATGGCATAACGTGTAATAGGGAATATTTAGTAACATGACATACATGTAACAAATGGCATAACGTAACATGACATACTTGCAACAGATAGCAATACGTGACAGAACATATTGTGTAATAGATAAGTATATCATGACAAAATAATTCGTATAACAGATAAATATGTAATAACATGGCATGGCATGACATATATGATAACATACATATATAAATTGTAGTTCTCTTATCTATCACACATAAACAATACACTAATAGTAAGTTAAAAGCTAATTTTTCTCGATCTCATGTTTTACGAGAAATCAAGTGTGAACACGAGAAACTGTAAGTAGAGATTCTAAAAGTTAGAAACTTCATCACTAACATGGGAAAAATGCTGACTTAGAATAAAATTACCATTTTACCCTGTACATGTGAAAAAATTACCATTTTACCTCTAAATTAAGGATTTTGCATCCTAACTCTAAAATTCACCAAAATTTTGTCCTAAACTCAAATATCAACTTAGAAAAATTTAAAATAAATTACAACTATGGAAAACCTCATAGGGCCAAAACATCCATGTCTCTTGATTTTTGTTGCAATTTATTCGAACTTTAAAACTCATGATCAAACAGAAATTTTGCTACAAAGATTTTCTTATCCTAAGTTTAAAAATACTTAAAATATCTAACAAAAATATGCTAATCATCAACACCAAACATTTTAGTAAAAATATCCAAACTTTTTAACTAAAAAGGCAAACCCTTGTATCATATGGTCTGACCTATTTCAAAGCATCGCTAAGAACTTCAAAAGATCCAAATATTACTTCTAACAAATTCATAACATATTCCTCAGAAAAAACACACTTTGAATCATAAAAAAAAAATCACCAAAAATCACAAAACATCACTTGGAGTACTTAGCTCCACATTTAGTCTAAAAAACATAAGTTTTCTTTTAACTAGTTTTGATCAACCACTTTATCTATGGCTTAGAAAGATGAGATCTTCAAACCAAAACATCACATAGTTTATAAATATGTCATCAATTATATCCAAGTATTAGACTTAAAATCACATTTTTAAAAATAACCTAAAACATGGATCTAGCCAAAAACACCAAACCTTTAGCCTAACCGAGCATCCTCTTGCATAAAAAACCATATATTTGAAACTAACACCATAAATCTTTAAAATAACATCCTAACATGAATATAAAAGAATTATTATCCTCAAATAAAAATATTAAAACCACTGGAGTAAAATTAAACTGCAAAAGATCCAAAATTTCTTAAAACAGAAACTGGTTTTCCTTTTTCAGTTTCCAAGTTTCTAAATCTAAGAAAATATTTTACCAAAATCTTTAATTATGCAAAAAATCCTAAACCAATAATCATATACACATGTTAAAAACACTCCTAAAAATATCAGACCAAATCTGTCCATTAGCTTGGTCAAAAACTCTAAAATATAACACACTCTCTAGTTTATCACCTGGAGTGACATTTCCATGATTAAAATAACTTTTAACCAACCAAATAACCATAAAATGGAACAAAAAATATACTCAAGGAAACTAGACTCAAATAAGAACAACTTTCATGAAGGAAACTTTGTGAGAAAATACTTAAAAAGGCTTCGACTAGGGCATGCAAAGTGACTCAGAAAAACTGTCTAAAAGAACCTTTTGCTTTCTTTCCAAGAAAAATGTGGGAAAGGGATGGAATGAGTGTGAAATGGGCTAGAAGAATTCTTACACAAATGAGGAATGATGATAGGGCTATGAATGACCTTGAGTGATGGCTTTGTCAACCCAAAATAGTGGGCAAAACCAACCCACAATATTGCTGTCTAGAGGTGCCTTGTGAGAGGAGAAGAGTGAGGTGGCTCTAGCCTTCACTTCAAGTACAAGATAGGGGCTATATGGGTAGAGGCTGGTCTGCCTTGAGGGGGAAGAATACTTAACCAAGAAGTGTTGCCAAGGTGGCCAAATTCGTTGGCCTTAACCGAATGGGCTTCAATTTGGGGTTTAAAGAGGGTTTGGGATGTTATCAAGCACAAATCTAATTTTTCTTGACCCAATCAAATATCCAAGATTTAAAAGGTTGGGTAATGATGTCCTAACATGAATTTGAAGGATTAATAGCATGTAAAAGTGATTTAATCAAGTGATTAAACACAATACTAAAAACCAAATCAGTTAGGG
The DNA here is from genome assembly GCA_011037825.1 of Carya cathayensis. NCBI lineage: Eukaryota > Viridiplantae > Streptophyta > Magnoliopsida > Fagales > Juglandaceae > Carya > Carya cathayensis. Next base: position 74,267 of record QGSO01000680.1, read on the forward strand.
TTTGGAGGTCAACTTTAGAGTTTGGAGAAAACCGTTTTAGGACTTTGCTTTCAACCATACTTTTGGGGTTTCAAGTTAATTCCAACCATGTAGGGTTTTACTTCAACCCTTTTTGGTTTGTTATAATTTGGTTGGTTGGATGGAATAGGGTTTTGCTTAGGTAGCATGATCTCACACATTGATTCCTTCACAATCCATCTCATAATTCCTCTTAGTCCCAAGTGTATAATAATATTTACCAAGTGTGGCTAAGATTTTGCTAAGTGTCCAAATAAAATTTCTTTAAACTAGTTTGAACATTCCATATTGTGATTTTGAAAATACTACACTTAGTGTGTTTATCAAGGATACTATTTACTCTAGAAAAATGGACAATAAAATTTACACTAAAAAGTCCTAAATATTTATACAAACATAACAATGCAATTTGTTTATCAAAATTCAACCCCGAAGTGCCCTTAAAAATAAAGAACAGTTTCAAATAGGCATTTTGTTCGAAAATTGAAAATGGGATTAATGTGCCATAAAATTCTAAATAATAAACTAAGTCTAATGACACAGACCATAACACATTCTGACACTTCTAACTACCTCGAATAAATAAAATGGCACTTTTAGCATGGTAACAAGTGATAATACTGACTATGCTGACATACTAAAACCTACGCAATTGGTTGATTCATGAAAACTTATAGAGCTTTCATGAGGTTCCTAAAACCTATAGAAATTCTACTATTGAATTTCTAGCAGGCTGTTACATTAAGGAGAGTCTATCCTCATGGTATCGGATGGAGAATCCCTCAAGCCATTCCACGAGGTGTTACCATGTACATCACACAAGAAGGAGAATGTCTCATGATGTGTAGGGTGGAACGATGTTGTACTTGGCCTCACCTGTTAGTCTAGATGTGGGATCCTCCAACATATCATGTGTTGGTGTCTTTGAGTTAGTTGTAGCCGGGTAGAGTAGCATCCCTGGGGCAACAAGTTTAAGTGTGTGCCTATGAGCAAGAGTGTGCCTATGAGAAAATATGTGCCTACGAGCAATGGAGGAAGTGCCTACAAGCACAGAACAATACATGGCCGAATACTAGTTTTTATAGGCCTTTATCTATTTTGCATAAAAAGAGTTATGTGATACCCTGTAATTACGTGTATTTTAACTAAGTAAATTATTTTATAGGCCTTTATAATTATGGGCATACTTGTTTCAAGTTTTATATTATTTTAGTGATATTATTTTATTATTTCTAATTATGAAATTTAATTCAAAGTATTTTATTATTATTAATATTGTTCATCATTTAAAATGCTCTTTATTTTAAATTAATTTATTGTTAGATTTTATTATTTTATTTTACTAAGTCACTACATTAAAATTATTTTATTTAACTCGCCGTTTTAAAATTTATTTTTGTTGGATCAATTTTGAGATCCTGAATTGAAAAGGCTGGATTTCATTTCTTTCCAATCCTTTTTATTTTTCCTCTTTTTCTTTTTCCCTTTTCTTCCCCCCCCCCCCCCCCCCCCCCCCCCCCAACCCCCTTTTTTCTTCTTCCTCCCCTACCACCCAGCCCGCACGCCTCCCCTCCCTCTCTTCCCTCCTGTGCGTCTCTCTCACTACCATCGGCGCCGCCATACGCCACCGCCCAGCATCACCGCCCAGCCCACAACCTTCCCCACCTTCCGGCCACCACCCTCACGACCCACCCTTCTTTGTCCTAGCCGTGTAGAGTCCAAATGGGCTATAAATTTACTGCACTGGCGTGCGCCCCCAACGGTGCCACCACCACCACCACAGCTTCCCCTCCCACCGGCCAACATCCTCCACCAATCTCAGCCCCTAACTCACCGGCGTTTGCTCCCACGAAACCCATGACCCCACACTATTTTCTTGACTTTCTATAGCTGTCGTACCAGCACTGGCCATCACCTTTGCACCACTTCATCACTGGCCCTCCAGCAACCCAAACCACCCTTCCCCAACCTCGATGTGACTCCCCCAACTCCCTCGTACGGCCACGTAGAAGTTGAGATGTCGGGACGATGACAACACGGTCACACATCCCGTCGCCAAGTGTCCAAAGTGTGTGTACATGCAAAATGTGTACAAATAAAAACACACAGCGGGTAGATAAATCATAAACTAAGTACCAGAATTTTCTTAGTTTAATACAAACCAGTTCAAAGCATACATAATAAAATATTACAAGTTCAACATCGTCTCAAATCCAAAAGCACTCTAACAAAAACATCGTCAAATATAATATATCTAAAGGCCATCCAGCTACTCCTCCGACGGAGCTGCCTCCTCGGGCTCAGCCTCCTCCTCATCAAGATCTGCATCAAAATCTACGGTACCAAAAATGGTGCCGCAGGTAAGTAAAATCCAAACAACGCAAGATAAAAATGTATTACAACCCAAACAATATGCATGAAATATGCCCAATGCACATGTCCCAAAACCATATTTTTCCACGCACGCCAAAAGTCCCATTTGGCCCAAAACCTTTTCTTTAAATCATACATCGCCATTATCTCACATAATGGCCCAAAACCAATCTCAAAACCATTTTCCATTTTTCCTTAATCGAATGCACCATGACGTCCCCTAGGAGTCATCCGCAAGCCCTGGCTCTTGCCACACCGCAAATAACAACTACGTGTGTGGCTCTATAACAAGCGATGCCCGGTTCTCCGCCCTGCGCGTATGTAGCCAAGCATCCTCTAAACGAGCGATGTCCAGTTCCGCGTCCCGCGTGTTCGTAGCCAAGCACCCCGTAGTCCCACTCCCGTCGTCGCCCAGCGACAACTCAGGGGACGTCACTCAGTATATTACGCTCCCGAGTGACCAGAGGAGCTCCACCGAGATAATAACTCATCCCGGCTTGGGCTAGTGAGACACACGCACCCAAAGACCATTTAACTCATGAGAAACCCATTTTCAATAAAACGCACATGATCATGTATGCTCAATGCCATGCAATTAAAATCACATAAAATAACCAACACACCGCAAACATCAATATCAACCAACAAACAACTCCTTCCTCATTCCATCCGACCCCCGAACTCCTCGAACTCAGTCCGGAATCAACAAACCAACCAGATGACAAAAATAAATTATTGTAAAGGCAATAATACATTTAAATCTAAAACGAAGTTTGAAAAATACTTACAGCGCTATATATTATTTTTCGAAGGATCGGCGCGCAGCAAACGGTGAACAGAAAGTAACGTAACAGTGCAAATGCACTGTGCCCGTGGGTCGCAAAACACCCACTTTTGAACGGGGACAAACCAAGACACCAAATTGATAAGGAATGGTCTAGGGATGTTTATGAAGCTAGTGGAAGCGAGCTTTGGCTGTGGGTGGGTTAGGACGGCAAGAGGTAGGGGAAGAAGTGGTGAAGAGGTGGTGGCTGGAGGTGGAGCGACGGCGCCGGAAACGACTCAAAACCGTGGGCTTAGATGGGTTTTTCCGACTAAACGGTGGCACGGTTGGGGATGAGAGTTGGTGGGGTGGTTCACCGGAGGGAGGGGAAGGTTTTGGTGGTGGCTGTGTCGGCCACGCCGGCCGGACGGCGGTGGGCTGGTGGTTAGGGCTGAACGGCGAAATGGGTAAGGAGAGAGAGAGAGATCGGGAGAGCTGGAGAGAACCGGAAGAAAGAAAAGAAGAAAAGAAGAAAAAGAAGAAAAAGAAAGAAAGAAGAAAAAGGAAAAGAAAAAGATGAAGGAAAAGAAATGAGGTCCAATCCTCACTTCTGGAGTCCAACGACTGATCCAACGAAAATAAGTTTAAAAGCAATAAAACTAAGAAAATATTTTAAACACAACGTAAAGCTAAAATACATTAAATAACTAGTGAAAACTAACTATTTAATTTTAAATCCAAAAACAAACTAAAATAAATTAAACAGCAATTTAAATTCAAATAACAAATAAAATCAATTTAAAATCTGATAATTTAAAATAAAAGAACTATTATATTAATTAAATTAAAATATTCCTTCAGTGAAAATACAGTAAAAACGGGGTGTCACATCCTCTCCCCCTTAAAATAAATTTTGTCCTCGAAATTTGCAAGCTCAAACGCCAAAACTAAAGCAATCCATAATATTCCACTTAGACCAAGTTTAAGGAACATACCGCTATTTACTCGAACAAATACAGATACTGCTCCCTCATATCCGCTTCTCTCTCCGAGGAGAAATCTTGAGCCGATGGATCTCCCCATGCCACCTTCACCAGAGGTATCGTTTTGGATCTCAACTGTTGCTCTTTCCAATCCATGATTTGCGTCGGTACAACTTCATAAGTAAGATCAGGTTGCAGCTGAATACACTCTGGGTCGACAAAGCGTGGCTCTTGTTGTCCAAAACTTTTCTTCAAAGACAACACATGGAAGACATCGTGAATATCCCCAAAATATTTTGGCAATGCAACTCGATATGCGACAGACCCTTCTTTCTCCAAAATCTGAAAAGGTCCAACATATCTTGGATCCAGCTTCCTCTTCTTCCCAAAACGCTTAACTCCTTTCATGGGAGAGACCTTGAGGTAAACCCAATCGCCTTCTTCGAAAGACAATTCTCTCCTCCTGGTATCCGCGTAACTATTCTGACGACTTTGCGCCGCAACCATTTTATCTCTTATAATCTAAATCTGATTTTGCATTTCCTGAATTATTTCGGGCCCAATTATTTTCTTCTCCCTGACTTCATCCCAACATAAGGGTGATCTACATTTTCTACCATACAAAGCTTCATAAGGAGCCATTTGGATAGATGCATGGAAACTGTTATTATAGGCGAATTCTATGAGGGGCAAATGATTCTCCCAACTCCCTTGAAATTCCATGACACACGCTCTCAACATATCTTCAAGAGTTTGAATAGTGCGCTCTGATTGGCTGTCCGTCTCGGGGTGATAAGCAGTACTAAACTTTAATTTAGTACCTAGAGCTGCCTGCAAACTCTTCCAAAAATGGGAGGTGAACCTTGGATCCCAATCCGACACTATGCTCTTGGGTATCCCATGCAATCGCACTATTTCTTTTACATACATACGAGTCAATTTTCCTAGAGAATCCGTATTATTGATCGGTAAGAAATGAGCACACTTAGTCAATCGATCAACAATCACCCAAACTGAGTTCTTCCCACTGGGAGTCCTTGGCAAGCCCACCACAAATTCTAGATTCTAGTACATACATAGTTGATCACATTGATAACTCAGTGTGTCCCATTTATATTTCCACTATGATTGAACCAATTTCATACACGTGTACTTTCCTCTAAATTACTACATGCCTAAACATTTTTTGGGTGTTGACCAATTGGCCAGCATCCTTGACACCAAGATACCTCACCTAGTCATTCACAAGGGATGGGGCGCCACATTGTTAGCTCCCTTATCAATGAACACTCCGACCTCAGCTTCCCTCTTCACGAAGTTTAGAGAGAGAGAGAGAGAGAGAGAGAGAGTATTTGAATACTTGCATATTTTGAATGTGAGATAAGGACCAATGGCAAAATACCTCTTATACGTGCATCCTTGTTTGTCACTGGTCTAACAACTCTTGTCTTGAATAGGTTTAGTGAAAATCATGAATTTCAGTCATCCATGTGTATGCTAGATTGAAGGATGACAAAGTCAAGTTGATCAATGGGACAAGTCTTGTAAATCCTTGAAGCTTGTGCTAGAAATATAAGCTCAGTTTGTTGCCTCTGAAAATTGCCCACGTGGTGTTTCACTCAATTGGGCAATCAAAAGCATGGTCTGCAAACCCATATTCCTCCATGCATGCTCTTGTTGAGATGTCATCATAAAAGTATAGGCCTTGATAAGTCACACGCTACCATTTGAGTACTCTTGTGCTATCTCTGGGTGTTGCAGTTCTTGCACTAAGTTGTCCTTTGCTCGCCCCAAGCTACTTCTATGCTATTTCTTTGGTCACGCTATTCATTGCTAGCCCATTCAACATCCATACTTGCGCTTCTTATCCTGAGCCTTTGTTCGCCATGCCATATTGCTTCCGGATGTTTTGGTGAACTCGGTTTGCATTTCTTGCTTGCCTTCCTTGCACTTCATTCATTTCACGCTTAAGTATCGTCCTTCTATTTTTCTCCCAGTTACATTTGCCTGATTTCGAGGAGTTCCTTCCTTCGAATAGGCCAGGTCCTCACAACCTTGGGGTGGCCACAGTCGACCAACTTATGATGTTTCAAATCTTGGCCATTGGTGGTCAAACCACATGGGCTCAGCTACCACAAGGTGTCTGACCACCCTGTAGTGGTAGAACCCATCCGGTTTGACCACCATGGGGACATAACCCATGGTGGATTCAATTGCATTGTGGCTCACAGGAAGGATTTCCCTTCTTGCTTTTTTTTCTTTTTTTCTTAGAAATTTTTTTTAAAAAAATTCCAATTTATTTTAAGATTTTTAAACATTAAATTCTTCTTGTTACAGTCTTACATGCTGCCAAGTGTATTCTCTAAAGTCAAATTGACAAAATTTGTAAGAAAAAACTATATTAAGTTTTTCATAGTAGCATAGGGGTTTGTTCCTAAAACAATTGCATAGAGGGCGAATCTCAAATGGAGCATATTAGTAGAGAGTTATGATATTATTGTTGATGCAATTTCCAGCGATGACTACTGTAATAGCCCGTTAGAAATTTAATGGTAGAATTTCTTTGAACTTGAGAAACCTTGTGAAAACTCCATAAGTTTTCACAAATCAGCTAATCGCATAGGTTTTAGTCTGTCAACATAATCAGTATTATCACTCACTATGGTGCTAGAAATGCGATTTTAATCTTTTGAGGTAGTTAGAAGTGTCAGAATACGTTATAGTCTACACCACTAGACTCAATTGAATATTTAAGATTTTATAGCGCAATAACCCATTTTCATAATTTCGGACGAAACGACTGTTCGAAACTGTGAATTTATTTATAGGGGCACTTCGAGGTTGAGTTTTGGTAAACGGTTTTTACTGTAGGTTTATATGAATATTTAGGATTTTTTAGTACTAAGTTTATTACTCTTTTTTTGGAGTGAATAGTAACTTCGATAAGCGTACTAAGTGCAGTGTTTTCAAAATCACAGTGTGGAATATCCAAATTAGGTTAGAGAAGTTTTATTTGGACACTTGGCAAGATCTTAGATACACATAGTGAATAGTATTAGACACTTGGCACAAAGAGGAACCATTAGATGGATTTGTGAATGAAATCAAGGTGTGAGATCATGCCACCTAAGCAAAACCTTTTTCATCTGATCAACCAAATTGAGCCAGATCAAAGAAGGTTTCAACCCTAGTGAAACCCTTAATGGTTGGAATCCAATTGAAACCCCAAAAACTTGGTTGAAACCGAAACCCTAAACAGTTTCCCCAAACCCTAAAGTTGGCCTTCAAACCCTAAATAAGATACCCTTTTTGATTATTAGGGTATCTTATTTAAAATACTTGTGATGGAATCATTCTGATTGTCAGAGTATTACTAAGTACTCCTGGTGTAATCATTCTGATTGCTAGGGTACATGTTTTAAGATACTCGTGATGGAATCATTCTGGTTGTCAGAGTATTACTAGGTACTCCTGGTGTAATCATTCTGATTATTAGGATACGTGTTTTAAGATACTCGTGATGGAATCATTCTGATTGTCAGAGTATTACTAGGTACTCCCGGTGTAATCATTCTAATTGTTAGGGTGTGTGTTTTAAGATACTCGCGTTGGAATCATTTTGATTATCAGAGTTTTACTAGGTACTCCTGGTGTAATCATTCTGATTGCTAAGGTACGTGTTTTAAGATACTCGTGATGGAATCATTCTGATTGTCAGAGTATTACTAGATACTCCTGGTGTAATCATTCTGATTGCTAGGGTACATGTTTTAAAATACTCATGATAGAATCATTCTGATTGTCTGAGTATCTCTGATGGAATATGTTGGGCGGAATCATTCTGATTGTTCACTATTCCTGACAAAACGACTGGCGATATCATTTTTTATTGTCAGAATTCAAGTCCAAGTTCATGTTAAGTAAAGAAGCAAGATTCCAAGTTTATGTTTAGTCAAGTTTCAGATCAAGTGCATGTTAAGTCAAGTTTCAGATCAAGTTCATGTTATGTTATGTTATGCTCACGTACATGTTATGTTCATGTTCACGTTAAGTTTCAAGTTCATGTTCATATCATGTTATGTTCACGTTTATGATATGTTCAACCTCACGTTCATGTTATGTTATGTTCATGTTCACATTATGTTTCAAGTTCACGATTCTGTCATGTTATGTTCACGTACATGTTATCTTTAAGTTCACGTTCATGTTATGTTATGTTCACGTTCACATTATGTCTTAAGTTCATGTTTATGTCATGTTATGCTCAGGTTTATGTTAAGTTCAAGTTCATATTTATGTTATGCATGTTCACGTTCATGCTATGTTTCAAGTCCATGTTATGTTTCAAGTTCACATTCATGTTATGTTGCTAGTCCATGTTATGTTTTAAGCTCAAGTTCATGTCATGTTAAGTCAAGTTCAGTTCACATTTAAGTTCAAGTTATGTTAGTTATGTCATGCTATATGTCAAGTTATGCTATACTTACTTACGACTTTAATTATGCATTCATGCTTTTACTGCCATGTATGCATCATTAACCTGTGTGGATGTTTTATGTTAACTTGCTGAGATTTGTAATCAAATCTCACCGTAGTAGTCCCAACTACCATTCCCCCCGAATAGTAGGCGATGTATTAGGATTAAAGCAGGGAGCAAACATTGGTAGACTGAAGGAGGTTGATTAAACGCCGCAGACACGACACGGAGCTTACAGCTTCCATAGTTAGTTTTTGGACAGTATTCTGGCCTCGTTAGTAGAGTTACACGAGTTACTGAATGAATTTCCTCAATAGTGTATTTTGGTAATGTAAATATGGAGTCTGGTCTCCCATGTTTTTGAGGTTACAATCTTCTAAGACTCGTACTGAAATCGTGGATATTTATTTTGTTAAGTATGCTTGGATTATGATTTAACTATTTGGGATATTATAAGTTTGGTGCATAGTATTGCTCAAGAAAAAAAAAATTATCCGCTGCGAATATTGCATAATGCTAGATGCATGTTAGGACCATTGCATCTTATATGTCATGAACGGGGGCAGGTAACCACGTGTTGCATGTCCCGACACTTTATATGTCCGTTCAATCCCAAGCGGAATCTGGGGGAGGGGGTGTCACAACTACAACGCACTCGAATGACCTAAAACTAGAGTAAACACCTTAGGGTATCCAGTTGGGATGCTTCTTATGGTATATAATGAATGAATTGTCTCTAGAGCATAACTAGTAGGCTATTTATAAGGGTTGAAGTGTTCTATGATCCCTTCAGCGGCTCAATTCATGGTGTCCAATATGGTATGTTACCTTTTAGAATATGATTCTACTGATGATAACATACTTTTGGCACGAGTATCACACTTGGATTTATCTCCATGAGCGAATCTCGACTTTAGAGGGATATGGTTAGTTAAGTTTCCCTATTGGGCATGATGCCTTGCAAGACTTTATTTTTTAGCACATCTAATGCATTTAGTGTAGTTTGTCCTTTAGTCACCTTATACCATGTGGATCCCTCATGACCGTGACCTTTGGTTGCATGTTATCCTTTGCTCACCAGCTATGCACTTGAGTTCTCTCATTAGTTGCATGCGGCTCTTTCCTCCCCCATAGAGTGTATTTAGGCCTAGCACTCAGCTTGCAAATTGTTGCTGCACATTTCTTATTTAGACCACTCTTTTTTAATTTGATACATTTCTTTGGACATGTTTCCTTTTCCATTTCACATGGGATCTCCACCTTCACTCATTGGGTTGTCATGCAACATGAAACTTGATGGCCTTTCTAGAATATCTCTTCATACAATACATAATGTGGGATTGTTTCAGCATGTTCCTTCTCTTTTTTTATATGTGGTGCCTTTTTTTGGCTTTAACCTCTGCATCCTTTGCTATTTTGCCTCCCCATGACCATCACTCCATTTCTTTTACTTCCTTCACCTCTTTTCTTGCTCCGAGTAATCTTGGTGTCTAGCTATCCTCTATTTTTCTACCTTTAAGTTTTTGCATTCCTTTACTAAGGTGGCTCCCCGAAACACTTTCCATTATGCTCCTCATTAGCATCAATCATATGACGAGCCTCGTAGACTCCATTATGCTCCTCATTAGCATCAATCATATGACAAGCCTCGTAGACTTGAATCCTCTCAACATGCTGCTTTTGAGGAGAGTTGATGGGTGGAAACCACTTCCCAAGCGAAGTTTAAACTCTGTGAGGGAGTGGTTTGGCATCTCTGACTCAGTGAGGTTGATTCTTTCTAACTCTTACAACAGTATAGTCAATCTAAATTGGACTGCGAAGCATGTTGAACTTTATATCGACAAGTTCCAGATGGGATTGAGGCTTCCCTTTTGCCACCCCTCCATATCGTACTAGATTATTTGGGCATGGCTCCTACCCATATGTTGCTCAATGCTTGGAGGACCCTCTTGTCTTGCTGTGTGGTATGGAGGAAAGCTTTTAAAGCTAAAGGAGTTGAGAATCTAGACTTGACCGCCTGTGAATTCTTCTACAACTATGGCATGAGGAGACATGATGGGAATCAATGCAGCTTTCACTCATGCATTGGTTATTAGGTTATCCACTTGGAGTTCCAATACTCCCATGTCTCGAATTGGGACCAGAAATTCTTTTTGTGTCCAGAGAAGGTTGGAAGTTCCCACACAGTGAGGCATACATCCTTGCCAACAGCCATGGCCATACTAACTTTATTGGAAGTTCCCACAAAATTCTTTAATCTTGGTCTCTAGATGTTGAGGAGATTCTTGCTAGCTAATTCTAGGATAGACTTAAAAAATCTAGACCTATGTAACATCCTTGCCAACAGCCATGGCCATACTAACTTTATTGGGGGCCAACACGATGATAGATGCATTCTTTGCTTAGCTGCTTCCTCCTCCTGATTATGGTGGCTCGTCAACCTAGGGTCAGGGTTGGTTCCTTCCTTTGTTTGAAATGATTGTAGTATGATTTGTTATGTTTTGTAATTGACTTATCTTGTAAAGGACATACATTGTTATAAATGCATTTTTGGTGTTTAATGGTTGTTGCACATTGCCAACAATCTTGTTTTCTTCCTTTCTTTTCTATTGTTTTTACCCCACTGGTTACCTCGACTGTAATGCTTGCTAAGAAAGTGTTAGCCTTGATTTCCTAAGCTCAACTTGCACTAGATTAGCCTTTACTTCTCATATGGGCATTTTTCGCTAGGGTTGTGTTGACATTGGCACCAAAATTGAGCTTGCCCTTGGCTAGGTGTCACTTGTTAGATATACGTTGGTCGCCAAGAAATTATTAGCCTTGGTTGCCAACCTTTGGTGAGAGTGTTAACCTCGGTCGTATGCATGTTGTTAATATTCATTTGCTCGTCCAAGGGCAATGCTAAAGGATCATGAGATTTTCTTGATGTTTGGTGCTAAGGGAGTGGGAGATCTTCTTGACCACTGTTTGGTGCTAAGGCAATAGGCGTGTGACCAAGATTAACACTCATGCCAATTGGTTGGTGCCCAAGAGGTGTGCTAAGGGAGCAGGAAATTCTCTCAAATGACTATTAATCCCTAAATTTGAAATTGTTCATAACTTCCATACAAAAATAGGCTCTTAAAACCTTGACCCTCCCAAATAAACCATCAAAACTACTTTATTATCAAACATGAATTCAAGAACGGTTATTTTCTAATCATGAAATTCTGGTTTGGAAGACATAGATATGATAACCAATTAACTTGCATGAATGTGAACAAACCAGAATTTTGGACCAAAAAAAAAAAAAAAAATCTTTCTCAAACAAACATAGCTAGCACTAGCATTCAACATAATCAAAATATCCACTCTCTCAAACTTAATTTTCACATTGTCCTCAATGTGAACGTAAAGAAAAATGGGAGACTAATACTCCCCTTTTTAGCAATGCTGATCACAACAAATGTCCGATTGAATTGAACACGAACTAGCTTCTTACTTGATTTTTCTGAACCTGCACAACACAACCAAAAGAAAAAGGTCACAACCATCATTATTTTAAAAAAAAAAAACTTGGGTTGCCTCCCAAGAAGCGCTTTGTTTAAAGTCTATAACTAGACATTCTCCAAATCATTATTTAGAATTGGCGAGATTGATGGAAAACTTTTGCATACTAATTCTCCATCCATATAAGGCTTTAACCTCTGTCCATTAACCTTGAATGTCCCTTTTGTCTCATGATGAACTTCAACTGGTTCACATGGAAAAACACGAGTCACAACAAATGGTCCCAAGCACCTAGATAGCAGTTTTCCCAAAAAAAGTTGAAGTCTTGAATTGAATAGTAAATCTTTCTACCCCACTTCGAGCTCCCTTCTCAAAATATGCTTATCATGCCATCTTTTAGTTTTATCCTTGTAAATTCAAGCATTCTCATATGCATCATTGCGAAACTCATACATCTCATTAATTTGCAACATCCTCTTCTCACCTGCAACTTTTAAATCAAAATTAAGTGTCTTCATTGCCCAATAAGCTCTATGTTCTAGCTCCACGGGTAAATGACATGCTTTCCCATAAACTAACCGATAAGGTGACATTCCAATCGGTGTTTTAAATGCTGTCCTATAAGCCCGTAATGCATCATCTAACCTTCGTGCCCAATCCTTTCATGAGATACTAACTATAACACCTCAGTCCCGGAGGCCCAAAGAGTTAGGTTTTATTATTGAATATCAACTCCAATATCACAACTATAAAATCCAAAAAACTCCATAAAATACTAATTCATTTGCTCAACCTAAATGTTCATGTTCCTCCTAAGAAATACTAACCAAAACCTTCAATAAAATAAAGTAACAAGTCCACAAAGACTCGAACTACCTATAACTCGACGTACCAAAATTGTCACCAAAGACAAACTTACAAAACATAATCCTCCAAAAAGTTGTACCCTTAGCACCTATTCATATATGATCATTGAACTTTTCTAATACTTCCTACTCATGTTCTCTAACTGAACCATCACGATTATTTAAAAAATATTAGGAAGATAAAGGGGTGAGTTATCAACAACTCAGTAAGGAGAGAACATATACTAGTGTGCAAACATGAGCATTTACAGAGTTAAGAATGTAGAACAAAACACTTTATATTTTCAAAATGCAGAGTTAGATCATGTTATAAAAAAATATTAGGGCAAAAGTTCAAAAATATTCTTATTCAAAATCCTTTTGGCACATCATAACTGAAACATCACATCAAAACAGAATTCCATGTTTAATCCCTATAGTAGGGTTGTGCAAAACTCAGCGGCCAACCTAGCAGAAATAGAATGTGAATCTTTTCCTTATTATTCTCAAAGTCCCGAGTGTGAACACGGGAAAGACTACGCAAAAAACCACTTTGCTTCTAAAGTGGGTGCACCTGAAACAAAAATTTGGTACCAACCCAAATAGAGGCCACACTTCTATACTCATGGTAAGGTCAGAACATAATAGAAATAGAATGTCATGCCAGAGATTTTCAGAAATCACATCATATCATATCAGAGTACAGAACATCTTCAGAACATAACAGAATTAGTCACAAAAATATAATTTATGCACAAAATTTCATATTCACTATCTTTTGCACAGTTAAAAAACAAAATGCCAAAATAGCTAATGTTTACACCAGTCATGCCAAAAATACTTTATTCTTATACAAAATTTCATGAGTAATGCAGAGCAAATAACTGAGGTGTTTCAAAATTTATTTCATAACAAAACATGCATATTTTTCCAAAATCAACCTCAGTTCATTTCTTTTATGCAAAGTCTGGTATAGAAACCCAGCTTACTTGGACTTCTTACTTTTTCAGAAATTTTTCTCAATAATGCCAAACAAAAATTTACTTGTGACCTTTAAAATAATCACGTAATTCCCGTAAAATTTTTGTCAACCACATATTTCTATATTTAAACATGAAATGCTAAATTAACCTATTTTAAATTCTCAAAACATAAAATTCACATAATTCCTAAAATACCATCATTTTTCAAATCCATCGATAACCACCTAATTTCTCCATCCAAAATGTTAAATTCTAACTTATTTACTATTGGGCTCCAACCATACAATATAAAATTGGATAATATAATTATTTCAAAATCTATTAAAGTCGATAAAGCAAAAATATGATTTAATTAAAATCTTATTATTCACTACTGAAATTGGGTTATAAAATACTTAAATAAGTTGTTTTAAAAACATAAATGTTTTCTATATATATTCTTAAAAAAAAAGAGAGAAAAAACTCATGCTCATTAAACTATCCTGATAAAGGGCATTTTGATAAAAAAAAAAAACATAATTATGGGTTGATTGAGAAAATAATAACAAAAGGAAAGAAACTGAGACCAACCAAGCAAAAGGGACAACCCTGAGAGTGGAGGAGCGGCGTGCAGAACTAGGAGGTGGCGAAGAAAACGTTAAGCTGAAAGGCTAGGTGTGAGAGAGAGAGAGAGAGAGAGAGAGAGAGAGAGAGTAATGAGCAAGAGAGAGAGAGATACTAAAAGATTGATCATAGTGAGAGAAAGGGACGGAGAGGCAGTGAGAACATTAGGCGACGACTCACCATGAGGGACAAGGCGGATATGAGGCAGCTTGAGGCTGACGGGAAGGCGACGACTGGCAAGTTCTATGGCCAACCCTATTATTTTTCCATCGTAATGGTGATCAACCGAGTTTATGGCTACACAGTTCTACTTTGTTTCGAGAGTGGAAAAACAGGGGACAATGGCTGAGTTGGGGGGTTCCGCTGGGTCACACGGTGGCTGAGCAAAGGGGTGTAGTGGTGCAAGGAGGTTTCGGGTGGTGGTTCTAGGAGGTGCTTGACAACAATCCGAGCCTTGGTAAGTTTGGGTTCTTCCTTTGCTCAGACAAAAACTAGTGCAAGAGACACGTCCACACGGTGGTGTTGCGCGATGGTTGGTGAGATGCAAGGTTGGTCAACAACGTACACGGTGTAGCGAGGGGTTGGGCAGACCCTTGCATGGGAACGAGATGGCCGTAAGGGGTGCGACTCGCGGGAGGTTACGGTGTGGACAGCCAAAAAAAAACCCCAGAGAGAAGACGAAAACTGAAGCGGCAGCTTGGGGTTTCTTGGTGCATAAGGGGTGGTAGAGGCATGCATAAGTATATATTGAGGATTGAAAACAAAACGCTAGAGAGGAGGGGAAACAAAAAAAATGTGCGACAGCAAGGCGTGGAATACGAATGTGATTGAGGCGTGCATGCATGACAAACAGGTGTGAATCATGCAAAACGTGGAGTCTGATATAAGATCTCACGGCTTGGGCTTTTTCTCCAAAATAAAATCTTAGGCCAGTACTCTCTTCCAAAAAAAATAATTTACTCATAATCTCAAATGAGCTTTCCATACCTATAACCAAAAATACATAGAAAGTGGGTCTGGTGCTGGACCCAGGTGTTACACTCACGATCTTCTCAAGTATGCACTTCAACTCCCTATTGGACACCTCAACTTGGCCACTTGTTTGAGGATGATATGGTGTTGCAAAATGATGAGTAACTCCATACTTAGTAAGTAAAGCTTCAAATTGATAGTTAAAAAAATGCTTCCCACCATCACTAATTATGGCCCTTGGAGTGCCAAATCATGAAAAAATATTTTTCCAAAAAACATTCACCACAACCCTAGCATCATTGGTCAACAAAGCAACAACTTCCACCCCCTTGGAGACATAATCTATAGCCACCAAAATAAATTTGTTAGAATACGAAGATGGAAAAGGACCCATGAAATCTATCCCCCAAACATCAAACAACACAATCACTAAAATATTATTCAAAGGCATCTCATGTTTCCTAGAAATATTCCCAACCCGTTGACACTGATTACATAAAGTAACAAAGTTAAAGAATCTTTAAAAATAGAAGGCTAATAAAACCCAGATTGCAGAATTTTTGCAACTGTTTTTGCTCCACCAAAGTGGCCGCCCACTTCTAATGAGTGGCAATGTTGGAGTATGCTCTCCATCTCTTCTTCAGTACACATCTCCTTATTATCTGATCTGCACAATGTCAGAATAGAAAAGGTTCCTTACTTGAAGACATCAGTATGGATGAACCTAGCTTTTCCAATTTCGGCTTTACGGAAGAATGAAAGGATGGTGCAGCTTCCAAATACCTTACACACTCCCTAACCTTTTCATTCTTAGATTCAGGAGTTTTAGAATGAGTAAGACATGCCTCAAGTGACAACTTTAAAAATCCAGCCCTATAGGTCTCCGCTACGACTAAGTCTATGTCACTAATTTGAAAACAAGAGTGTACTTCGGAAGGAAAATCCATAGCCTTAATACATCAAAAGTAACTCGGACAGTCAGTTTCACAATCAAGTCCAAGTGATGATGGTGAGGGTCAAAATCATGTACCTCTAGTATTCTCAGAGTTAGAAGGCGAAAATTTGGTTGATTCTGGTGGACACATTATCTTGGCGCAAAATGAGGAACTGATTAGACAGAATTTGGGAGGAGCTATCTGCTAATGCCAAGAGATGAGGAAGGAGACAAAGGATTCAAATGTTCAAACAATGAATCTAAACTATACTTGTAACAGCCCGCTAGAAATTCAATGGTAGAATTTCTATAGACTTGAGGAACTTCGTGAAAACTCCGTAAGTTTTCATGAATCGGCTAATCGCAAAGGTTTTAGCCTGTCAACATAGTCAGTGTTATTACTCACTATGGTGCCAGAAATGCGATTTTAATTGTTTGAGGTAGTTAGAAGTGCCAAATTACATTATAGTTTACGCCACTAGACTCAATAGAATATTTATGATTTTATGGCCCAATAGCCAATTTTTATAATTTCGGACGAAACGGCTATTCGAAACTGTGAATTTATTTATAGGGACACTTCGGGGTTGAGTTTTGGTAAACGGTTTTTACTGTAGGTTAATATGAATATATAGGATTTTTCAGTACTAAGTTTATTGTGCGTTCTTTGGAGTGAATAGTAACCTCGATAAGTGTATTAAGTGCAGTGTTTTCAAAATCACAGTGTGGAATGTCCAAATTAGGTTAGAAAAGTTTTATTTGGACACTTGCCAAGATCTTAGCCACACATAATGAATAGTATTAGATACTTGGTATAAAGAGGAACT
The DNA here is from genome assembly GCA_011037825.1 of Carya cathayensis. Classification (NCBI taxonomy): domain Eukaryota; kingdom Viridiplantae; phylum Streptophyta; class Magnoliopsida; order Fagales; family Juglandaceae; genus Carya; species Carya cathayensis. The sequence goes on from QGSO01000680.1 coordinate 91,534, forward strand.
ATTAGATGTATTTGTGAAGGAAATCATGGTGTATGATCATGCCACCTAAGCAAAACCTTTTTCATCTGATCAACCAAATTGAACCAGATCAAAGAGGGTTTCAACCCTAGTGAAACCCTAAATGGTTGGAATCGAATTGAAACCCCAAAAGTTTGGTTAAAACCGAAATCCTAAACGGTTTCCCCAAACCCTAAATTGGCATTCAAACCCTTTTCGATCCAATTTCTAACATTGTATTTAATCACTTGATTAAATCACTTCCACATGCTATTAATTTCTCAAATTCTTGTTATGACATTATTATCCAACCTTTTAAACCTTGGAAATTTGATTGGGCCAAGAAAATTTGGATTTGGGCTTGATAGCATCTCAAACCCTAACCAAACCCTCTTTAAACCCCAAATTGAAGCCCACTTGGTTGGGGCCCACCAAGGCCCACGAATTTGGCCACCTTGGCAAGGCTTCTTGGAGAAGTTTCCTCCCCCACATGGCAGACCATTCACTACCCTTGGCTGCACCCAATAGTGCCTTGATGAGATGGAGAAACCCACCCCATCAACCTCCATAACTCACAGCTTCTGTAGGCTGTCCTTTCCCCTCTCTATTCTCCACTTTATGTCACATATCTCCCTCCAATCAATGGTCATTCAAGTCCATATCTTCCCCCTACAGAAGTATTGATTCGTGCAAGACCCACTTACTTCCCTTTCATCACTTCTTCACCCCGTTCTTAGAGAGAAACCCAAAAGAGCTCTCTCGGGTAGATTTCTGGGTCCTTTTGCGTGGATCTTTTCGACCCATTCTATGTATTTTCACACGATGACTCCTTCATAAACGTTGTTCCTCTTTGAGTCTAGTTTCCGTAGATATATTATTCATATCATTCCATATTCATTTGGTTGGTCAAAAGTATTTTTAACCATAGAAAGGTCATTCTGGGCGTGAATCTAGAGAGTATGTTATGTTTTGGAGTTTTTGACCAAGCTAATGGACATATCTTGGTCCGACAATTTTATGGAGTGTTTTTAGCATGTGTTTAAGAGTGTTGATTGAGGTTTTGTTGCATGAATAAAGTTTTTGATGATAGATTTGCTTAGATCTAGAAACTTGAAAAGTGGCAAAACAGTTTTTATTTGGAGAAAGTTTAAATATTTCGAGGTTTGATCTTACTCTAAAGGCTTTGATATTTTTATATGATGAGCCTAAGTCTCTTATTTTCATGTTAGGATATTAGTTTGAAGATATTTAGTATTAGTTTTAAAGATATGATTTTTCTATGCAAGAGGATTCTAGTTAGGCCTAAGATTTGATGTGTTTGGGTTAAATCTATGTTTTATTGATTTTTAGCCATGTGATTTCAAGTTTGATGGTTGGATCCTATTTAAGACACATTCTTACACCATTTGATACTTTATTTCGAAGATCTCAAATTATTAAGCCATTGATCAAGAGATTTATCAAAACTAGTTGAGGAAAAAGTTTCTGTTTTTGGACTAAGTGTAAAACCAAAAACTCCAAGTGTTATTTTGTGATTTTGGTGACTTTAGTTGGATGATTTAAAGCATGTTTGATCTTAGGATGATGTTGTGAATATGTTAGAAGTAAGATTTGATTTTTTGGAATTCTTGGAGATGGTTTTGATTTAGGGTCAAAACTTGTGATTAAGTGTTGGGATCTTTTACAAAAGGTTTGGTGTTGATTATTAGTTTTTTCTAAATGGATGTTTTAAATATGGTTTTAAACTTAGGATTGGAAGATATTTGTTGCAAAATTTTGGTTTAAGCATGAGTTTTGAAGTTGGAAGGAATTGCAACAAAAATCAAGAGAAATAGCCTATGGATGTTTCGGCCATAGTGTGTTTTCCATAGTTGTGATTTGTTTTAAATCTTTCTGAGTTAATATTTGAGTTTAGGACAAAATTTACATGAGGAATGTAAATTTTAGAAATTTTTGGAGTTAGGATGTGAAATCCTTAAGTTAGGGGTAAAATAGTCATTTTTCCGTATGTAGAGGGTAAAATGGTAATTTTACCCTAAGTTAGCTTGTTTTTATGTTTCTAATTATTAGTAATTAAATTCTAACTTTTAGAATGACCTGTTACAGTTTCTCGTGTTTCGCGCTTTATTCTCGTAGAACGCGACGATCGAGGTAAGTTAGCTTTTAACTTACTATCAGTTTATTGTGTATGTATGATGGGTAAGGGAACTATAATTTATGTTTGTATGTTATCATATATGCCACGCCATGCCACGTCATTTCATGTTTATCTATTATGCATGATTTATTTTGTCACGAATATTTATCTGTTACACAATCTATTCTGTCACATATTGCTATATGTTATAAGTATACCATGTTAAGTATACCATATGTTACATGTATGCCATGGAATGTTTATGTTTAAATCATATTGTGCCATTTACAAGTATACGCCATGTTAGAAAAGTTCATGATATTAAATAATATCTCATGCATTAAGAAAGATAAGACATGTTAAGGATGACACGAACCTAAGCGTATTCATCACAAGTTATGTTAAGGATGACACGGACCTAAGTGTGTTCATCACAAGTTATGTTAAGGATGACACGGACCTAAGCGTGTTCATCACAAGATATGTTAAGGATGACATGGACCTAAGCGTGTTCATCACAAGATATGTTAAGGATGACACGGACCTAAGCGTGTTCATCACAAGATATGTTAAGGATGACACGGACCTAAGAGTGTTCATCACAAGTTATGTTAAGGGTGACACGGATCTAAGCGTGTTCACCACAAGTTATGTTATGCGGTGCCACAGACTCAAGCGTGGTTCACCTTATGTAAAGTTCCTATAGATCTCAGATCACGTTTAAGTTAAGTTATTCATGTCAATCAAGACCCTAATTGCTAGGATGGGGTAATATCCTAGTGGAACTCCTTTGTTCACGCTGGAGTGTCTAAATAGGTGTGAAATTCCCTGGGTTGACGAAGTACAGTCAACAGGTTGCGGATGGGGCCTAAGTAACTGGTCACCGGAGCACACTAGGCACTAACGCCGATGGTGCCATATTTTATTTTATGTGTATTCATGGGGCCACAACAACAGTGGAGCATGAAGTATGGGGCCACAACAACTGTGGAGCATACACTACGTGAGACACAGCAATTGTGACACATAGAATACATGGGGTCACAACAACTGTGGAGTACGTATTAACGCACTCACAGCTGGTCTAGATACCTGTGTTCTAATGCGGTAATCGGCAGGGACACACGGCTCTAGGGGACCCAAGTAGCACACATATGGTCACGTTATTAATCAAGCCAATTGAATAAGATTCCAAGTTCATGTCAAGAAGTTAAGAATAAGTAATCATGGTTAACCCCATGAGATAAGAATAAGTTTCAGATCAAGTCCACGTTAAGTCAAGTTTCATATCAAGTTCATGTTATGTTATGTTATGCTCACGTACATGTTATGTTCATGTTCATTTTATGTTTCAAGTTTATGTTTCTGTCATGTTATGTTCACGTACATGTTATTTTCAAGTTCACGTTCACATTATGTCTCAAGTTCACGTTTATGTCATGTTATGCTCAGGTTTATGTTAAGTTCAAGTTCATATTTATGTTATTCATGTTCACGTTCATGCTATGTTTCAAGTCCATGTTATGTTTCAAGTTTCACGTTCATGTTATGTTGCTAGTCCATGTTAGGTTTTAAGCTCAAGTTCATGTCATGTTAAGTCAAGTTCAGTTCACATTTAAGTACAAGTTATGTCATGCTATATGTCAAGTTATGCTATACTTATTTACGACTTTATTTATGCATTTATGCTTTTACTGCCATGCATGCATCTTTAACCTGTGTGAGAGTTTCCTGTTAACTTATTGAGATTTGTAATCAAATCTCACCATAGTAGTTCCAACTATCATTCCCCCCGAATGGTAGGCAATGTGTTAGGATCAGAGCAAGGAGCAGACATTCGTAGACTGAAGAAGGTTGACTAGACGCCGCAGACACGACGCGGAGCTTACAGCTTCCATAGTTAGTTTTTGGACAGTATTCTGGCCTCGTTAGTCGAGTTACACGAGTTACTCAACGAACTTTCTCAATAATTTATTTTGGTAATGTAAATATGGAGTTTGGTCTCCCATGTTTTTGAGGTTATAGTCTTCTAAGACTCATACTGAAATCATGGATGTTTATTTTGTTAAATATGCTTGGATTACGATTTAACTATTTGGGATATTATAAGTTTGGTTCATAGTATTGCTCATAGTGCTCAAGAAAAAAAGATTATCCGCTACGAATATTGCATAATGCTATATGCATGTTAGGAACATTGCATCTTATATGTCATGAACGGGAGCAAGTAACCTTGTGTTACATGTCTCGACGCTTCAGATGTCCGTCCGATCCCAAACAGAAATCTGGGGGCGTCACAATACTTGGGAGGGTGTGATGAAAAAGCAAGCAGCATCTGTCGACATGGGCCTAAGGCTCACTAAGCCCAAAAACTTTATGAAGATGAAAACAAATAGGGGTTTACATAAGTTATCATTTCAGGAAACAAAACTCTATCTCAAAGGATATCGCAGGAGGAAAGCAGAGGTTCTAAGATTCAACTACTACGACAAGATTCAAGCTTAAGAGGAGGTGGTCGCCCTAAAATCAAAAGTATTTCCTCATTGATGGGAACCAAGGTGGGCCTGCTCTTAAAGATCCTTTGCAAGTTCCAGATGAGCCAATTACAAGATCAAGAGCCAAGAAGATCAAGGAAGCAATGCAAGGATTAGTACTAGCAAGAGCCCAACACTCAAGATGGGCTTGAAAGAAGAAGAACCAACTTTGATCCACTTGATCTAAGATGCTTAGCCCACATGTCTTATTTTTTATGAACTAGGGTTTTTGGGAAGGCCTTGTATTTTGGCCAAGGGCTTATTTGGAAAGATATAATTTTATTTGAACTAGGGTTTAGAAGTTACTGTAGCACGACAATGTTCATGCTACAGTACCGCGTGGCTACTGTTCACTAAAGGGCATTTTTGAGAGAAAGGATCTCAAATTTTAGTCTAGGATTTTATCATGTTTTGGGGAGGGTATTTAAAGGATGTAACCAACCACTCCAAGGTTTAGATATTTATTCTGAATTTTAATTGTGAGTGAGTTTTCTCCTCTTGTTCTTGATTGAACTCTTGAACTTATTAAAGGTAAATCACAACCTTTGTGGCGTTCCTTCTTGTAATTTGGGTTCTTGAGACGGGATTTCAATGGGTCTAGATTTTAATTTAATCTAGGTTCTTGAAACGAGTTCCCAACGGGTCTAAATTCTCCATCCATAGACTTGAGTTTGGCTTTCCTGGGTTGTTTATCCAATATTGTTGTTGGGTCTCAAAGCGAGTCAATTGGGGTTCACATCACTCATCCTCCTCCATATCTAGCACAATAAAATCAGCCAGGAAAATAAACTTGTCTACCTTCACCAAAACGTCTTCAATGAGTCCTCTCGGGTGCTTGATTGACCTATCCACTAATTGTAAAGAGACCGTACTAGGTTTTGCTTCTCCAAGACTTAACTTCCTAAAAATTGAAAAAGGCATAAGATTAGTACTTGCTCCTAAACCACATAAACCTTTATCAAAATAAGAACTTCCTATAGTGCAAGGAATTGTAAAACTCCCTGGATCTTTCAATTTATGAGGCAACCTCATTTGTAAAATTGTGCTACTCTCTATAGTTAGGATCACCATCTCATGCTCTTCGAACTTCATCTTATTTGATAAAATATCTTTCAAAAACCTAGCATATTTAGGCAGTTTCTCTAAAGCTTCAATAAGAGGAATATGAATATGCAATTGATTAAAAGTACTAAGAAATTTAGAGAAATGATTATCAAACTTATTTTTTTTAGGTCTTTGAGAACAAGAATCAATGGATCATAAATTAAAGAAGATTTAGTTTCAGATGTAAACTCCCTAGAATTCATGGGTTTTGAAGCGTCTTTATTGTCCTTAAAATTTCCAACTTCTTGCTGATCCAATTCCTCCATCTTTGGCTTGGTTTCCACATGATTTCCAGCCTTATCTTGCTAGGTAATTGCTATTTGTGGCTGCTCAATTGTCCTCTCACTTCTCAATGCTATTGCTTTGACATGTTCCTTAGGGTTGGTAACAGTATTGGTCGGCAAAGTTCCTGATGTCCTCTTAGTAAGAATATTTGAAAGCTGACCAATTTGAGCCTCAAGGTTACGAATAGAAGCTAAATTATTTTAGATCGCCAAATCTGTCTTTTGCATGAACATCTCCTCAAGTGTCGGGTTCTTTTCTTGCTGTGGAAAATTTTGAGCTGGTCTAGCTGCCCCTTGATTGTTGCTCCATGAAAAATTGGGGTGATTTCTCCATCTGGGATTGAACGTGTTTGAATAAGGATTGTTTTGAAATTGAAAATTGGACACGTAATTAGCTTGTTCAAAAATTGGTTGAGAAAAAGGATTCCCCACTTGGCAATCGATACTTGAGTGATTTCCTGTACAATAATCTCACACATCATTAGTTTGAATAGCATTAGCATTCATCTTACCTAGTTTTTTAGATAGAGTTGCCATTTGTGCTGCCAATGTGGTAATAGAATCAAGTTCAAAAACTCCAGCCGCATTTCTTGGAATTGCTCTCTCCGAAGGCCATTGATAATTGTTGGATGCCAATTCCTCCAAAAGTTCATAAGCTGCTTCATGAGTTTTATTCATTAAAGTCCCTCCAACTGCTACACCAACCATGGACCTGTTTGTAGCTCCCAAACCATTGTACAATGTTTGGACTTGAAACCATGTCGAAAGGTCATGATGATGACACTTTTGCAATAAATCTTTATTTCTCTCCCATGCTTCATACAAAGATTCATTCCCAAATTGAGTGAATGTGGTAATATCATTCCTTAGCTTTGCTATCTTGGCCAGAGGGAAATATTTTATTAAGAATTTGTGTTTCAACTCTTCCCATGTGGTGATGATACTGGGCGGTAAAGAGTTCAACCATGCTTTTGCTTTTTCCCTGAGTGAAAACAGGAAGACAACAAAGCTAAGGAATGATATTACCACATTCACAAATTTTTAGGAAATTCACACTAAGGACATTTCGATCCTCCTGTGATAGCCCCCCAAACTGGACAGTCTATTGTATCATTTGAATGATGGCTGACTTGATCTCAAAATTATTGGCCTGTATAGCCAATCACCTTATACTAAATGTAGCCCCATTAACCGAGGGCATAGCATAGTCCCTCAAAGCCCTATTTGCCTCGTCATCCTACTGATCCGCCATAGTGATAGCAAATGTGGTGACTTCTTGCTTCCTTTTTTATTGATTCGACGCAAAATTCTCTCAATCTCGGGATCAAAAAGTGTAGACTCTAATGGTTTTAATTGGGTAATACACTTCTAAATCCTAAAATAAAAATAAAAGAAAAGCCAAACTAAGATCTAATCAAACCAATGTTCAAAAATAAATAAATAAATAATCCAAATTAGTAACAATCTAGCTAGTATCAATATCAATAACAATTAATTAGTTCCCGGCAACGGTGCCAAAAACTTGTTCACGTGAAAATATCTGCAAGTGCACAGAATAGTAACGAGTACTGAAATATTAAAGAAAACAGATGTCGAACCCAGAGATTAATTTTTATTATTGAGTATTGAAATTTACTAAATTAATTATTATTTGAAAAACCGAAAAAATGGAAAGATTCTACTCTCTAAATTAAATTGAAATACTTGACAAAAGATAAATTTAAGAATAAAATGGCATAAAATCTAAGATTTTAAATATAATAAGAATAGATCTAGAGCGTTTGATTTCACCTAGCAAATCCCACACAATTTATTCTTCCTCATTATAGAATTCCAAATGTCCCAAGTTGATTATAGAAATCCCTTAATTATTCAATATATTCTCTCAAATAATATTAAAAATATCTCTAACTAATAACTCATCATATCTCTATGTGAATTTAACTAATTAGAGACTCATTAAGTTCTTTGGATTTTTCTTGAAAATCACACTAATCGTGATAAAGTATTTCTACTTTCACTCAACTAATGATGCTTAATCCTAGAACTTCAATCACAAATCATCTCTTGGTCTCATTGCAATTCAATAGATCCAACAATAATTGTATAGAAAATTGCAAGTATTATGAACAAGGAATAAACACTCAATCATAGAGATATTGAAAATAAAATAACTTGGAACATAAATTGTGTTCAAAGCTAGACTACATCAAAGCCCTAGAAAACTAAAATTAGTTCATGAAAAATCTGAAATCAACCATGTTCTTATTAGAATACATCAAAAGAAAATTAAAAGAGGAGAATAAAACTCTTTTGCTTGAAATAGGTTGATGAAGCATTCAAGATTGTTGAAGATCTCTCTTCACCGAGACTTGGCAGCTGGCTTCATTCTCCTATTTTTCTTTCTGAATTTGGCTTCCCTAATCCTTTTCTCTAGTGAATCAAACTCCCTCATTTTCATGCCAATAATATGCTTATATATGGTAGAAAAGAAACCCTAAGGTTTTCCTAAATTTTCCTTAAAAAATCGCCTGACTTTTTTGACTTATTTTGGCATCCGTGTAAGGGCTTCAGAAGTTCAAATTTCGAAATCATTATTCAAGACAAAGTTGTAGCCCTTTACGATAGCTATCCAGCCCATCAAGAATTGAATCAATTGGATATGTGAGTAGGAAGGATCGGTTAAAATACTAAAGTATGTCCAAGGTGTCTCCTAGCACATTTCGTATTTGAATTTCTTGTGGATTCCTTTTGTGATTTCTTTTTTTCTTTTTTCATTTTCTTTTTTTTTTCTGAAAATTTTTATTTTTAAAACCCTCTTCCATATCTTCAGGCCATCCAATCCATCCAAAATTGATTCTCTTTTCAAATTTTAAAACAAAAGATATTCCCCATATATGCTGCTGAAAATTCAGAATTCTTGGCTTCCCTACGTCTAGCTAGATTTAGAGCATCATAATGACATATTTTCAAGCTGGATCCTTCATAAATGTTTTATATCTCATTCTCAGATTTCCAACGCACCTAATCTTGATTTATTTTGACTTCTATAACTCCAGATACAGGTTAAAACCCGAAACAGGGTCTGGGCTGCAATAAACTTCCGGACAGATTCTGACTTCTCCGTTTCTGCTAAATTTTGAACTTCAAAACGGTAGAACTGGGTTTTGAGCTCTTCATAAAAGTTTTAGGTCAACATCTTAGATTTCCAAAAAATCATAAAAAAACCTGAAACCAATGTATGTAGCTCTAGTTAGAACCCAAAAACCAAACAGTATTATGGTTTGACTAGACCAGACCAACTTGGATTTGCTCTCTAAGCCTAGCCCGATTTCTGCCTCTTCACATCAGCCAAATTTCAACCTAATTCAATAATTAAGCATCTGAAAAATATCAAGAATTTCAAAGAATGAAATAAATGTAAAAGACACCTAAAATTCTAAACAAACGAGCTAAGAAACATACAAAACACTCTGAATCAAAACAAATAGGACTAAGAAAATGTGTGAAATAAATTCCCACATCAGAATGCATAGACATGTACTTGACATAAGAAATTTACTTATACAATTTGACTTCTTTTTTTTTTTTTAAATCATGTGACTGACTCATTTGAATTTTAAATAAAACTTATTTTTCCTTTACACATTGAACAATTTGATACTCATCTTTTACTTATGGCTTTATCTTTTCTCATAACATGTGGTTGGATACTTCATGACTCTCATACGCACCATGTGCTCCTTGCTGGCTACTACGTCACCCTACAACCCACTTGACCGGGGTGACTACATCTTAGTCTTTCCTATCTGGCAATTCATCATATTTGCCTTCACCACATATAATATATAGGTACCCACTAGCTTTATGTGCTATCGCACTCTAAAATCCTTTAGAAATGATCTATTGGTGGCACGCCAATTGTACTTCATCGACCTAGGGGATATCACTCCAATTTAAGTACTCTAGAGTGGATAAAGGAGTTTCACTAGGACATTCTCTAGTCCTATCATTTTGGGTTATGATAGAACATGTACAGACTATTTTCTTTGAAAATAGTACACAACCCAAATGAATGTGACATGAACTTGTGACACTTTTCTTGGAATTGAACCGTATGAACATGTATGTAAATGTCAAGAATCATGTAACCATGTGACAAAACATTGAGCATCTCACGTTACGACTGGAAAATATTAGAACATTCAAATACTTAATTCACAAACATAAGTAATAGCTTTCAACACATACCAAAGTAGGAGAATAATTTCTTAAACCCAAATACTATGCATGGCCAAATCATTTGAGACTACACAAGCATGATATACAAAGGCAACTTGAGCTGATATTTCTAAGCATATTTGAAATATTTTGAACAAGTAAACATGGCAAGATCATCATGTAAATCAGATTACAAGGCATCATGTAGCAAGAGATTTTAATCAACAACTAGTTCATATGATAGCACATGAAAATATAAAGTTCACACGGCATATACAAATATCATCCAAAAGTAGGTTTAGAGACCACTTACAAAAAGTCCAAAGCAATGCAATACGATCAAGCAAGCTATAAAAAGTATCCGTTTAATTTATTAGAAACAATAAAACATAATTTTTAATCCAACATGTGTGGATGTGCTAGGGTTTTCTTCTCTCGCTCATAGTGGCACTCTAAGCATTCGGCCTAGAGGCCCTTGGTGGAATGGTGCTTGTGTTTCTTGACCTAGGCTAGGTCTTAGATGTGTGAGTGTGTGCCTAGCTCAGCGGTGATGTGCATGTCATGCATTGTGACCGAGATCCCGTAGAATAGTGGTGGAGACCTCCATTCTAGTTTCTGTCTCCCCCTTGGGAAAGCCCTAATTTTTCCCAAGAAACTTCTCAAAAGAAATTTTCAAACATTGGGTGTGTGATGGTGGTGGTTTTCCTTAGAAATGAACCTTAGTGACCCCATCACCCTTGTGTTTGCGTGTGTGTGACTTGTGAACGTAAGAACAGTGAGAGTTTGGGTTGTACCATGTGGCCTCTCTTTAAAAAATGAAACGTCTAGCTTCTTTCCTTGCCCGAAGTTAGGGAGAGATGATAGGTAAGTGAAAGGTGTAATAGCCCGCTAGATATTAAATGGTGAAATTTTTATAAGTTTTAGAAATCTCGTGAAAACCTCGTAAGTTTTCACGAATTGACTAATTGCATAGGTTTTAGTTAGTCAACATAGTTAGTATTATCACCACTATGGTGCAAGAAGTGCAATTTTATTTATTTGAAGTAGTTAAAAGTATCAGAATATCTCATTTTCAATTTTTAAACAATACGATTGTTTGAAAATGCGTTTTGCTTTTTTTGAGACACTTTGGGGTGGAATTTCGATAAACGGATTGCATAGTAGATTTGTATGAATATTTAAGATTTTTCAGTGCAAAGTTTATTTTTCAATTTTCTGTAATGAATAGTAACCTCAATAATAGTACCTAATATAGTATTTTCAAAATCACAGTGTGGAATGCCTAAATTAGATTATGGAAGTTTTATTTGGACACTTAGAAAGATCTTAGCCACACTTGGTGAATAGTTTTAGACACTTGGCACCATGATGAACTGTGTCAGAATGCATTATGGTCTACTCTATTAGACTTAGTTGATTATTTCGGATTTAATGACGCAATAATCTCATTTTTAGTTTTCGAACAATACGTTTATTCAAAAATGTATTTTACTTTTTTTAGGCATTTCATGGTGCAATTTGTATAAACGAATTGCATAGTAGATATGTACGAATATTTAGGATTTTTTAGTACAAAATTTGTTTTTCACTTTCCATGTGACGCCCCCAAATCCCCACGCACGAACACGGGGAAATCGAGACGTCCGGATGGTGACAACACGGGTCACCATCCTATCGACGAGTGACAAGTGTGTGTAAGCAACAAATGTGCACGAAGCAACACGCAGCGGATAACAAAGTCATAACTAAGTACTAGAATTTTTTTTAGTTTAATACAAAGCTGTTTAAAACATACATAATAAAATATTACGAACTACAAATATTATTCAAAGCCAATTACAAAGCATTAACTTCAACTCAATACTCCGGCGGAGCCGCATCCTCGGGCTCAGCCTCCTCCTCCTCGATCTCTGCATCAAAATCTACGGTACCAAAAATGATGCCGTAGGGAAGTAAAATCCAAACACCACTAGATAAAAACATATTAAAACTCAAACAATATGCATGAGAGAATGCCAATGCACAAAACCCATAAAACCATATTTTTCCACGCACGCCAAAAATCCCATTTGGCCCAAAAACATAACCTTTCCAAATATCACGCCAAAAGTCTCATTCGGCCCATATCCAACTCAATCCATTAACCAATTAATCCGTATGCACCATGACCTCCCCTAGGGGTCATCCGCACACCCTAGCTCCTGTGCCACACCGCGAGCAACAACCACGTGTATGACACCTAAACGAGCGATGCCCAGTTCCGCGCCCTGCACATTCGTAGCCAAGCATCCTCTAGCCCTCGCCAGCGAAAAGCCACGGAGTCGATGCATAGAGCGATGCCCAGTTCTGCACCCGGCGCGTTCGTAGCCAAGCATCCTCTCGCCCCCGCTCCCGTCGTCGCCCAGCAACAACTCAGGGGACGTCACTCAGTATATTACGCTCCCGAATGACCAGAGGAGCTCCACCGAGATAATACCCCATCCCGACTTGGGGTCGTGGTACACACGCACCCGAAAATCCATTTACGCCAATAAAACATGATTTTTTTCCTCAATTTAAATAAAATGCACGTGCATGCACCATGTAAATGCAATCTCAATGCACAACACAACCAACCAACCATAAATCAACAAACCAAGCAACTCCGTCCTCAATCCATCCAACCTCCGACTCCTCGGACTCAGTCTGGAATCAACCAACCAGCAGATAAATATATATTGTATGAGCAAAATACATTTAAATCTAAAAGTAGAGTTTGGAAAATACTTACAGCGCTATACGGTATTTTTCGAAAGCTCGTGGCGTTACAAACGGCGGAGAAAAAGCAAAGTAACAGTGTATTTTACACTGTGGCCATGGGTAATAAATTACCTACTTTCGAATAGGGACAAACCAAGACACGAAATTGATAGGAAAAGGTCTTGAGATGTTTATGAAGCTAAGGGAAACGAGTTTTGGCCGTGGGTGGTGGTGGAAATGGCGGTCGAAGGCCAAAAAGGGGCTGAACGGAGTTGAGCTCGTGGGAGCTGCTCCGGCAACGGATCAGGGCTGAAATTAGGTGGGTTAGGTCGGCAAGAGATAGAGGAAGAAGTTGTGAAGCGATGGTGGCCGGAGGTGGTACGACGGAGCCGGAATCGGTGAAAATCTGTGTGACTTGGAGGAGCTCGTGGTGGCTAACGGTGGCTCGGATGGAGGTGAAACTTGGTGGGGATGTTCACCGGTGAGAGGGGAAGAAAACTGGGTAGGTGGTGTAGGCCACGCTGCCGGTGAGCGGTGGTTCTGGGCTGAGAAAGGAACCGGCGACAGAGAGGAAAAACAGGGCTGGGGCCGTGACTTCCAGCCGTGCGTGGCGGCTAATGGCCGGTCCGATGGCTTGGAAAATTGGTGGCGATGATCTCTGGTGGGAGGGGAAGAGAATGGTGGGGGTGGTGTCGACCACAGCGGCCGGACAACGGCGCACTGGGCGGCCGAAGTGTGGGCGACGGGAAGGAGAAAAGAGAAAGGGAGAGCGCGGGGAGAGAGAACGGGGGAGGAAAAGAAGAAGAAAAAGAAAGAAAGGAAAGAAAAGAAGAAAAAGAAAAATGAAAAGGGAAAAAGAAAAAAGAGAAAAGAAAAAAATGAGGGCCAATCCTCACTCCAAAAACCAAAAACAGATCCGCCGAAAACGATTTTAAAAACCGTAAAACAACTAAAATAAATTAAACACCGCATCAAATAAAATAAAAACCAACTTAAAATACAATAATTTAAAATAAATAAACCAATATATTAATTAAATTAAAAACACTCCTTCAGTGAAAATACACGTAAAAGCGGGTCATCACATCCTCCCCCCCTTAAAACAAATTTCATCCTCGAAATTTGCAAGGTCAAACACCAATGTGAAACAAGCCACATAATTCCACATAAAACCACCTGTGACCAAGATTAAGAAACGTACCGTCATTACTCAAACAAGTATGGGTACTGCTCCCTTATGTCCACTACTCGCTCCCAAGAGAAATCTTGAGCTAATGGATCTTCCCAAGCCACCTTAACCAAAGGTATCGTCTTGGACCTCAACTGTTGCTCTTTCCAATCCATGATCTGAGACGGAACAACCTCATAAGTAAGGTCCGGTTGCAACTGAATACTCTCTGGGTCGACAAAGCGCGGCTCTTGTTGTCCAAAACTCTTCTTCAAGGATGATACATGGAAGACATCATGAATATCCCCAAAATATTCTGGCAAAGCAACTCTATAAGCGACGGACCCTACCTTCTCCAAAATCTGAAAAGGGCCGACATACCTCGGATCCAGTTTCCTCTTTTTACCAAAACGCTTAACTCCTTTCATGGGAGAGACCTTGAGATAAACCCAATCACCTTCTTCAAAAGATAACTCTCTCCTCCTGGTATCAGCATAGCTTTTCTGACGACTCTGAGCTGCCGCCATTTTATCCCTTATGATCCGAACTTGGCTTTGCATCTCTTGAATTATTTCAGGCCCAATAATTTTATTCTCCCCGACTTCATCCCAACAAATTCCAATAGTTATTATCTTCACACCATAGATTGCTAATATCGACGACGTCTCTGCTTTACCTTCCGAATTTTCATCCTATTCCAACTTTGGTAACCTAATAGCCACTTCCAAAGTTAACCATCCATAAACCAAATTGCACGACCAAATGATTAATCTCCCATTAAAACTTCGAATCACTACTAAATCTTCAAAGTCGATACAAAATTTGAACTTCTAAGTATCTCCAAAGACATCATGTCATGTTATGTCAAGTTATGTTATACTTATTATTTTAGGCCATGTTATATCAAGTTATGTTATGATTATTATTGACTTTGATTGTACATTCATGCCTTTACTGTCACGCATGTATCATTAACCTGTATTAGAATTTCCAGTTAACTTGCTGAGATTTGTAATCAAATCTCACCGTGGTAGTCCCAACTACTATTCTCCCCAAATGGTAGGCGATGTAACAAGACCATATCAGGGAGCAGATACTGGCAAACTGGAGGAGGTTAATTAGATGCCTCAAACTCGACGCGAATCTTACAAACTCCATAGTTAGGTTTTTGGACAATAGTTTGGCCTCGTTAGTTGAGTTACGTGAGTTACTCGATGGACTAGCCTCTTAGTATATTTTAGTAGTGTAATTGTAACAGCCAATTAGAAATTCAATGGTAGAATTTCTATAGAATTGAGGAACCTCGTGGAAACTCCGTAAGCTTTCACGAATCAGCTAATCGCAAAGGTTTTAGTCTGTCAACATAATCAGTATTATCATTTACTATGGTACCAGAAATGCGATTTTAATTGTTTGATGTTGTTAGAAGTGTCAGAAAACGTTATAGTCTACACCACTAGACTCAGTTGAATATTTAAGATTTTATGGCGCAATAACTCATTTTCATAATTTCGGACGAAATCCCTGTTCGAAACTTTGAATTTTTTTATAGGGGCACTTTGGGGTTGAGTTTTGGTAAACGGATTTTACTGTAGGTTAATATGAATATTTAGGATTTTTTAGTACTAAGTTTATTATGTTTTTTTGGAGTGAATAGTAACCTCGATAAGCGTACTAAGTGCAGTGTTTTCAAAATCACAGTGTGGAATATCCAAATTAGGTTAGAGAAATTTTATTTGGACACTTGGAAAGATCTTAGATACACATAGTGAATAGTATTAGACACTTGGCACAAAGAGGAACCATTAGATGGATTTGTGAAGAAAATCAAGGTGTGAGATCATGCCACCTAAGCAAAACATTTTTCATCTGATCAACCAAATTGAGCCAGATCAAAGAGGGTTTTAACCCTAGTGAAACCCCAAATAGTTGGAATCCAATTGGAACCCTAAAAACTTGGTTGAAACCGAAACCCTAAACGGTTTCCCCAAACCCTAAAGTTGGCCTTCAAACCCTTTTTGATCCAATTTCTAGCATTGTGTTTAATCACTTGATTAAATCACTTCCATATGCTATTAATTTCTCAAATTCTTGTTATGACATCATTATCTAACCTTTTAAACCTTGGAAATTTGATTGGGCCAAGAAAAATTGGATTTGGGCTTGATAGCATCTCAAACCCTAACCAAACCCCCTTTAAACCCCAAATTGAAGCCCACTTGGTTGAGGCCACCAAGGCCCACGAATTTGGCCACCTTGGCAAGGCTTCTTGGAGACATTTCCTCCCCCACATGGCATACCATCCACGTCCCTTGGCTGCACCCAATAGTGCCTTGAAGAGATGGAGAAACCCACCTCATCAACCTTCATACCTCACAGCTTCTGCTGGCTGTCCTCTCCCTTCACTATTCTCCACTTTATGTCACATAGCTACCTCCAATCAATGGTCATTCAAGTCCATATCTTCCCCCTCCAGAAGTATAGAGTCGTACAAGACACAATTCTTCTCTTTCATCACTTCTTCACCCCATTCTTAGAGAGAAACCCAAAAGAACTCTCTCGGACAGATCTCTGGGTCTTTTTGCGTGGAGATTTTAGACCCATTTTAAGTATTTTCACATGATAACTCCTTCATAAAAGTTGTTCCTATTTGAGTATAGTTTCTGTATAAATATTATTCGTATCATTCCATGGTTATTTGGTCTGTCAAAAGTATTTTTAACCATGGAAAGGTCATTCTGGGCGTGAATTTGGAGAGTATGTTATGTTTTGGAGTTTTTCACCAAGCTAATGGACATATCTTGGTCCGAAACTTTTATGGAGTGTTCTTAGCATGTGTTTAAGAGTTTTCATTGAGATTTTGTTGCATGAATATAGTTTTGGATGATAGATTTTCTTAGATCTAGAAACTTGAAAATTAGAAGTGGCAAAACAGTTTTTATTTGGAGAAAGTTTGAATATTTCAAGGTTTGATCTTATTCTAAAGGCTTTGATATTTTTATATGATGATACTAAATGCTTTACTCTAAAGTCTCTTATTTTCATGTTAGGATGTTATTTTGAAGATATTTAGTATTAGTTTCAAAGATATGATTTTTCTATGCAAGAGGATTTCGGTTAGGCCCAAGATTTGATGTTTTTGGATTAGATCCATGTTTTATTGATTTTTAGCCATGTGATTTTAAGTTTGATGGTTGGATCCTATTTAAGACACATTCTTAAATCATGTGATGCTTTATTTCAAAGATCTCACTTTCTTAAGCCATTGATCAAGAGATTTATCAAAGCTAGTTGAGGAGAAAGTTTCTGTTTTTGGACTAAGTGTAAAACCAAAAACTCCAAGTGTTGTTTTGTGATTTTGGTGACTTTAGTTTGATGATTTAAAGCATGGTTGATCTTAGAATTACGTTATGAATATGTTAGAATTAAGATTTGATTTTTGGAATTATTGGAGATGTTTTGATTTAGAGTCAAAGCTTGTGATTAAGTGTTTGGATCTTTTTAAAAAAATTTTGGTGTTGATTATTAGCTTTTTCTAAATGGATGTTTTAAGTATGGTTGTAAACTTAGAATAGGAAGATCTTTGTTGCAAAATTTTGGTTTAAGCATGAGTTTTGAAATTGGAAGGAATTACAACAAAAATCAAGAGAAATGGCCTATGGATGTTTCGGCCATAGTGTGTTTTCCATAGTTGTGTTTTGTTTTAAATTTTTTCTAAGTTTATATTTGAGTTTAGGACAAAATTTGCATGAGGAATGTAAATTTTGAAAAATTTTGGAGTTGGGATGTGAAATCCTTAAGTTAGGGGTAAAATGGTCATTTTTCCACATGTAGAGGGTAAAATAGTAATTTTACTCTAAGTTAGCTTGTTTTCATGTTTCTAATTGTTAGTAATTAAATTTCTAACTTTTAGAATACCATCTTACAGTTCCTCGTGTTTCATGCTTTATTCTTGTAGAACGCGACGATCGAAGTAAGTTAACTTCTAACTTACTATCAGTTTATTGTGTATGTATGATGGGTGAGGAAACTACAATTTATGTATGTATGTTATCATATATGCCATGCCTTGCCACATCATTACATGTTTATCTGTTATGCATGATTTATTCTTTCACGAATATTTATCTGTTACACAATCTATTCTGTCACGTATTGCTATATGTTATAAGTATGTCATGTTAAGTATGCCATATGTTACATATATGTCATATAATGTAATATTCACCATTGCAAGTATGTCATGTTAAGTAAAGAAGTCAGATCAAGTTTATGTTAAGTTAAGTTTCAGATCACGTTCATGCTAAGTTATTCATGTCAATCATGACCCTAAGTGCTAGGATGGGGTAATATCCTAGTGGAACTCCTTTGTTCACGCTGGAGTGTCTAAATAGGTGTAAAATTTCCTAGGTTGACGAAGTACAGTCAACAGGTTGCGAATGAGGCCTAACTAGCTGGTCACCGGAGCGCGCCGGGCACTAACGCCGATGGAGCCATATTTTATTTTATGTGTGTTCATAGCAAGTGTGGTACAAACAATTCATGGGACCACAACAACTGTGGAATATGTATTAACACACTCATAGCTAGTGTAGATACCTGTGTTGTGATGCGGTAATCGGCAGGGAAACACGGCTCAAGGGGACCTGTGTAACACCCATATGATTACGTTATTAATTAAGTCAATTGAACAAGAGTCCAAGTTTATGTCAAGAAGTTAAGAATAAGCAATCATGGTACCCCATGAGATAAGAATAAGCAATCATGGAGACCCCATGAGATAAGAATAAGTTTCAGATCAAGTTCATGTTATGTTATGTTATGTTATGTTCACGTACATGTTATGTTCATGTTCACGTTAAGTTTCAAGTTCATGTTCATATCATGTTCTGTTCACGTTTATGTTATGTTAAAGCTCACGTTCATGTTAATTTATGTTCATGTTCACGTTATGTTTCAAGTTTACGTTAATGCCATGTTATATTCACGTACATGTTATGTCCAAGTTCACGTTCATGTTATGTTATGTTCATGTTTACATTATGCCTCAATCTCACGTTTATGTCATGTTATGCTCAGGTTTATGTTAAATTCCAGTTCATGTTTATATTATGTATGTTCATATTCATTCTATGATTCAACTCCATGTAATGTTTCAAGTTCATGTTCATGTTATGTTGCTAGCCCATGTTATCTTTTAAGTTCAAATTCATGTCATGCCAAGTTAAGTTCAGTTCACGTTTCAGTTCAGGTATGTCAGTTATGACATGTTATATGTCAAATTATGCTATGTTTATTTACGACTTTAATTATACATTCATGCTTTTACTACCATGCATTCATAATTAACCTGTGTGGGAGTTTTCTATTAACTTACTGAGATTTGTAATCAAATCTCACCATGGTAGTCCCAATTACCATTCCCCCCGAATGGTAGGCGATATGTCAGGATCAGTGTAGGAAGTGAACATTGGTAGAATGAATGAGGTTGACTAGACACCGCAGACACAACACAGAGCTTACAACTTTGATAGTTAGCTTTTGGACAGTTTTCTGGCCTCGTTAGTTGAGTTACATGAGTTACTCGAGAAACTTCCTCAATAGTGTATTTTGGTAATGTAAATATGGAGTCTGGTCTCCCATGTTTTTGAGATTACAGTTTTTTAAAACTCGTACTGAAATCGTGAATGTTTATTTTCTTAAGTATGCTTGGATTACGATTTAACTATTTGGGATATTATAAGTTTAGTGCATAGTATTGCTCAAAAAAAAAAAATTATCCGCTGCGAATATTGCATAATGCTAGATGCATGTTAGGAATATTGCATCTTATATGTTATAAACGGGGGCAGGTAACCACGTGTTGCATGTCCCGATGTTTCAGATGTCCGTTCGATCCCAAGCGGAATTTGGGGGCGTCACAGTAATTATGGAGCTCGATCTATCATGTTTTGAGATTAAACTTTTCTGAGACCCGTACTATAATCACGAATATTTATTTTGTTAGGTATGCATAGATTATTGTTTTAGTTATTTGGGATATTATCATTTCGGTGCATAATGTTGCTCAAGAAAAATAATTATCCGCTGCGAATATTTCATAATGCTAGATGCATGTTAAGAACATTGCATCTTTATATGTCATGAGTATGAGCAGGTAATCTTGTGTTGCATGTCCCGATACTTCAAATGTCCGTCCAATCCCAAGCCGAATCTAGGGGCATCACAAAGGTGTTTGTTTGAAGAGAGAGATAGAGAGAGAGATGAGTCACCCATGTTTGAAATGTGAGAAAGTAGAGAGAAAGCTAGCTTAGGCGTGTGGGAGGAGAAGAGGAAGGAATGCAAAGCATGAAACTAAAATGGCATCAAAAGACCTTCTAACCATCGGCCTCTATCCTCTTTTATATGCCCCTATGATTTCTTACACACATCACCTTGGAAATGTAACCCACAAATGGACGCCATGTGGCATGCCCAACACCATTGGTCGAATCCCCCCCTTCAACTTCCCCATATCATTGCTTTTCTTGAGAAATCAAAAGTCTCATGAAAAATGGCGTGTAAGGCTCAAAACTGAAACCCTAAAGTCCCTTCAATGTCCCTTCTATTCGTCTTGATTCAACGAACCTTTGGGGGCTTAAAATTCTTTTCACTAAAAACCCTAATCATTCTTGGGGAGTCAGTATGTGCATGCTTGCTGTGACGTCCCCAAATTTTGCTTGGGATTGGACGGACATTTGAAGCATCAAGATATGCAACACAAGGTTACATGCCCCTGTTCATGACATATAAGATGCAATATTCCTAACATGCGTCTAACATTATGCACTATTCGCAGCGGATAAATTATTTCTTTAGCAATACTATGCACCAAACTGAAAATATTCCAAATGCTTAAAACATACCTCATACATAAAGATCCATTGAACAACTAAGATCACAACACTAGTCCAAAATGTTTATGATCCAAAAGAGTATTGGAGATGCAAATCCATAGTACAAGTAGTAAATTAAGTTAACTACTATATTAACATTGACATCGCACCGTCACTCAATCGATTATGTCCAATTGGTCAATTCCTGATTCTCTTTCAGGTCCTGTCACAAGATCTACCATTCGGGGGGGATGGTAGTTAGGACTACCACAGTGAGATTTGATTATAAATCTCAACAAATTAATAAAAACCTCCACACAAGCTAATGATGCATGCATAACAGTAAAAGCGTGAATGCATAATCAAATTCATAAGCAATCATAGCATAACTTGACATACAACATAGCATAACTGACATAACTTAAATTAAAACGTGAACTAAAACTTGACTTGACATGAACTTGAACTGAAACTTGACTTAACATGAACTTGCTCTGAAATTTGACTTAACATGGACTTGTTCTGAAACTTGACTTAACTTGAACTTGATCTAAAACTTATTCTTTAAATGCTTAAACTCAACTTCTTGGGTGCTACATGGGTCCCCTATAGCCATGTGTCACTGCCGATTACTGCATCACAACACCAAGTATCTGAACCAGCTGTGAGTGCATTAATATATACCCCACAATTGTTGTGGCCTTATATATTCTACGTGTCATAATTGATGTGTCTCACGTAGTATATGCATCACAATTGTTGTGACCCCATACTTCAAGTGCCACAGTTGTTGCGAACCCCACGAAACTGAATGTAACTCAACTTCTTGGGTGCTACATGGGTCCCCTAGAGCCATGTGTCCCTGCCGATTACCACATCACAACATAGGTATCTGAACCAGCTATGAGTGCGTTAATACATACTCCACAGTTATTATGGCTCCATGTATTCTACGTGTCACAATTGTTGTGTCTCACGTAGTGTATGCGACACAATTGTTGTGACCCCATACTTCATGTGCCATAGTTGTTGTGGAACCTATGAAACTAAATGTGGCTCCATCGGTGTTAGTGCTTGGTGCGCTCCGGTGACCAGCTGGGTAGGTCCCCACCTGCTACCCGTTGACAGTATTTTGTCAATTCAAGGAATTTTATATCTATTTAAACACTCCAGCATGAACAAGGAGTTTCATTAGGATATTACCCCATCCTAGCACTTAAGGTCATGATTGACATGAATAACTTGACTTGACTGTTCTCGAAATACACACACTATACTCAAGATGAAACGTGACTGGAATACGAAAGGAAAGAAGCCCTGAAGTAACATAACGTGACTTGAACATAACTTGAAAGACATGACTAACTTGAGATAGAACCATATCGTAACATGACATAAATATGTAACAGACAATATTTCATAAAATGGTATCACATGTAATGGAAAACATACTTAACATGACATACTTGCAACAGTGAACATGACATGAAATACATGTAATAGATGGCATACTTAACATAATGTACTTGCAATGTATAGTAATACGTGACAGAATATCTTGTGTAACAGATGAATAACTCATGACAGAATAAATTCTGTGTAATAGACAAATGTGATAACTTGGAATGAAATAGCATATATGATAACACACATACATACACTGTAGTTCCTTTACTTAGAACATATACACAGTAAACTGCTAGTAAGTTAAAAGCTAACTTACCTCGATCTCCGCAATTCTTATAAAAACTCAAGCGCGATCACAAGGGACTGTAATTAGTGATTCTAAAAATTAGAACTAAATCACTAATTATTTGAAATATGTAAAAATACTAACTTAGAGTAAAATTTCCATTTTACCCTCTACATGTAGGAAAATGACAATTTTACCCCTAACTTAATGATTCTGCATGCTAACTCCAAAAGTTACCAAAATCTACATGCCTCATGAAAATTTTATCCTAAGCTCAAATATAAATTTAGAAAAATTTAAAACTAATCACAACTATGAAAACTCCATAGGGCTGAAATTCCCATATGTTATTTCCATTGACTTTTGTTTCTAACTTGTTTTGATCAACCTCTTGATTCATGATTTATCGTTGTGATCTTCAAACCAAAACATCACATGGTTTAAAAAAGTATCCTAAAACATATCTATGCTTAAAATTCAAGATCACATGGTTAAAAATTAACCACAACATAAATTTAGCCAAGAGCATCAACACTTTGGCCTATCCGAATATCTCTTTGCATAAAATTTCATATATTTGAAACTAATATAAAATGTCTTCCAAATATCATTCTAACATGTATATAAGAGGCTTAGGACCCTTAAATAAAATTATCAAAGCCATTGGAATATGTTTAAACCACCAAAGATTTAAACTTTCTCAAAACAGAAACTGTTTTTCCTCTTCCAGTTTCTAAGTTTCTAGATCTAAGAAAATCTTTCATCAAAACCTTTAATCATGCAACAAATCCTCAACCAATAATCATATACACATGTTAACAATACTCTATAAAAATTTCGGGCCAAGATCTATCCATATACATTGGGTTTGTGAATTGTTTTTAAAAGAAAAGAGTAGATAAAAGTTTTTATCATGACCCCAATTGCTAGGACAGGAGAATGCCCTAGTGAAACTCGTCTGTTCACTTGGAAGTGTTTAAAATTGAATGGTAGCCCTTGGGTCGATGAAGTACAGTCGACATACCTCAAATGGTTCCTAAAGGAAAGGATACCGGAGTTAGTCGCAGCAAAAGCTAGTGGGCGACATACAGTTAAGGTGAAAATGTGAACATCGAAAGCTAATGGGTGACATACAGTTCAGATGAAAATGTGAACTATCATACTACATTTGTTTAAGAATATGATGTATTCACCTCAATCAACTGGACTATTGGTTGATGCGGTAACTAGCAGGGAACACACAGTTATAAGTTCTAAGGGGAGCCGTCAGGTATCCAACCACATTTTTATGAAATGTATAAGGTCTTGAGTTCCAAGATATGCAATGTTATATAAATAATCAAGAACTTGAGCTCAAATGATATATTATAAGTTTAAGAACCAAGATGAAAAGATGTTTTCTAAAAAAGGTAAAAAAGGTTTATGTAACGCATTATCTTTTGTAAAAGTCAAAGCTGCATAAGTCAAAGTTCACTTACGTTATCTGTTATATGTTATTTGTTTACTTACTGGGATTTATCGAAAAATCTCACTGTGGTAGTTCTCACTACCATTCCCCACCTGAAATGGTAGAAGTTGTTACAGAATCTCGAGAGGGCAATGATGGGGAAGTGCAAGATGCCAGCTCCTCGTATAGTTAAGGAGACAATGAAGAGCCATGAGAGCTCATTGGAACCATCCTTACTAGATAGGTTGGAAGCTGCCGACCAGATCATCACTGAGGTCTTGCAGCTCTTCGAGGAACTACGAAGGATTTTGAACAAGGATTAGGCCGATTAAGAATGGCCAGATTCTATTTTGAAAAATGGATCATGAGTTAATGGAAGGAAAAAAATGTGTTTTGATATTTTTATGAAAATAGTTTGATGGATCCCGTGTTTTGGGAGTCTTTTAAACAGCAACTTTATTTTTGGGAGTTTTAATTAAATCCAAACTTTTGGAATAATTGCACTTTGGTACCATGATTATTATATTACCACCATATATACGTAGTAAAAGAATTTTTCAGCTGCGAATTACTTCATATTGCTAGAATAATGGTGCATTGCATCTTATCTGTTATGTATGAGAAGTATGTAGCCTTAAGTTACATGTCCCTACGCTTCAGTTACCGTCCAATCCCAAACGGGAGTTGGGGGCATCACATTTGGGCAATGGGTGCTCAATAATGTTTATGTTGACTGGACTTGGGTCTGGGAAATGATATATATGTTATGTGTTGATTTCAGCATTAGGTGTTCGGTATTGTTTATAGTGGATCATGATTACTTTATTTGCTCGGAAGTTTGTCTCCGTAGTCTCCATATTTATAAATGTGATTTCCCTTTTGTTACTTGAATTTTATTCATTTATACTCATTGTCATTTCTTGTATTAAACTTAAGGAGATTTCCTCAAAATCTCACAATGGTAGCTAGTCTCATTATGGGTTTCACTCATCAGAATGTAGATTTTGATGCAGATGTAGGATAGGATGAATACTTCAAGGAAGGAGAACTAGTGCAGTACTATGAGGAATACTGTGGGGTTTCTCCGTGTGGCATGCATACAGAGCACTGTGGTTCCCCGTCAAACCATAACAGGGCGCTACAATATATATACATGAAAATACTACAAGAAAAACGGATTTTAGTGGTCAATTTATTGCAACAAAAATAATATTTGCAGCCAAAATTAGTTGCAAATACTATTTTCGTTGTAATAAATTGGCCACAAAAACCCGTTTTTCTTATAGTGAAATCTAAACCCTTTGCTCTTACACACAATTCCAAAGCATGAAGATACCAATCATCTTAATTAATGATTGAATAACTTTTATCATATATTTTAACACTATTTTGAATTTAGGGCATTTGTGTAAAATAAATTGTAAGTAGATACAAGCGTACGTATCATTATTTCACAAGAATTCGCTCCATTTAATATAGAGTTATAAACATAATGTAAAAAGAGTTGTTTATATTATTTTCAATTGTGGATTCGTACAGTAAAATTAATGTAAAAGTAATAATATATGTAATATCAAAATATTAAAATGTACGTAGGCGATAATACAAAATTCATCTCTATAATTTGCCTAAAACTTAAATTAATTGCTTCTTTTATTTTTCAAGTGAACTTCTACTCCTTGTTTTAAAATCCATCAAACTTGTCCATCTATTAGAAATGATCTAGCAAAACCGTCAGTCATTTTCATTATCTCATTAGTGATTAATGATCAATTAATCGAAATTGAGAATTTTGAATATTCAAGTTTCAAACTAAAATATTCAAAATTCTCAACTCTGAGTTTGAAGGGTATGTTAGGGGTACTATCAAGTCAAACATTCGACTTCATTTTCATAATGATCAAGATATTTACTTTATCTTAAATTCATGTAATTTTTCTATAAATAGGGACTAGCTATACTTTGTGTTTGGCATAAATATCCACCGCAAAAGAAAAAATAATGATGGGCTACTAATGATGGTACTAAATACACGTTATAAGCATCAAAAGGATAACGAACGGCCAATGACACGTTCACAAGAGGTCTACGTGATATAAAGCAATGGTTAATGTTAATTAAGATTTCGTTTGGATGTTGAGCTGAGTTGAATTGAGTTGAATTGAGATAAAAGTTAAAAATTGAATAAAATATTGTTAGAATATTATTTTTTAATATTATTATTATTTTAAAATTTTAAAAAAATTAAATTATTTATTATATTTTATATTATAATTTGAAAAAGTTAAATAAAATGTACTGTTTAGGACTATGGGATAAGACTCTTAGGAGGTCAACGGTGAAATTCAACTGGCGAAATCTATCTTGAACCGAGATTCACATTGATAAGAAAAGTGCTGATGTCACACCCTCGCCAAAATGACGCTATTAACTATAGAATCGTACTCTCAAAGAGAATTGCACCATGCGAGGCACTTCAATATATATTCTCTTTTACTTGATTAGCTAGGGTAACATATATTCTCTTTGATTTAACTTGAAGTTCACCAGAGGTTGTTTCTCTAATTAATATAGGTTGACTGAAAGCATTGTAGGCACTGCTGAAAATTGCATTTAACACTTTGTATTCAATCATAATTGAAGAAAATAAAGATATAGCCCTCTTTCTCGTTCTTTTGACCCTCGTCTCCATTTGATTAGTTTGGTTTCCTTGGGCGAATTTGATTGAGGAATATTGAATTAATGAAAACGCAAAATGTCAACAAACTTTCAAATGGTTGTCTTTTCTGTTCATTTTGGTTCCCCGCTTAATTTTAATGCTAGATGCTCCATCATTTTGTCCTTTATTTTGACTACTCTTTTACTTTATTTTTTTATTATGAATATTTTTTATTATAGAAGAAAAAAAAAAGTTACACTTTGTGTGATTGATAACTTTAAGGAGATAAAATGACGGAAGTAGAATTGCCCTTTACCTTTGTCGGTACTTGGATCACGAACTCCTGTTAAGTGGACGAAAAACACTTGGCAGTCTGCTCCTCTAATCCTTGGGTATCACGTTTCGCTGTCTTATTATCAAAAATTTTTTTTCATCTCATCTTATTATTATAATTTTTTTTATTTTTATATAAAATATAATAAATAAAATAATTTTTTCAAATTTCAATATAAAATTAATATTAAAAAATTATATTATAATAATATTTTATTTATTATTATTTAAAACATTTCATCTCATCTGTATAGCCAAACGAGATCTAAAAGCCCCGCTCACATATACACTTTCTTCTTCAATCCCATCTTTCTTCTTCAATCCCATCCTATTCTCACCCACAAGAATACATACATATATATATATATATATATATATATTCACTTTCATTCTCTCATGTTTATGTTCAACATGATGGAAATCACATTTTCCATGACTGTGCAGTCCTTTATAACCATTGTGGTACTCAGATCAGCATGGAGAGCGCTGAGATGGGTGTGGCTGAAGCCAAAGAAGCTGGAGAGGCATCTGAGAGAGCAAGGTTTTGGTGGCAACTCTTACCGGATTTTGTTTGGAGACTTGAAGGAGAGCTCTCGGGTGATAAATGAAGCCACATCTATGCCAATGAACTTCACCCATGACATAGCACCACGCGCCTTTCCCTTCTTCCATCAAAGTTTGAAGAGTTATGGTATGTATCTCTCTATACTACTCTCACCCATTTTGCCTTGTAATGATAATGTTTTTCTCTTTCAACTGTAATTAATTTCTGCACAACACTATTTTAGTACCTGTTGTATGTGATCAAGAAACAGATTACATCATCAGATGCAACTGAAATGCAATATTTACTGTCTTTCTGCCTTAAGTGATGACTTTTCGGGGTATCCTTGTAATAATTATATATTATGGGGTGTAATTGAATAAAGGATAAATATAATAAAAATGCAGGTAAGAACTTCTTTATATGGATTGGCACGACACCAGTGGTGAGCATTATGAACCCAGAACAATTAAAAGCTATACTCTCCAAGAACTACAGCTTTCGAAAACAAGATGCAAATCCACTTGCAAAATTGCTGGTAACCGGACTTGCAAGTTATGATGCTGAGAAATGGGCTAAACATAGAAGGATTATCAATCCAGCATTCCATCAAGAGAAGTTGAAGGTTAGTTTTATATTTCCATTTGTTTTAAGGCATTTAAATTCAGCAATGGAGATCATCAGGTGAAATTTATACTTTGGTTTATGAAAATGATTCTATGATGAGACAAGAATTTTTTTTCTTCAAAAGTTAACATGATCAAAAGCTTCTCAAATCTAATCCAAATGGCTTTTGGTAATTAGAGATCAGCACTTTCAAAGTTCTTGTTTGTGACTTAATTGTATCACCAAGCATATATATATTTGCAATGTTTGTAAATAATCTTGTTTGATATGCTCACTATGATACTGATCACCTCTGTATTTTGGTAATTGTTTTCAATTATCATGCTGTTTGTTATAGAACGTGTTACCAGGATTTCATCGGAGTTGCAACGACATGATTAGCAAATGGGGAAGTTTGGTCAGTAAAGAGTCTGGATTGGTGGAGTTGGACGTATGGTCTTATCTACAAAACTTGTCAAGTGACGTGATTTCGCGCGCAGCATTCGGGAGTAGCTATGAAGAAGGGAGAACGATTTTCGAACTCCTAAGAGAGCTAGCAGAGCTTGCAATCAAATCAGTTCGGTCTATTTACATTCCAGGAGGGAGATTTCTGCCAACTAAGATGAACAAGAGGATGAAGGAAATTGATAGACAAATACAAGCATCACTCAAAGGCATTATCAGAAAAAGAGAGAGCGCAACAAAAGTAGGGGGAGCTATAAATGATGACTTACTAGGTATACTTATGGAGTCAAACTCGAAAGAAATTCAAGAAAACGACAACAATATTAAGAACATCAGAATGAGTCTTAAGGACGTAATAGAGGAATGCAAGCTATTTTACCTTGCCGGGCAAGAGACCACCTCGGCTTTGCTCGTTTGGACAATGGTTCTGCTGAGTAAGTATCCAAATTGGCAAGCACGTGCAAGAGAAGAAGTTTTACAAGTTTTTGGCAAAGAGAAACCAGACTTTGATGGATTAAATCATCTAAAAGTTGTGAGTACTTTTTTATTTTTATTTTTAAAGGCAATGAATTCATACTCATGAATAGAAGTTTATCGATCTATCGGATTGGGCCTTAATTGGTTGTTTTCAATGTCACAGGTGACCATGATATTGTATGAGGTTCTAAGACTATACCCACCTGCAGTTGCTTTGAGTCGAGTTGTTCATGAGGATACAAAACTAGGAAGTTTGTCTTTACCAGCCGGAGTTCAAGTCTCCTTACCGATAATCCTCATCCATCATGATCGTGAACTCTGGGGAGATGATGCAGATGAGTTCAAACCAGAGAGGTTCTCTGCTGGAGTCTTGAAGGCCACAAGGGGCCAAGTTTCCTTTTTTCCATTCGGATGGGGACCTCGGATATGCATTGGACAGAACTTTGCTATGATTGAAGCTAAAATGGCTCTCTCAATCATTCTACAACGCTTCTATTTCGAGCTTTCCCCCTCCTATACTCATGCTCCTTTCACTCTTATTACTCTTCAACCACAATATGGCGCTCATATCATTCTGCATTCTGTAAAATAGATCAATATATGTATTGTTGTACAACGAGGTTTAAGTTCATAATTTATATTGTTATACTGATCAGGATCTTTTCTTAAATTAAATGTCATATCTTTTAATTATTTCCAGTTTCCACTATCATTACTCTCCAGTACTTCTCACATCAATCTACATGATTTGTTGAATAGAAATATCTCTTATTTCAAAGCTAGATTTGGAATATTAATGTAAATGAAGTATATAACTAGTAATTATATGTAGTAATTGGGTTAAAATAATTGTATTGAAGCTCAGTCTTATGAGGAAAATGTATTCAGACTCTAGTTAAACTCAGTTTCAATATGTGCATATGAAGTTTTATTGCAATGAATTAAGTCATCCATAGATACTAAATTCAATGATTCATGATGATGGTATTCAAATATTCAATACATGATGAGCATTTTTACTTTTGGGGGAAAGGGGGAAAGGAGAAGAAAGTGTTTTAAAAAAGTCAATCCAATCACATTAGTTGTAACACCCAGGCCCATAAGATTCTTTTTTTTTTTTTTCCCCTCTCTTTCTTTCCACTGTTTTCACGCAGCCTCAATATTGAGTAACCTCCCCTAAATCCGCTGCCCCAACCCCCCCCCCCCCCGACATCGTTTAAGGTGAGCTTCATCTTTCCACACGCATTTTATCTTTCCGACAGTTCTCAATTTCCGTTTCTGCACATTCTGAATATCACTCCACCCAAATCTCCACCATCTCTCGTCTCGGTAGTTTGAATCTCTTTTTTTTTCCCTCTTCATTATTTCATTCCCCATCCATCACTTAGATCACTTTCTCTAACCATATCTCTCATGCTCTCAGACTTCTTTCTCTTAGAGTCTCTCCCATTCACTTCAAACCACTAGTCAATCACCATGATCTATAAGAACCTGCAGACCTGCTTTACCACCATAAACCAAACTATGCACACAACCACCCTCCATATCCCTTCACGTCACAGCCATGCACCATGGTGGGAAACAAGTACCCCACTGCCTAGCCCCTCGAGAAACTGCTACCACACTGTCCCCTGCCATAAATGGCAATGCCGCCCCCATCTCGCAGCACAACTCTGAATGGAAAACAACATGCTGAGATCACCCCGCACGATAGAAACCATGAGCCAGCCACTCGAACAACCTCTCCACTACCTTAGCCCCACCATGCGTCATATTGAGCCCCTTCCTTCACGCAAGCCACCCTACTCATCCTTGCAACAACACCTCATGCAAGCCCCTGTTTTAAGCAAGAAGACACAGAGCACCAACTTTTTTTTATGAGCCACTGCAAACTATCGTTACCGAGAGCTAACCCCATCGAAATTCTCACAGACAACATCACCAAAAGCCACCTGCCACCCTTATTTCGAGTTTCGACACGGTCGCATGCCTCTCTGTTGGGATCCTCGGTCTAGACCCAAAACACCAAGTCCTCCACGCTAATGGTGGCCTTGTGATGACCGAACCTTGGTTCCTCTCTTGCTCTGCTCACGTGCAAAGGTGGTCAATATGACCACTTGGGGATGGTGGGGTTAAGTGTTTAGGCTAAGATGAGTGTATGGAGTGATGGAAGATGAAGGGTTGTGTGGTTCAAGGGTGATGGGCGCAAGGCACAAGTGTGTGCTAGTGTAGGCGCCACTTGGAAGATGGTTTAAGGTTTGGAAGTTGTGTTTAGGATTTGGATAGTGTAAGATGGGTGGCTAGGATTGAAGATGAGTGATGTGGAGTGAGGATACTAGGGCTGGCCGAAATTTGGCTTGGGAGGGATTTTAAGAAGTTTCCTAAAATCTTGGAAGTCAAACTTCCTAAAATCTTGGAGATGACCTTCCTAAAATCTTGGGATATGATGGAGATATGAGTGGCTGATTATGGGAGTGATTTTAGGGATCAATTAGGATTCCTAAATGATAGGAATCTTAATTGGAATATGGGGTGGTCAGCTAGGGTAAAATGGAT
The DNA here is from genome assembly GCA_011037825.1 of Carya cathayensis. Taxonomy (NCBI): domain Eukaryota; kingdom Viridiplantae; phylum Streptophyta; class Magnoliopsida; order Fagales; family Juglandaceae; genus Carya; species Carya cathayensis. The sequence goes on from QGSO01000680.1 coordinate 123,373, forward strand.
GAAGCAAACAAATAAGAAAAGTGGACTAACACATGTGGTGGGCGATTTTGGGGCTTGGACGGATTGGAAGAGCAAAATATGATATGAACAACTCAAGAACAATGATGAACACGCATGAACACAATGAAGAACATGCATGAACAATGAAGAACAAAATGAAGAATACTCAAGAACAACGAAGAACACTCAAGAATAATAGCAAAATACTAATGAACTTGAATGAACAAACACATAAAAAGGATAATCAATACTTGATTCACGGATTGCACAAGTAATGAATAAACCTCATAGATTGATAAACACAACTTGGATTCACGAATTGCACCAAGTTGCAAGAACAAGATAGATTGAATCACACTTATTCAAAGAATTGCAAAGTGTGATTCTCTCTTTGGGATTCACGAATTGCACCCAAAAAGCCTAAGTGCAAAGGCACCAGTTTATGATCTCTCAAACAATAGTCTTCCCTCTAGGAGTTTTGCCAAAAGATACTAAAGCAAATGAAGGAGGTCCTATTTATAAGAAAAACAAATTGGAAACTCCCAATAGGTCCCTAGAAAATAAATAATTAAAGCAAATTAAATAAATAAAACAAATAACAAGATAATGGTCATGGACCAAGGCTAGCCGTGCATGCATGGCCCATGGTGGGCTAGGTGGTGCACGGTGGTCAGGTTGGTCCATGGTCAGGTGGTGCGGTCATGGCTTGCTAGGTGGTGAGCCATGGTGGTGCGCGGCATGGCTGGTTGATGGTGAGCCAGGGTGGTGCGGCATGGCTAGCTGATGGTGAGCCATGGTGGTGCACGACATGATGGGCATGGCTTGCTGAAGGTGAGCCATGGTGGTGCACGGCATGGTGGGCATGGCTTGCTGAAAGTAAGCCATGATGGTGCACGGTATGGCCCAGGCTGGTGGCCTAAGTGCTGCGTTTGCAAGGCATGGGCTGGAGCCATGCGCTGGATGGCACGCCACGAGGCATGCCATTAACCTGCTCTGCAAGGCACGGGCTAGAGCCGTGCGCTGGATGGCGTGCCTGTGGGGGCACGCCACAGCCTAGCTAGGTGGTGTGCGGGCACGCATGCATGCGAGCAGATGCATACTCAAGGGCATGCGCAAGCCTGCACGCATGGTCTGCACGCGGTCAATAGCCTCCACAGTCGCCCGCTGCGTTTCATGGTTTGAACCAAGGCATACAAGCAGACTAGCCATGTGACTGTCCTGATCCTCCATGAGTCGTGGTCCCGGGCAAATCTCCTGGGGGTTGTGACATTCCCCCTTCATTCAAGCACATCCTTGCCCTCAAGGATCAACTGTGGAACCCTCAACACCATCTCATCATCTCCATGATCTACCTCTAGTAACGAACTCCCCTCACGCCTACTCAAGGAGTCTGCCACTTTGTTCTCTTTTCCCGATTGGTGGATGATATCATATTCAAAACCAAGCAACTTCACCACATTATCAATGAAGGCCTTGGCCACACTCTTGGTCGTGTATGTATGCTTAAGAGGAATGAAGTGTGCATACTTACTAAATCGGTCAACCACCACAAAGATCACTTCATAACCCCCACTTGTAGGTATGCCTTCAATGAAATCCATTGACAACTCCACCCAAATATTGTTTGGAATTGGCAATAGTTGTAACAATCCTGATGGTGGCCTTGTGTCATACTTGGATTTTTGACATATATCACACTCAGCTACCATCTTCTTCACTTCTTTCTTGAGCCCTTCCCAATAGAAAAAATGTTTCAATCTAATGTAGGTTCTTAGCCACCTTGAGTGGCCCCCTTCCTTACTATTATGGAAGTGATCAAGAATCTCTTTCCTCAAATTCGGCACATTAGGGACATAGACATACCCCTTGTAATAGATGAGACCATCTCTTACCTTGAAACCAACCACTCCTCCACCTTGGGCATCAAGTAGCTCAATAATCTCCAAGGCCCATGCATCAAGGCGTGTGGCCTTTCTAATCTTGTCCCACACTCTCCATTCAGCCCCACTCAAGGCCATCAACATGGGATCATCTTCTTCATAAGTAATCCACAACAAGTAGTTCTCCTCAGATATCAAAGCCACACAAGGTTTCTCTTCCTTAGGTATCAAAGCTGTCCACATATGCTTCTTGGTCCCAAGCTTGAATTCCATGGTCATCTTCCCATAATCATTGATCACTCTTCCAACGCTTCTAAGCCAAGCGTTACCCAATACAATCTCAAGACCTCCAAGTGCCAAGACATGAAGATCGGCTACAATCCTCACACCTTGTATGTTCATCTTCACTTCCTTGACAATTTCTTCACATTTCAACTTGTCCCCATTTGCAACTTTCACCTCAAATGGGTTTATGGCACACGGCTTCAACCCAATCTTGGTGACAATATTGGAGTTGACAAAGTTGTGGGTGGATCCACTATCCACCAAAAGAGTCACCTCAAACTTCCCTACCCATACCATTACTCTCATTGATGTGGGTCTAGGTACACCCGAAATGGCATTCAAGGATAGTTCGGCCTCCTCTAGTGATTCACTAGATTCGGCCCTCTCTTGCTCCAACTCTTCACTAGATGTCTCATCATGTGCCTCGTCTTCTACTTCATTGATTTCATCTTCAAGCAACACATATGCTTGCCCGGCCCTACACTTGTGCTCTTTGCTCCATTTGTCACCACAATTGAAACAAAGACCCTTCTTTATCCTCTCTTGGACCTCTTCTCTAGACATCTTTTTCACTTCATATGGCTTTGGTTTTGATGCACTCGCTTCTCCCTCCTTGCCTTTCCAAGAAACTTTGGTTTGCAAAGGTTTTGAAACTTTGCTCCCCATATCCTTAGAATGACGCTTCTCAATGTGAGTGCTCTCCTCAAAAATCTCCGCCATTCTCATAACTTCTTGCAAACTCCTTGGTTGTTTCAACTTCATCTCCTTGGCAAGCCAAGGTTTCAACCCATCTATAAAAGTACCAATTAGTGCCTCTTCGAACCAACCCCAAACCAAGGTTTGGAGTTGCCGAAACTCCTCAATGTAATGGTGTACTTTTCCCTCTTGTTTCAACTTTGCCAATTGCCCATGATGGTTGACAATTGGTGAAGGCCCAAATTGCATCAAGAATTTTTTTTCAAAGGCGGTCCATCCCAACCTCTTTTCATCCTTCTCATATTGATCTCTTATCCACCCTCCACCACTTGCTAGCTTTTCCTTCCAAGTAGAAACAAGCCGTTGACACTCTTTCTCTCCTTGGAACATCATAGACACGAAAATAGTGATCCACCTTATCTAACCACTCATATGGATCCCCTCCATTGAACTTAGGGAAGTCCACCTTTGGTCTCTTGGGTCCCCAGTCATAAGTCCGGTTTCCCCTCCTCGCATCATGCATTCCATCATCAAACCTTCTTCCATGGTTGCCTCCATTTTGGTCATAGTAATGAGGCCTTCTCTCCTCTCGGATCTCATGGCACAAAGGTCTTCTATCATCTCAGTTTTCATGGCCCCAAGGCCTCTCATCTTCATACCCATACTCGGCCTCATGGCCATCATCATGTCTAGGCATCTCATACCTCACATCATGATGTCTTCCTGTAGTGCTAGGACTTCTATGGTGGCTTCCACCATGAATCCACCTTTCCACGGCAACATCATCATGCTCTACACGTCCACCTCTTCTCAATTCAACTCTTGGTGGCTCATGCATCGCATCATGCAAAGACTCGGTCACGCTTGTCTCAACACCATCCACAAAAGCATCACGCCTTTGTGAATTATCATCATGCCGTGGGGCTTGGCCTTCTACAAGCCTTCTGTCAATTCTTTCAATACTCTCATGTGTTTCTCTTCTCATAGTCTCCATAGCTCTTCTATGCTCTTCACTATCTCGGGTGGTAGCATTCATAGCCATTCTAAGTTCGGCCATAGTGGTGTTGACCTCACTTAGGACGTCCATGACTCTAGTGTTGACCCCTTCAAGCACTTCAATTCGTTCCCGGTTGGAACTCTTGATCAACTCAGCCTCTTGGTTGCTTGTACTCATGGTGCTTGCAAACTAGCTTCTTGAAACTCTTGCAAACTGAATTTTCTGGTTGGTGTAGCCTTGGACAGCAACTTGCACTTCAATGAGCGGTAGGATGGGCTCACAAGTCCAACCTTGAGTTGTCCACCTTTAGGGGTGGGCAACCCCTCTTGCACAAGCAACTATCCAACCTTGGATCCTCCACCTTCTAGGGTGGTCGATCCCTTCAAGAACACAACTCCATCCTCTACCTCAACCCCCAAACTTCAATTTCACAATTTCACAAGCAACAAGAAAGTAAACAATGTCGAGGTCCTCCGTGGACCTCCCAATCAAATTCACAAGGTTGAGTTATCGCGTTGTTTACCTCTTGGAGAAGTGAGAACTTCTCAAAAACACCAAACAAGTATCCTCTCAATGAAAGCACCAATTAGTATTGGGGTCCTCGGTCTAGACCCAAAACACCAAGTCCTCCACGCCAATGGTGGCCTTGTGATGACCGAACCTTGGTTCCTCTCTTGCTCGGCTCACGTGCAAAGGTGGTCAATATGACCACTTGAGGATGGTGGGGTTAAGCGTTTAGGCTAAGATGGGTGTATGGAGTGATGGAAGATGAAGGGTTGTGTGGTTCAAGGGTGATGGGCGCACAGCACAAGTGTGTGCTAGTGCAGACGCCACTTGGAAGATGGTTTAGGGTTTGGAAGTTGTGTTTAGGGTTTGGATAGTGTAAGATGGGTGGCTAGGATGGAAGATGAGTGATGTGGAGTGGGGATACTAGGGTTGGCCGAAATTTGGCTTGGGAGGGATTTTAGGAAGTTTCCTAAAATCGTGGAAGTCAAACTTCCTAGAATCTTGGAGATGACCTTCCTAAAATCTTGGGATATGATGGAGATATGAATGGCTGATTATGGGAGTGATTTTAGGGATCAATTAGGATTCCTAAATGATAGGAATCTTAATTGGAATATGGGGTGGTCGGCTAGGGTAAAATGGATGAAGCAAACAAATAAGGAAAGTGGACTAACACATGTGGTGGGCGATTTTGGGGCTTGGACGGATTGGAAGAGTAAAATATGATATGAACACCTCAAGAACAATGATGAACACGCATGAACACAATGAAGAACATGCATGAACAATGAAGAACAAAATGAAGAACACTCAAGAACAACGAAGAACACTCGAGAACAATAGCAAAATACTAATGAACAAACACATAAAAAGGATAATCAATACTTGATTCATAGATTGCACAAGTAATGAATAAACCTCATAGATTGATAAACACAACTTGGATTCACGAATTGCACCAAGTTACAAGAACAAGATAGATTGAATCACACTTATTCAAATAATTGCAAAGTGTGATTCTCTCTTTGGGATTCATGAATTGCACCCAAAAAGCCTAAGTGCAAAGGCACCAGTTTATAATCTCTCAAACAATAGTCTTCCCTCTAGGAGTTTTGCCAAAAGATACTAAAGCAAATCAAGGAGGTCCTATTTATAAGAAAAACAAATTGGAAACCCCCAATAGGTCCCTAGAAAATAAATAATTAAAGTAAATTAAATAAATAAAACAAATAACAAGATAATGGTAATGGACCAGGCTAGCCGTGCATGCATGGCCTATGGTGGGCTAGGTGGTGCACGGTGGTCAGGTTGGTCCATGGTCAGGTGATGCAGTCATGGCTTGCTGGGTGGTGAGCCATGGTGGTGCGCGGCATGGCTGGCTGATGGTGAGCCAGGGTGGTGCAGCATGGCTAGTTGATGGTGAGCCATGGTGGTGCACGGCATGATGGGCATGGATTGCTGAAGGTGAGCCATGGTGGTGCACGGCATGGTGGGAGTGGCTTGCTGAAGGTAAGCCATGATGGTGCACGGCATGGCCCAGGCTGGTGGCCTAGGCGCTGCGTCTGCAAGGCATGGGCTAGAGCCATGCGCTGGATGGCATGCCTGGAGGGCATGCCACTGACCTGCTCCGCAAGGCATGGGCTGGAGCCATGCGCTGGATGGCACGCCACGAGGCATGCCACTAACCTGCTCTGCAAGGCATAGGCTGGAGCCGTGCGCTGGATGGCATGCCTGTGGGGGCACGCCACTGGCCTCGCTAGGTGGTGTGGGGGCACGCATGCATGTGAGCAGATGCACACTCAAGGGCATGCGCAAGCCTGCACACATGGTCTGTGTGCGGTCAATAGCCTCCACGGTCGCCCGCTGCGTGTCATGGTTTGAACCAAGGCATACAAGCAGATTAGCCATGTGATTGTCCTGATCCTCCATGAGTCATGCCGAGGTGTGGTCCCGGGCAAATCTCCTGGTGGTTGTGACACTCTCCCACTGGTCTCTGTTTCCATTTTCATTTTTGGGTAAGCGCTACCACTCAAAGCTTGGTGTTCCTTCGTGTGTGTTAGTGATTCTGCCCAAGTTGTTTTTCTTTTATATTACTCTGTTAACCTAGTGTGCAAGAGATTGTTTTATTACATTTATACCCTTTTATTGTGAAAGTGATGACCAAATATGTTTTGAATGGTATTTTAGCGTGGGTTTCTATTTTCTAGATTGGACTTGTTTTAAGTTGGGTCATGTTTAGTCTTTTTAAATTAGGCATAATTTTAGTCTGATAAATGTATTAGTCATAAACTTGATTTCATAGAAAATATTTAAAGGCTTTAATTATATGATCTAGTATTAAATTTTACAACTAGATTTAGTAGTAAATTGTAAGTGTTTAATCTTTTGTTTTAAACACTTTAAACCTATTATATAGAAATAAATATTTGATTGTTTTAAATTAGATATTGATTAATAGTTTACATTGATTTTTAATATAAGTATTATTAAGGATATTTTATGAGCTACTATTGTTTAAGAGAATTACCGGCCATTTCCTACTACATTATATGTTAGTAGTATTAAATTTTGATTTCAATAATAGTTTATAAAGATATGAGTTTTAAAAAGTTAATTTAAGAAATGAATTTAAGTTGTTTTGCTAGATTCGACAAATTTAGGAAGTAATGGTATTTTAAGGTTAAGAGAATTTTAGGTTTCTTTGAGAGATTAAAATAGGTTAATGTTGGCATTTTGGTTTTAGTTATTGAAATACATTTTGACCGGAAATTTAAGAAAGTTAGATTTGACTATTTTATAGGTGATGATTGGATTTCTGTTGGCACTATTATGAAGAAGATTCAGAAAATTAAGAAGTCCAGGTAAGCGGGGTTCCTATACTAGATTTGCATAAAAAAGAAATGAACTGAGATTTGTTTGTAAAAATGTGCATGTTATATTTTGAAAAGAAAACGTAAATACAACCTCAGTTATATGTTTTGCATTCACCCACAAAATCTATATGAAAGAGAAAATGTTTTTTGATATGAAAAGTATAGACATAAGCAATATTTGACATGTTCTAAAATGTGAAAAAGAGCGAATATGATATTTGAGATTTTTGTTCATGTGATATGAAATGTTTTGGATCTGTTATTGATCATTTGAAAATGATATGAATATGTTCCGTACGTGATTTGATATGATATGAATATGAAAAACATTTGGCATACTTATCTGTTATTATTCTGATTCTAAATATGGTTATGATAATACTGGTTCACGTGATATGGTTGGTACTAACATGATATTATATGATATGAGTGCACCCACTTTAGAAACAAAGTGGTCTTTTATGTGTTATTTCCTGTGCGCACACTCAGGGCTCTGATATTGAAAAAATGGAAAGTTTCACAATATGATACTGCCTGGTTTGGCCACCAGGGATAGCATAACCCGATTACGGGGGTTAAACATGGTATATGATATGATACGATATGCTATGATAAGATAAGAATGTTCAGTTATGTTATGCCAAAGTATTTTTAAATATGAACAGTTGGTTTTTTGAATATAAAAAAATTGAAACATCGCTCTGTTTTCCTGATAATATGTTTTGAGATCTGCATATGAAAATGAAATGTCTTCTATTTCCTACATATGAAACTTCATCAAATGGCTCATGTTGTATACACTAGTATATGTGCTTTGCTCACTGAGTTGTTGATAACTCACTCCTTATCTCCATAATATTTTTCAAATGATTTTGGATATTTCAGCTGAGGATCACATTATGAAGCATTGAGTGAGATGATTTATGAATGGTGGTTTAAGCTTGGAGGGTTTCTATATGTGTTTTGACAAAGTTTATTAAGAAATAAAGTGTTCTACTGACTTAGCATTTTGGAAAATTTATTATATTGAGAAAATTAGATTCAATCAAAATTTCTTTATGATATTGGGAATTTAGAGTCTATGATTATTGTGATGACCCGCTTTTACGTGTATTTTCACTGAAGAAATAATTTGATTTAATTAATATTATAGTGCTTATATTTTAAATAACCGGATTTTAATTGGATTTTATTTGCTGTTGAGTTTAAAATTGCTGTTTAATTTATTTTAGCTTGTTTTTTGATTTAAAATTAAATAGTTAGTTTTTACTAGTTATTTATTATATATTAGCCTTATGTTGTGTTTAAAATATTTTATTGGTTTTTATTTATTTATTTGATGTGGTGTTTAATTTATTTTAGTCGTTTTATGTTTTTATTATCGTTTTCGGCGGAACAGTTTCTAGATCCCGGAAGTGAGGATTTGACCTTATTTCTTTTCTTTTCTCTTTTTCTTTTTCCCTTTTCCTTTTCCTTTTCTTCTTTTCTTCTTTCTTTCTTTTCTTCTTCTTTTTCCTCCTCCTTCCCGTGCGCGCGCAGCCCCCCCTTCTCTTCTCCTTCCCGTCCCCCTTCTTTGACCGCCCGTTTCTCCGCCGTCCGGTGGAGGTGTCATACACCACCCCCGCCATTCTCTTCCTCTCTCACCAGAGAACATCCCCACCAATTTTCAGGGCCATTGGACCAGCCGTTAGCCGCCACGAGCCCCTGGAAGTTGCTGCCCCTGCCCTGTTTTCTCCCCTGTTGCCGATTTCTTCCTCCGCCCAGAACCGCCGCTTGCCGGCGGCATGGCCTACACCACCCACCCAGATTTCTTCCCCTCTCACCGGTGAACATCCCCACCAAGTTTCACCTCCATCCGAGCCACCGTTAGCCACCACGAGCTCCACCAAGCCACACGGTTCTTCCCCTACCTCCGGCCACCATCTCTTCACAGCTTCTTCCCCTACCTCTTGCCGTCCTAACCCACCTAATTTCGGCCCCGATCCGTTGCCGGAGCAGCTCGCACGAGCTCAACTCCGATCAGCCCATTTTTGTACTTCCACCGCCGTTTCCACTGCCACCCACGGCCAAAACTCACTTCCTTTAGCTTCATAAATGTGACGCCCCCAAATTCCGCTTGGGATTGAACGAACATTTGAAGCGTCGAGACATGCAACACAAGGTTACCTGCCCCCGTTCATGACATATAAGATGCAATGTTCCTAACATGCATCTAGCATTATGCAATATTCGCAGCGGATAATTATTTTTTTTTTTTCTTTAGCAATACTATGCACCAAACTAAAAATATCCCAAATACTTGAAACATATTTCATACATAAAAACATACTAAAAAGCCGTGATCACTACACTAGTCCAAAATGGTTGTGATCAAAAGAATACTTGAGATACAACTCCAAAAGTACAAGCATTAACCTAAGTTAAATACTATACCATCATCAACATCGCACCGTAGCCTAGATGACCGTATTCAGATGGTCAGATTCCAATTCTTCTTTGGGTCCTGTAACAAGATCTACCATTCGGGGGGAATGGTAGTTGGGACTACCACAGTGAGATTTGATTACAAATCTCAGTAAGTTAACATAAAACTCACACACAGGTTAAAGATGCATGCATGGCAGTAAAAGCATAAATGCATAAGTAAAGTCGTACATAAGCATAGCATAACTTGACATATAACATGACATAACCAGAACTTAAACGTGAACTGAACTTGACTTAACATGACATGAACTTGAGTTTAAAACATAACATGGACTTGAAATGTAGCATGAACGTAAACATGCATAACATAAATATGAACTTGAAAATAACATAAACTTGAACATATCATGACATAAACGTGAACTTGAGACATACTGTAAACGTGAACTTAACATGATGTGAACATGAACTTGGAACATAACTTGATCATGAACATAACATGTACGTGTACATAACAAAACATGAACTTGATCTGAAACTTGACTTATCATGCACTTGATCTGAAACTTGACTTAATACGTACTCCACAGTTGTTGTGGCCCCACGTATTCTACGTGTCACAATTGCTGTGTCTCACGTAGTGTATGCTCCACAGTTGTTGTGGCCCCATACTTCATGCTCCACAGTTGTTGTGGCCCCATGAATACACGTAACATAAAATATAATACGTACTCCACAGTTGTTGTGGCCCCACGTATACACGTAACAGAAAATATAATACGTACTCCACAGTTGTTGTGGCCCCACGTATACACGTAACATAAAAAATAATACGTACTCCACAGTTGTTGTGGCCCCACGTATACACGTAACATAAAAAATAATACGTACTCCACAGTTGTTGTGGCCCCACGTATACACGTAACATAAAAAATAATACGTACTCCACAGTTGTTGTGGCCCCACGTATACACGTAACATAAAAAATAATACGTACTCCACAGTTGTTGTGGCCCCACGTATACACGTAACATAAAAAATAATACGTACTCCACAGTTGTTGTGGCCCCACGTATACACGTAACATAAAAAATAATACGTACTCCACAGTTGTTGTGGCCCCACGTATACACGTAACATAAAAAATAATACGTACTCCACAGTTGTTGTGGCCCCACGTATACACGTAACATAAAAAATAATACGTACTCCACAGTTGTTGTGGCCCCACGTATACACGTAACATAAAAAATAAAACGTACTCCACAGTTGTTGTGGCCCCACGTATTCTACGTGTCACAATTGCTGTGTCTCACGTAGTGTATGCTCCACAGTTGTTGTGGCCCCATACTTCATGCTCCACAGTTGTTGTGGCCCCATGAATACACGTAACATAAAATATAATACGTACTCCACAGTTGTTGTGGCCCCACGTATACACGTAACAGAAAATATAATACGTACTCCACAGTTGTTGTGGCCCCACGTATACACGTAACATAAAAAATAATACGTACTCCACAGTTGTTGTGGCCCCACGTATACACGTAACATAAAAAATAATACGTACTCCACAGTTGTTGTGGCCCCACGTATACACGTAACATAAAAAATAATACGTACTCCACAGTTGTTGTGGCCCCACGTATACACGTAACATAAAAAATAATACGTACTCCACAGTTGTTGTGGCCCCACGTATACACGTAACATAAAAAATATAATACGTACTCCACAGTTGTTGTGGCCCCACGTATATACGTAACATTAAATATAATACGTACTCCACAGTTGTTGTGGCCCCACGTATTCACGTAACATAAAATATAATACGTACTCCACAGTTGTTGTGGCCCCACGTATTATACGTAACATAACATGTCTTATCTTTCTTAATGCATGAGATATTAATTAATATCATATACTTTTCTAACATGGCGTATACTTGTAAATGACACAATATGATTTAATCATAACATTTCATGGCATACTTAACATGGCATACTTATAACATACATCATTGTATGATAGAAAAGATTATGTAACAGATAATTATTCATGAGAGATTAAATCATACGTAGCAGATAAACATGTAATGACATAGCATGACATGGCATATACGATAACATACATACATAAATTGTAGTTCTCTTACCCATCACACATACACAATAAACTGATAGTAAGTTAGAGGCTAACTTACCTCGATTGTCACGTTCTACGAGAATAAAGTGCGATATACGAGAAACTGTAAAAGGTCATTCTAAAAGTTAGAAATTTAATTACTAACAATTAGAAACATGGAAACAAGTTATCTTAGAGTAAAATTATCATTTTACCCTCTACATGTGGGAAAACGACCATTTTACCCATAACTTAAGGATTTCATATCCTAACTCCAAAAATTTCCAAAATTTACATTCCTCATGTAAATTTTGTTCTAAACTCAAATATCAACTCAGAAAAAAATTTAAAACAAAACAACACTATGGAAAACACACTATGGCCGAAACATCCATAGGCCATTTCTCTTGATTTTTGTTACAATTCCTTCCAACTTCAAAACTCATGCTTAAACCAAAATTTTACAACAAACATCTTCCAATCCTAAGTTTAAAACCATACTTGAAACATCCATTTAGAAAAAGCTAATAATCAACACCAAACTTTTTTGTAAAAAGATCAAAACACTTGAATCACAAGCTTTGTCCTTAAATCAAAACATCTCCAAGAATTCCAAAAAATCTAATCTTACTTCTAACATATTCATAACATCATCCTCAGATAAACCATGCTTTAAATCATCAAACTAAAGTCACCAAAATCACAAAAATAACACTTGGAGTTTTTGATTTTACACTTAGTCCAAAAACAGAAACTTTTTCTTAACTAGCTTTGATAAATCTCTTGATCAATGGCTTAAGAAGGTGAGATCTTTGAAATAAAGTATCACATGGTTTAAAAACGTGTCCTAAAGAATATCCAACCATCAAAATTAAAATCACATGGCTAAAACCCAATAAAACATGGATCTAACCTAAAAACATCAAATCTTAGGCCTAACCGAAATTCTCTTGCATAGAAAAATCATATCTTTGAAACTAATACTAAATATCTCCAAAATAACATCCTAACATGAAAATAAGAGACTTAGGATCATCATATAAAAATATCAAAGCCTTTAGAGTAAGATCAAACCTCAAAATATTCAAACTTTATCCAAATAAAAACTGTTTTGTCACTTCCAGTTTTCATGTTTCTAGATCTAATAAAATCTATCATCAAAATCTTTATTCATGCAACAAAACCTCAATGAAAACTCTTAAACACATTCTAAGAACACTCCATAAAATTTTCGGACCAAGATATATCCATTAGCTTGGTCAAAAACTCCAAAACATAACACACTCTCCAGATTCACGCCCAGAATGACCTTTCCATGGTTAAAAATACTTTTGACCGACCAAATGACCATGGAATGATACGAAAAATACATCTACGGAAACTAGACTCAAAGAGGAACAACTTTTATGAAGGAGTCATCGTGTGAAAATACTTACAAAGGGTCGAAAAACTCCACGCAAAAAGACCCAGAAATCTGCCCGAGAGAGCTCTTTTGGGTTTCTCTCTAAGAACGGGGTGAAGAAATGATTAAAGTGAAGTAAGTGTGTCTTGCACGACTCAAGACTTCTGTAGGGAGAATATTTGGACCTTAATGATCATTGAGTGGAGGTGTAGACATGTGACATAATGTAGAGGATAGTGGGGGGCAAAAGACAACTTACAAAGGCTATGAGACATGGGACTTGATGGGGTGGGTTCCTCCATATTAATGAGTGCAACTTGATGCAATGAATGGTCTGCCAAGTGGGGGAGGAAATTTCTCCAAGAAGCTATGCCAAGGTGGCCAAAATTCGTGGGCTTTAGTGGGCCTTAGTGGGCCTCAACCAAGTGGGCTTCAATTTGGGGTTTAAAGGGGGTTTGGTTAGGGTTTGAGATGCTATCAAGCCCAAATCCAATTTTTCTTGGCCCAATCAAATTTCTAAGGTTTAAAATGTTGGATAAAGATGTCATAATAGGAATTTGAGAAATTAATAGCATGTGAAAGTGATTTAATCAAGTGATTAAACACAATACTAGAAATTGGATCAAAAAGGGTTTGAATGCCAACTTTAGGGTTTGGGGAAACCGTTTAGGGTTTCGGTTTCAACCAAGTTTTTGGGGTTTCAAAAGGATTCCAACCATTTAGGGTTTTACTAGGGTTGAAACCCTCTTCATCTAACTCAATTTGGTTGATCAGATGAAAAAAAACTGTTTTGCTTAGGTGGCATGATCTCACACATTGATTTCCTTCACAAATCCATCTAATGGTTTCTCTTTGTGCCAAGTATCTAATACTATTCATTATGTGTGGTTAAGATCTTGCCAAGTGTCCAAATAAAACTTCTCTAACCTAATTTGGACATTTCACACTGTGATTTTGAAACCACTGCACTTAGTACGCTTATCGAGGTTACTATTCACTCCGAAAAAGTGCATAATAAACTTAGTACTGAAAAATCCTAAATATTCAACTGAGTCTAGTGGCGTAAACTATAACGTAATCTGACACTTCTAACTACCTCAAACAAATAAAATCACATTTCTGGCACCATAGTGAGTGATAAAACTAATTATGTTGACATACTAGAACTTATGCGATTAGCCGATTCGTAAAAACTTATGGGGTTTTCACGAGATTTCTAATGTCTATAGAAATTCCACCATTGAATTTCTAGCGGGCTGTTACACCATATATCTAACATAAAGGAAACAACCAAAACATCAAGAAATAAATGAAACAGTATCATAGATGTCAATGTGAGCAAAGGATGAATTACCACCTTTTCAGCATGAATGGGAATGGAGACTCACATCAGCCTCAGTTGAAGATGAAGCTAGATGATCATCTAAAAAAAATTAAAAATTGAGTTAGATATATAATAAACCGAGTTAGATAGATATTAAAAAAAATATTTCAGTTTCAAACTTACCTTCAAGGTCCATCGACTGTATGTATTCTTCCAAATCCCGAATGTTGATTGGTTTGGTCCTTAACCAATTTTGGGTGCAAATGAGAGCTTCAACAGTTTCTGGAGATAAGGAACTCCTAAAAGGATCCAATATGCGTCCTCCAGTACTAAATGCGGACTCCGAGGCAACAGTGGAAATGGGGGTGGCTAACACATCACGTGCTATTTCAGTAAGGACAGGATAATTAACTACATTAATTCTCCACCAATTTAAGATATCAAAACCGAGCAAGTCGTCTATACACGTCTCAGAAAAATATCTATTTAGCTCCGATCTAAACTCCGTTACACCCCGTTCCTCAAGGAAGTTGGTGAACATAATCTTAAATTTAGTAGGAACCGGTGCTGGCTCATCACCAATATTTATATTAGTAGTGCTTGGCCTCCCTTAAGCCACATTAGAACTCCTCCCACTAGTCACACGAAATTTGTTATAATGCTCAATCAAGCGGCCTAAAAGGAGTTTAACCCTGTCCTCTATCTTATTCGCCAACTCACACCCTCTGCATTTTTGCAACCAAAAATTCATTGCCATCATTTTATATCGTGGATCAAGCACAAAAGCAACATATATCATCAAGTTAAACCTATTTGTGCTACCCCAATACTTCTCATACTTGTTTCTCATATTTATGCCCATGGTACTAGTGATAATATCATCACTCAAGCACATATCATTTAATGCATCCTCTATTATGCAAAGTTGCTCAAAATAAACATTAGCTGTCACATACAAAGAACCAGAAATGCTCAATGTAACATCATAAAAAACTTTCAGCAACTCCACAAAAATCCGTGCATTTTCCCAATCATTGCTAGTGGGGTTCACGAATTGGTCATCCACAAACGCATATTGTTTAAAGGCTTGTTTGTGTTTTTCAGCAGTACTGAACATCAAATATGTGGAGTTCCATCTAGTAGGAACATCCAAGCAAATCATCCTCCCGCTAATTTTTTCCTTTACCGCACAAGCCTTGAACTTGGCAAATCTTGAAGGCGAGGATTTCACATACCTGACGGCATCCCTAATCTTTAACACAAAATCAATTACATTCTTCAAGCCGTCCATAACAATCAGATTCAATATATGGGCAGCACACCGCATGTGAAGAAATTCACCACTCAATATAGTACGATCATTGTCTTTTATTCTCCTTCTCATAAAATCAATAGCAACATCATTTGAGGATGCATTATCAACTGTGATGGTTAAAATTTTATCAACACCCCATTCATGCAATCCCGAGTTTAACACTCTCCCAATAGTTTCGCCCCTATGGTCAGGAACTTGGCAAAACTTAAGTAATTTTTTTTGTATCAATAAAATGTGCGATAATGCACATGTAGTTCAGATTTTGCACCAACGTCCAAGTATCGGTGGTAAGACAAATTCTTTGACCATCCAACAATTTTTTAGTTGTATATTCTCTTCGCTATACAGTTTAATACAATCCCTTTTTAAGTAGCTTGAGATGGCAAAGTAAATCGAGGCTCTAAATCAGTTACATATTCAATAAAACCTTCATGCTCCACAAGCCGAAAAGGCAATTCGCACCTAATAAAATACTTAGCGGTAGACACCCTAAGTTTTTCTACATCGTACTTCACTAGGCCTTGTGGACTACACATTCTTCCCTCCGCATCCATCTTAACACTAGAGGATTGACTTCTTCCAACTCCTTCAACTCTAAGAGGGGAAGTTTCACATGCATTTTGTAGATGGTGTAACATAGATGAAGTGCCATTTTTGTAGTGGCAACTATATAGCTTAGAGCAATAATTGCACTAAGCTTTTGGGTTATCGGGGTCAATAGGTTGCACTCTAGTATAGTGTTCCCATACCACAGATTGGTTGCTATGTGTTTTTTTGGATTTCTTGGGTAAAGGTGGGATGGAACTGGTAATTTGTTGTGTATGTGTGGATGAAGAAGAGGTTGGAAGAGTCCCAAGCTCCTCTACATCCAATGGAATAGAAGAGGAGTCGTCAACCCCTTGGGTTGTACCGACATTACAACTCACTGAATCTTCTTCCATCTGTTAAAGTTATAATAAAAGAAAAAAAAAGCAGGAAATTAAAACACAAGCAGAAAAATTACTTCCATTCAAGTTATAACACAAGCAGAAAAATTATAACACAAGCATGGAGATTAAAACACAAGTATGACAATGTCAACAGTTTTTTTAATTTATATATTAGTGAAATCTGGGTATCTTCCCCATGGTCATACAATTAACCGCCAAAGCAAACAATACATTCTTGTTTATTACACTATTTAGCTAGACATTTCTTTGGGAAACTTAATTTCCTAGAGACTGTGAGTTGCTTATCTATTTTGTTTTGACACTTAATTTCCTTGGCTCAATTTGAGATGTGTTCATTTTTGTTGCTTGAAATGAATATCAGCATATATCTGTTCCTTAAAAGGCCATGAATCAAATCAAATAGCATTGACATGATCCAACAGGCTACTAAAAGAAAATACTGGCATTAAACATGCATAAAAGTGGAAAAAATTTTGGGCAGTATTGAAATGGAGAATAATACACTCATATAGAGACACAGAAAATTACTGTAGCAAGATTAAAAGTACCAGGCAGCTTCCTTGGTTTTCTTAAAGGAACAAACTTTGCCCCAATAGCCAAAGCAATGGGAGGACCAAATATAAATGCACGAGCTTCTACCCCTAGAGAAAGCAAAACAAAAACGACAGGGCACTCAAATTTCAGAACACAATGCAAGAGATCAGATATTTACACCTGCAAAATTTTGGATATCAAAACTAGCATACAACAATTACAAGAATAGCAATATACTTATATTCAAAATCCACAAAATAAAAATAAATAAAAAAAGACAGAACAAAATGATAGCAAAAAAAGAAAAGAAAAAAGATATCAAAATATAGAACTAATATTATGTATCTTCTCCCTAATTGATCCAAAAAGTGCATAAAAACTCATTGGTGAAAGGACAATTTAGAAACAATAACCTTTTCACTTTTTTCGTAGGTAAAAGGATGCAATTTTTAATATAAACAACAACAGTAAAGTACCAGTATTAATAATAAAATTTAGAACACATTGAATCTTTACATGGCACTAAGAAAGATGAGTAGTGCGTTGAGAGCCCAATAATACATTTTCAATATATATATCTATATAAAGTTTACACAGAACTAAGTCATCCATAATACACACCTCACAATCTCACAAACCATCTAATGATTGCATCAGCAATGAGTGAAAGAATATTAACTCACAAAAACCAGAAATTCTTTTTTTGATAGGAAATCAGAAGTTTTATTTATAATAATAGGCATAGCCAAGTACACAAGATGTATACATGAATAATACCTAACAGTTTTATTTCAGTGCCTAACTGCCTAATACCTTTATTAATTATTTGCTTTATATTCAACTACCCGCATGCACAGGCTGTTGTGCTCGCTCTATTAGTGACTACCAAATGAACTTTAAGATATACCAACAGATGCATGATGAACTAATTTATTATAAGAAATTATTTTCTTTTTTAATGATTGATGCATGCATGTTACCTTTATATATATAATTCCTGAAGTAATCTTTTATTTTGTAGTAGTCTATTAAGCAGCTACGTCATATTCTAATTAAATTTATTCTTTAATTATTTTGTTAGTCTTTTCTGTAACAGCTTGCTAGAAATTCAATGGTAGAATTTTTATAGACTTAACGAACTTCGTGAAAACTCC
The DNA here is from genome assembly GCA_011037825.1 of Carya cathayensis. NCBI lineage: Eukaryota > Viridiplantae > Streptophyta > Magnoliopsida > Fagales > Juglandaceae > Carya > Carya cathayensis. The sequence continues at coordinate 141,841 of QGSO01000680.1, forward strand.
GTAAGTTTTCACGAATCGACTAATCACAAAGGTTTTAGCCTGTCAACATAGACAATGTTATCACTTGCTATGGTGCCAAAAATGCAATTTTAATTGTTTGAAGTAGTTAGAAGTGTCAGATTACGTTATAGTTTACACAACTAGACTCAGTTGAATATTTAGGATTTTATGACCCAATAACTCATTTTCATAATTTCGAACGAAACGGCTATTCAAAACTGTGAATTTATTTATAGGAGAACTTCAGGGTTAAGTTTTGGTAAACGGTTTTTACTATAGATTAATATGAATATTTAGAATTTTTCAGTACTAAGTTTATTACGCTTTTTTTGGAGTGAATAGTAACCTCGATAAGCGTACTAAGTGCAGTGTTTTCAAAATCACAGTGTGGAATATCCAAATTAGGTTAGAGAAGTTTTATTTGGACACTTGGCAAGATCTTAGCCACACATAGTGAATAGTATTAGACACTTGGCACAAAGAGGAACCATTAGATGGATTTGTGAAGGAAATCAAGGTGTAAGATCATGTCACCTAAGCAAAACTCTTTTCATCTGATCAACCAAATTGAGTCAGATCAAAGAGGGTTTCAACCCTAGTGAAACCCTAAATGGTTGGAATCCATTTGACACCCAAAAAATTTGGTTGAAACCGAAACCCTAAACAGTTTCCCCAAACCCTAAAGTTGGCCTCCAAACCCTTTTTGATCCAATTTCTAGCATTGTGTTTAATCACTTGATTAAATCACTTCCATATACTATTAATTTCTCAAATTCTTGTTATAACATCTTTATTCCACCATTTAAACCTTGGAAATTTGATTGGGCCAAGAACATTTTGATTTGGGCTTGATAGCATCTCAAACCCTAACCAAACCCCCTTTAAACCCCAAATTGAAGCCCACTTGATTAGGGCCCACCAAGGCCCACGAATTTGGCCACCTTGGCAAGGCTTATTGGAGAATTTTCCTCCCCCACATGGCAGACCATTCACTGCCCTTGGCTACATCCAATAGTGCCTTGATGAGATGGAGAAACCCACCCCATCAACCTCCATAACTCATAGCTTCTGTAGGCTGTCCTTTCCCTTCTCTATTCTCCACTTTATGTCACATATCTACCTCCGATCAATGGTCATTCAAGTCTATATCTTCCCCCTACAGAAGTCTTGAGTCGTGCAAGACCCACTTACTTCACTTTTATCACTTCTTCACCCCGTTCTTGGAGAGAAACCCAAAAGAGCTCTCTAGGGTAGATTTCTGGGTCTTTTTGCGTGGATCTTTTCGACCCCTTGTAAGTATTTTCATATGATAACTCCTTCATAAAAGTTGTTCCTATTTGAGTATAGTTTTCGTAGATATATTATTTGTATCATTCCATGGTCATTTGGTCGGTCAAAAGTATTTTTAACCATGGAAAGGTCATTCTGGGTGTGAATCTAGAGAGTATGTTATGTTTTGGAGTTTTTGACCAAGCTAATGGACATATCTTGGTCCAAAAATTTTATGGAGTGTTTTTAGCATGTGTTTAAGATTTTTAATTAAGGTTTTGTTGCATGACTAAAGCTTTTGATGATAGATTTTCTTAGATCTAGAAACTTGAAAACTGGAAGTGGCAAAACAGTTTTTATTTGGAGAAAGTTTGAATATTTCGAGGTTTGATCTTACTCTAAAGGCTTTGATATTTTTATATGATGATCCTAAGTCTCTTATTTTCATTTTAGGATGTTATTTTGAAGATATTTAGCATTAGTTTCAAAGATATGATTTTTCTATGCAAGAGGATTTCGGTTAGGCCTAAGATTTGATGTTTTTGGATTAGATCCATGTTTTATTGATTTTTAGCCATGTGATTTTAAGTTTGATGGTTGGATCCTAGTTAAGACACATTCTAAAACCATGTAATGCTTTATTTCAAAGATCTCACCTTCTTAAGCCATTGATCAAGAGATTTATCAAAACTAGTTGAGGAAAACGTTTCTGTTTTTAGGCTAAGTGTAAAATCAAAAACTCCAAGTGTTATTTTGTGATTTTGGTGACTTTAGTTTGATGATTTAAAGCATGGTTGATGTTAGGATTATGTTATGAATATATTAGAAGTAAGATTTGTTTTTTTGGAATTCTAGGAGATGTTTTGATTTAGAGTCAAAACTTGTGATTAAGTGTTTGGATCTTTTTATAAAAAGTTTGGTGTTGATTATCAGCTTTTTCTAAATGAATGTTTTAAGTATGGTTGTAAACTTAGAATAGGAAGATCTTTGTTGCAAAATTTTGGTTTAAGCATGAGTTTTGAAGTTGGAAGGAATTGCAACAAAAATCAAGAGAAATGGCCTATGGATGTCTCAGCTATAGTGTGTTTTCCATAGTTGTTTTTTGTTTTAAATTTTTCTAAATTGATATTTGAGTTTAGGATAAAATTTACATGAGGAATGTAAATTTTGGAAATTTTTGGAATTAGGATGTGAAATCCTTAAGTTATGGGTAAAATGGTCATTTTCCCACATGTAAAAAGTAAAATGATAATTTTACTCTAAGTTAGCTTGTTTTCATGCTTCTAATTGTTAGTAATTAAGTTTCTAACTTTTAGAATGACCTCTTACAGTTCCTCGTGTTTCGCGCTTTATTCTCGTAGAACGTGACGATCGAGGTAAGTTAGCTTCTAACTAACTATCAGTTTACTGTGTATGTATGACGAGTAAGGGAACTACAATTTATGTATGTATGTTATCATATATGTCATGCCATGCCATGTCATTACATGTTTATCTGTTACGCATGATTTATTCTTTCATGAATATTTATCTGTCACACAATCTTTTCTGTCATGCAATGTTGTATGTAATAAGTATGCCAAGTTAAGTATGCTATATGTTACATGTATGTCATATCATATAATATTCACTGTTGCAAGTATGTCACGTCAAGTATGACATCTGTTACATGTTTGGTCATGTTACGAAGTGTTTCCATCTCAAGTAAGTCATGTCTTTCAAGTTACATTTAAGTCAATTATGTCTAGCATACTCGTGATGTAATCATTATGATTGTCTGAGTATCTCCACTTATAATTCACACGAAGTACTTTTGGCGAAATCATTTTGATTGTCAGAGTGCCGTTCAAATTCAGTTATGCAGATACTCCTAGCATAATCATTCTGATTGTTAGGGTATTTTAGTTAAAATACTCATGATGGAATCATTCTGATTGTCAGAGTATTACTAGGTACTCCTGGTGTAATCATTTTGATTGTTAGGGTACGTGTTTTAAAATATTCGTGATGGAATCATTCTGATTGTCAGAGTATTACTATGTACTTCTAGTGTAATCATTCTGATTGCTAGGGTACGTGTTTTAAAATACTCGTGATGGAATCATCCTGATTATCAGAGTATTACTAGGTACTCCTGGTGTAATCATTTTGATAGCTAGGGTACGTGTTTTAAGATACTCGTGATGGAATCATTCTGATTGTCAGAGTATTATTTGGTACTCCTAGTGTAATCATTCTGATTGCTAGGGTACGTGTTTTAAGATACTCGTGATGGAATCAATCTGATTATCAGAGTATTATTTGGTACTCCTGGTGTAATCATTCTGATTGCTAGGGTACGTGTTTTAAAATACTCATGATGGAATCATTCTGATTGTCTGAGTATCTCTGATGGAATATGTTGGGCGGAATCATTCTAATTGTTCACTATTTCTGATGAAACGACTGGCGGAATCATTTTTTATTGTCAGAATTCAAGTCCAAGTTCATGTTAAGTAAAGAAGCAAGATTCTAAGTTTACGTTAAGTCAAGTTTCAGATCAAGTGCATGTTAAGTCAAGTTTCAGATCAAGTTCATGTTATGTTAAGTTATGTTATGCTCACGTACATATTATGTTCATGTACACGTTAAGTTTCAAGTTCATGTTCATATCATGTTATGTTCACGTTTATGATATGTTCAAGCTCACGTTCATGTTATGTTATGTTCATGTTCACGTTATATTTCAAGTTCACGATCCTGTCATGTTATATTCACGTACATGTTATTTTCAAGTTCACGTTCATGTTATGTTATGTTCACGTTTACATTATGTCTTAAGTTCACGTTTATGTCATGTTATGCTCAAGTTTATGTTAAATTCAAGTTGATATTTATGTTATGCATGTTCACGTTCATGCTATGTTTCAAGTCCATGTTATGTTTCAAGTTCACGTTCATGTTATGTTATTAGTCCATGTTATTTTTTAAGCTCAAGTTCATATCATGTTAAGTCTAGTTTAGTTCACGTTTAAATTCAAGTTATGTCAGTTATGTCATGCTATATGTCATACTATACTTACTTACGACTTTAATTATGCATTCATGCTTTTACTGCCATGCATGCATCATTAACCTGTGTGGAGGTTTTATGTTAACTTGCTGAGATTTGTAATCAAATCTCACTGCGGTAGTCCCAACTACCATTCCCCCCCGAATGGTAGATCTTGTTACAGGACCTGAAGGAGAATTGAAATCCGACCAACTAAACACGGTCGACTAGGCTACGGTGTGATGTCGATGATGACATAATATTTAACTTAGGTTACTACTTGTACTTTTGGAGTTGTATCTCAAGTACTCTTTTCATCACAACCATTTTGGACTAGTGTGGTGATCATGGCTATTTAGTATGCCTTTATGTATGAAGTATGTTCAAGTATTTGGGATATTTTTAGTTTAGTGCATAGTATTGCTAAAGAAAAAAGAAATTTATCCGCTGCGAATATTATATAATACTAGATGCATGTTATGAACATTGCATCTTATAAGATGCAATGTTCCTAACGGGGGTAGGTAATCTTGTGTTGCATGTCTCGACGCTTCAGATGTCCGTTCAATCCCAAGCGGAATCTGGGGGCGTCACACTTTCTTAATTTTGTTATTTTCATAATTACAATAATGTCAACATGATAAGATCAGTACTCGAAGATAATCTCTTGCCCTGCCCTCTATGTATTAGTGGATCTATGTACTCCAAGATCACTCCATGTCATACTGCCCTCTACTTGGATTAACCCTTCTACTTATGTACAGCCCTAATTAGGTAATCCTTCGCTCCCCCAAGTATATACTCTACATTCACTTTCAATCTAATTCTCGATCAAAGCCAGCCAGCCAGCCAAATTTTCTCTGGGCAGCAGGGCATATAATGATCGATCAGGAATGAAGTCTCTGTCTAACAAATCACACCGAAAAAGCCTTGTTTGCATCTAAGCGAAGCATAGATCTAATATACAATGCACAGCACCAACTTCATCCAAAATTCAAAATCATGAAAAGCAACCTCAAAGAAGACCCAAACAATGGATGAGGAGGAAAAAAAAAAAAAAACACAACCACCACTGACCTTATACGCTAGAATGGTAAACACCCAAAAACATAAACCACACGGAACAAATCACACCTACTAACAAATCACACCCAAAAACAGAAACCACACCAAAAAAACCCACTAAAAAAACCACACCATAAACTAAAGTACACCAAAAAAAAACCCACTAAACAAACCGCACCAAAAAAACCCACTAAACAAATCAAAAACTAACCTGAAGGTGACAACGGGATGACAGGGACGAAGGGATGACTGCGACGACGGGATGAGGCTAGGGTTTCTGGAAGATTCATTGAGAGAGAGAGAGAGAGAGAGAGAGAGAGAGAGAGAGAGAAGAGAGAGTCAGATTGGGGGGGGGGGAATCAGGAAAGACGAAATAGGCATATAACCCAGTGCCAAAACGATGTCGTTTTGGCACTGGGTTTGGGTTTTAAAAAAAACCCCAGTACTGGCCCAGGTGTTTTCCGGGCCGGTGCCTGTAACCAAAACCCGGTTATCTGAGTTCCGGACCAGGCCAAAAAAAAAATCCGGCCCGGTTGCCCAACCCTATTGTGGGCCTCCCTTGTTTGCTTAAAGTCCTAGTGCATCAAATCAAAAATTAGAGTTGAGCTTAATAGCATCACAAACCCTCTTTAAACCCTAAATTGAAACCCACTCAGTTAAAGCCCATGGATTTTTGCCACATTGGCAAAGCTTCTTAAGTAAGTTTTTTGCCCCTCATGGCAGACCAGCCTTTGCCTAAAGCAACCCTATGTTTTACTTAACGTGAGGTCTAAAGCCATCTCACTCACCACCTCTCACACAGTAACTCTAGACAACAATACCATGGGTTGATTTTGCCCACTGTTTTGGTCTGACACAACCATTCCTCAAGGTCATTCAAGCCGATACCTCACCATCCACAAGTCTATTAGACATGCAAGGCACTCTTTCATTCACTTCAACACTTTCCATCCTTGTTCGTAGAGAGAAACACTTAGGTGCTCTCTCGGGCAGTTTTATGAGATGTTTTGTGTGACATTTTTTGACCCCTTATAAATATTTTCTTACAATAATTCCTTAATAAAAAGTTGTTCCTCTGTGAGTCTAGTTTCCATGGGTATTATGTTTGTTTCATTTCATGGTCATTTGATCGGTAAAAAGTGGTTTTAACCATGGAAATGTCAATTTGGGCGTTAATCTAAAGAGTGTTATATTTTGGAGTTTTTAACCATGCTAATGGACTGATCTTGGTCATTTGATTGGTTGAGGATTTGTTGCATGATTAAAACTTTTGATAAAAGATTTTCTTAGATCTAGAAACTTAGAAACTGGAAGAAGAAAAACAATTTATGTTTTAAGAAAATTTAGATCTTTTGTGGTTTAATCTTATTACAATGGCTTTGATATATTTATTTGATGATCCTAAACCTCTTATATACATGTTAGGATGTTATTTTGAAAATGTGTGGTGTTCGTTTCAAAGGTATGATTTTTATGCGAGAGAATAATTGGTTAGGCCAAAGGTTTGATGGTTTCGGCTAGATCCATATTTTGGTTTATTTTTAGCCATGTGATTTTACGTTTAATGCTTGGATCTACCTTAGGACACATTTTTAAATCATGTGATGTTTTTTTTTTTTTTGAAAATCTCATCATTTTATGCCATGAATCAAGAGTTTGTTCAAAGCTAGTTAAGAGAAAAATTCTGTTTTTGGACTAAGTGTGGAGCCGAGTACTTCAAGTCATATTTTGTGATTTTTGGTAACTTTTGTGTGATGATTCAAAGCATGTTAGATCTTAAGAATGTGCTATGAACATGTTAGAAGAAAGATTTGAATTTTTTGAAGTTCTTGGAGACATTTTGAAATAGGTCAAATGTAATGCTCCACTCCCGGAGGGTCAGAGAGATAAGTAACTGTAACTTATACTCACCTTTCAACAATATACTTACATACTTCAAATAAAAATCAGCATAATGCTCCAACATTTCTTACTAAAATACGCCAAATCCTTATAGAAGCCTTCTAAGCTTAATCCACTATGCTTAAAAATCATCTCACCCTTGCTCCGAAATTCTGATCCTTAGAGGAAATATTCATAATCATTTGAAAATTGTTACTAAGATAATGGATGAGTTATTAATAACTCAGTAAGCAAAGAATATATACTAGTATGTAAATATAAGCTTTTTCAGAAAGTTCAGTATGTAGAAACAAAACATTTCATCTTCAATATGCAGATCTAAGAACACATTATTAGAAAATTAGAACGACATTTCATACAATTTGTAATGCCCCAATGGAAGGCACAATCTACATGGCGTATACTCCAAAAGGACTAGTTAATGATACAATTGGAGTCCCATTGGAACCTTATAAAGAGTAAGAACTTCTCCTTCCCAAGCAATGTGAGATCTCATACATCACCTACCATCAATCTTATCATATAGGGGTATCACAATCTACTCCACTTAAATTTATGACGTGCTAGTCGGACCTATTTGTTGTAGGTGGCACGGCTCAAGTCCCACATTTTTTATTGGGATAGGCTCTGATACCATTTGTAACGCCCCAATGGAAGGCCTAAACTACATAGCCTATACTCCAAAAGGACTAGTTAATGATACAATTGGAGCCCCATTGGAATATTATAAAAAGCAAGAACTTCTCCTTCCCAAGCAATGTGGGATCTCATATACCACCTACCATCAATCTTATCATATTGGGATATCACACAATTCGTATTCAAAGATCAACTATTCATATTCAAAGACCCTTTGGCATTACATGATTGAACATTTCCATCTTATCATATCATTTCATATCGTATCGTATCGTATCATATCGTGTACCATGTTTAACTCCCGTGGTAAGGTTGTGCTATCCCTGATGGCCAAATTAAGTAGTATCATATTGCGAAACCTTCCCTTATTCATTCTCGAAATCCCGGGTGTGCACACATAAAAGAACACACAGAAAACCACTTTGTTTCCAAAGTGGGTGCACTCATATAATATAAAAGATATTGGTACCAATCATATAACATATAGGAGTCATCATATCAGAACCAGAATCACAATCAGAGTAGAATCAAGATAAAAAAGTCGTGCCAAAGGTTTTTCATACACATATCATATCAATAGAGTGCTAAACATATTCATATCACTTTCACATATTCACAACGGATTTAGAACATTTTCATATAACATGTTCAAAGTTTTCTAGATTTCATGTTCTCTTTTTCACATTTCATAAACATGTCAAAATGTTGCTCATGTTTATACTCGTCATGTTAGAAAACATTTTCCTCTTTCACATAGATTTCCTAAGTAATGCAGAAATACATAACTGATGTTGTTTTTCATATTTTTTTTTTTCAAAATATATCATATACATTTTCGGAACCAACCTTAGTTCACTTTTCTTTTTATGCAAAGTCTAGCATTAGAATCCCGCTTACCTGTACTTCTTAAATTCTCTGAAATTCCTTATAATAGTGCCAAATGAATATTAATCATCACTTATAGAAAATTCATGTAATTTGAATAAATCTCCAATTGAACAGATTTCTCATATTTACACTTGAAATGCCTATTTTAATTCTTCAAAAACCTGAAATCCTCTTAACCCCAAAAATACCATCACATTCTAAATTCCTCGATATTTTCTTAATCTAAAACCTATTGAAGAACATAATTGAATACATATTCTATTCTACATGAAAATCAATACATACAGATATTTTAAAATATTTACAATACCAATAATATATTATAAATTAATAGAACACTGTGGATATTTTAAAATCCCATAAAATAATTTAATAGGAAATCGTATAAAAAGAATGGAAATTAGTTTCATTATAATGGTCAAAGTATTACTAGGTACTCTTGACGTAATCATTTTGATTGTTAATGTGTCTCATTTAAAATTCTCATGGTGTAATCATTTTGATTGTCAAAATATCTTTAATGGAATATGTGGGACAGAATCATTCTGATTATTCACTATTCTTAATGAAACCAATGGCGAAATCGTTTTGATTATTAGAATTCAAGTTCACATTCATACTATATTTCAAGTTCATATTCAGTTCATATTTCAAATTCACGTTAGAACATGAATGTACCTGTAATCTCTCACCTGATATAATCGAACTGATTGTACCTGTAATTATTCCAAGCGCATTGCAATAATTGATTTGGAAGAACATGAGTTATCAAGGGTATATATAAAATATACTATCTATAACAATGAAAAAAAAAAATAGCAGTTATTGAATACATGAACAGTTTCAATTTGAAATTTTCTCATTTTTGGATTCCGGTGGTCCAGTCCATGAATTTCGTAAGAGCAAATACTTTGGAATGTCAAGCTTGATTGACTTTTTTAAAACACTTTCTTCTCCTTTCCCCCAAAAGTAAAAATAGAGCCTGAATACATTTCCACATAAGACTGAGCTTCAATACACTTATTTTAATACATATCTTGATCTATTTTACAGAATACAGAATGATATGAGCGCCATATTGTGGTTGAAGAGTAATAAGAGTGAAAGGAGCATGAGTATAGGAGGGGGAAAGCTCGAAATAGAAGCGTTGTAGAATGATTGAGAGAGCCATTTTAGCTTCAATCATAGCAAAGTTTTGTCCAATGCATATCCGAGGTCCCCATCCGAATGGAAAAAAGGAAACTTGGCCCCTTGTGGCCTTCAAGACTCCATCAGAGAACCTCTCTGGTTTGAACTCATCTGCATCATCTCCCCAGAGTTCACGATCATGATGGATGAGGATTATCGGTAAGGAGACTTGAACTCCGGCTGGTAGAGACAAACTTCCTAGTTTTGTATCCTCATGAACAACTCGACTCAAAGCAACTGCAGGTGGGTATAGTCTTAGAACCTCGTACAATATCATGGTCACCTGTGACATTGAAAACAACCAATTAAGGCCCAATCCGATAGATCGATAAACTTCTATTCATAAGTTTTAATTCATTGCCTTAAAAAAATAAAAAATAAAAACTCACAACTTTTAGATGATTTAATCCATCAAAGTCTGGTTTCTCTTTGCCAAAAACTTGTAAAACTTCTTCTCTTGCACGTGCTTGCCAATTTGGATACTTACTCAGCAGAACCATTGTCCAAACGAGCAAAGCCGAGGTGGTCTCTTGCCCGGCAATGTAAAATAGCTTGCATTCCTCTATTACGTCCTTAAGACTCATTCCGATGTTCTTAATATTGTTGTCTTTTTCTTGAATTTCTTTCGAGTTTGACTCCATAAGTATACCTAGTAAGTCATCATTTATAGCTCCCCCTACTTTTGTTGCATTCTCTCTTTTGTTGATAATGCCTTTGAGTGATGCTTGTATTTGTCTATCAATTTCCTTCATCCTCTTGTTCATCTTAGTTGGCAGAAACCTCCCTCCTGGAATGTAAATAGACCGAACTGATTTGATTGCAAGCTCTGCTAGCTCTCTTTGGAGTTCGAAAATCATTCTCCCTTCTTCATAGCTACTCCCGAAGGCTGCGCGTGAAATCACGTCACTTGACAAGTTTTGTAGATAAGGCCATACGTCCAACTCCACCAATCCAGGCTCTTTACTGACCAAACTTTCCCATTTGCTAATCATCTCGTTGCAACTCTGATGAAATCCTGGTAACACATTCTATAACAAACAACATGATAATTGAAAACAAATACCAAAATACAGGGGTGATCAGTATCATACTGAGCATATCAAACAAGATTATTTACAAACATTTCAAATATATATATGCTTGGTGATACAATTAAGTCACAAACAAGAACTTTGAAAGTGCTGATCTCTAATTACCAAAACCCATTAGGATTAGATTTGAGAAGCTTTTGATCATGTTAACTTTTAAAGAAAAAAAATTCTTGTCTCATTATAGAATCATTTTCACAAACCAAAATATAAATTTCACCTGATGATCTCCATTGCTGAATTTAAATGCATGCCTTAAAACAAATGGAAATATTAAACTAACCTTCAACTTCTGTAGATGGAATGCTGGATTGATAATCCTTCTATGTTTAGCCCATTTCTCAGCATCATAACTTGCAAGTCCGGTTGCCAGCAATTTTGCAAGGGGATTTGCATCTGGTTTTCGAAAGCTGTAGTTCTTGGAGAGTATATCTTTTAATTGTTCTGGGTTCATAATGCTCACCACTGGTGTCGTGCCAACCCATATAAAGAAGTTCTTACCTGCATTTTTATTATATTTAACCTTTATTCAATTGCACCCCATAATATATTATTATTATAAGGATACCCCGAAAAGTCATCACTTAAAGCAGAAAGAAAGCAAATATTGCATTTCAGTTGCAATTGATGATGTAATCTGTTTCTTCACATACAACAGGTACTAAAATAGTGTTGTGCAGAAATTAATTACAGTTGAGAGAGAAAAACATTATCATTACAAGGCAAAATGGGTGAGAGTAGTATAGAGAGATACATACCATAACTCTTCAAACTTTGATGGAAGATGGGAAAGGCGCGTGGTGCAATGTCATGGGTGAAGTTCATTGGCATAGATGTGGCTTCATCTATCAGCCGAGAGCTCTCCTTCAAGTCTCCAAACAAAATCCGGTAAGAGTTGCCACCAAAACCTTGCCCTCTCAGATGCCTCTCCAGCTTCTTTGGCTTCAGCCACACCCATGTCAGCGCTCTCCATGCTGATCTGAGTACCACAATGGTTATAACGGACAGCACAATCTCGGAAAATGTGATTTCCATCGTGTTGAACATAAACATGAGAGAAAGAAAGTGAATATATATATTTATGTATGTATGTATTATTGTGGGTGAGAGAGTAAAAGAGGATGGGATTGAAGAAGAAAGTATACGTGTAAGCGGGGCTTTTAAACTTGAAAGGAAACAAATACGTGATTGCCAAGTTTGTGGTGATAAGACATGGAAGTGAAACGTGAGACACAAGTTTGACTAGAGGAACAAACTGCCAAGTGTTTTTCGTCCACTTAAAAAGGAGATCGTGATCCATGTACCGAGAAAGGTAAAGGGCAATTCTACTTCCATCATTTTATCTCCACAAAATTATAATCAAATGCAGTGTAATTATACTTTTTTTTTATATTTTTTAAATATTTAAAAATAATAATAATTTATTAATAGTCACTTTTTTAATTATTAAAATAACATTAAAAATAAAATAAAATAAAAGAATAGTGATCAAAATAAAGGACAAAATGATGGAACATCTAGCATTAAAAAGAGGGGAAACCAGAAAAGACAACCATGTGAAACTTTGTTGACATTTTGCGTTTTCATTAATTCAATATTCCTCAATCAAAATTGCCCAAGGAAACCGAACTAATGAAAGAAATTAAATATATATGTATATATCTATATATATATACACACACTCAAATGGAGAGGAGGCTCAGAAGAATGAGAAACATGGCTGCATCTTTATTTATTTTTAATTATGATTGAAAGCAAAGTGTTAAATGCAATTTTCAGCGGTGCTAATTTCAGCCAACCTGTAATTAGAGAAACAATCTCTGGTGAGCTTAATAGGGGTGAACTTCAATGATTAAGTCAGACAGAATATATGTTACGCTAATATTCAAGTCAAATCGTGTTTGAGAGTACGATTCTGTAGTTAATAGTGTCATTTTGTCGAGGGTATCCCATCAGCACTTATCTTATCAGTATGAATCTCGGTTCAAGGCAGATTTCGCCTGTTGAATTTCAGCGATGACCTCTAAGAGCCTCATCCCATGGTCCTAAACCATGGGATGAGGCTCTAACCATGTCCATTTGTTCACATATGCACTACGGTTGCCAACATAATCTGGCTGTACACACATCCTCGCCCCCTTTGTCATTCCATAAATAACAACCACACATATAACTTTGTAACAACAACGCACGACTCTCTACCTAGTGCGTTTGTGACCTAAGCGTCCTCTAGCATCTGCCATCTAAGAGGCAATAATATCGATCCGAGAGCATTACCATCTTGCTCAAACCCATTTTTACCCAACAACCCTAGGAGACGCAACTCAATTCTTAGATGGTCCCGAGTAATTAGAGAACCTCTACCAAGATAATGCCCCCTCTCGGCTTGGGGTCATGGTCCACTCACACACTCATAATTTCTCTTAAAACTGAAAAGTAAGTACTTTTAAAGAATAACATCAATCATTTAGCAAAACAACCAATAAATCGTAATTGGAAAATATGCACATGGGAAAAGTATAAGAGAAAGGGACAAAGATGTAGAAGATACACCCCATGAACATACTCATAAACACCCACCATTATTAGCGTCGCCGTAGGAAAGAACCTACCTTAGGAGTGAGTTTTCATTAAGTGTCACACTAAAGGTGTTAGCCTGCTTCTTCAATGAAGACTCTAGCATTTGATGTCGTGAGAATATGAGCCTAGCCTATAGAGTTGGAGTTTTTGCCTCTTCTTGAAGTTTAGAATAGACAAGAGGGTGGGAGAGAGAGAGAGATTATGAATTCTTAAAGATCTCAAACTTAGGATGAAGATTAACAACAAAATATCTCCTAAAACCCCCTAGGGGTTGGCTCACAAGAAAAAGGCATTAATCTTGTTGATATGCTCCCTCCAAGATCCAAGGTTCGAATCTTATTAGGTGCACACAATCTCTAGAGGCCATAGACTGGAAATTTTCTTCTTGAATTATCCGATGTGTACTTGCAGGAAAATCCTTGCTGAGAGAGCCAGTGCAACCTCGAGATTAATCGGGACACTGTACCTATACACCCGTTGTCAAAAAAAATCTCTTATATGGATAATTGTGACGCTCCCAACCTCCGCTTGGGATGGAACGGAGACTTAGAGTAGTGAGACATGTAACATAAGATTACATACCTCGATACATGACAGTTAACATGTAATGTGATGACCCGTTTTTACGTGTATTTTCACTGAAGGAATAATTTAATTCAATTATTATTATAGTGCTTTTATTTTAAATTATCAGATTTTAATTGGATTTTATTGGCGGTTGAATTTAAATTGTTGTTTAATTGATTTTAGCTCTTTTTTGTTTTAAAAATTTAACAGTTGGTTTTTGCTAGTTATTTATTTTATTTTAGCTTAACAATGTGTTTAAAATATTTTCTTGGTTTTTATTTATTTATTTGATGTAGTGTTTAATTTATTTTAGTCGTTTTATGTTTTTAATATCGTTTTCGGCAGATCAGTTTCTGGATCCCGGAAGTGAAGTTTGGACTTCATTTCTTTTCCCTTCTTTTCTTTTTCTCTTTTTCTTTTTCCTTCTTTTCCTTTTCTTTTCTTCTTTTCCTTCTTTCTTTCCTTTCTTTTTCTTTCCCTCCCGTGCCCGTGCGTCGTCCAGCTCTCTTTCCCCTGCACTTTTTCATTCCGCGCAGCCACCTTTGGCTAGCCATATCTCCGCCGTCCGGTGGAGGTGTCATACACCACCCCCGCCATTCTCTTCCTCTCACGGTAGACTACAACCCCTCCAATTTTCAGGACCATCGGAGCCACCGTTAGCCGCCACGAGCCGCTCAAAGTAGCGGCACCAACCCAGTTTTTCCCCTGTTACCGTTTTTCTTCCTCCGCCCAGAACCGCCACTTGCCGGCGGCGTGGCCTCCACCACCCACCCAGAAAACTTTCCCTCCCTCCGGTGCACCACCCCTCCGAAGATCTCCCCCAACCGGCCGGCCGTTTGGCCGGAAAAGCGCATCTAAGCCGCACGGTTTGTCACCATTTCCGGCGCCATCGCACCACCTCCGGCCACCATCTTTTCACCACTTCTTCCCCTACCTCTTGCCGACCTAACCCACCCATTTCCGGCCTAGATTGGCCACCGGAGCAGCTCCCACGAGCTCAACTCTGATTTGCTCGTTTTTCGCTTCTACCGGCGTTTTCGCCGCCACCCACGGCCAAAACTCACTTCCACTAGCTTCATAAACATCCCTAGATCATTCCCTATCAATTTGGTGTCTTGGTTTGTCCCCGTTCAAAAGAGGGTATTTTGCGACCCACGGCTACAGTGCATTTGCACTGTTACGTTGCTTTCCACCCATCGTTTGCCGCGCGCTGAACCTTCTAAAAATCCTATATAGCTCTGTAAGTATTTTCCAAACTCTACTTTTAGATTTAAATATATTTTGCTCTTACAATAATTTATTTGGTTGGTTTGCTGATTCCGGACTGAGTCCGAGGAGTTCGGGGGTCGGATGGATGGAAGACGGAGTTGCTTGAATTGTTGTTCTATGGTTGGTTGTATTTGTCGAGCATTGAAATTTGCATTTACATTGTGCATGCACGTGTATTTTATTTTAATTGAGAAAATCCTATTTTATTGGCGTAAATGGATTTTTGGGAGTGTGCGTATCACGAGCCCAAGCCGGGATGGGTTATTATCTTGGTGGAGCTCCTCTGGTCACTCGGGAGTGGATAATACTGAGTGACATCCCCTGAGTTGTCGCTGGGCGACGACCGGATCGCACGATACGGTAACGCTGTCGTGTCGACTCCGTGGTTCCTAGAGTGGCGGAGACTAGAGGATGGCCTGGCCAGGTACGCGCGAGGCGCGAGTCTGGGCATCACTCGTGTAGGTGTCACACGCGTAGACGTTACTTGCGGTGTGGCACAGAGCCAGAGTGTGCGGATGATCCCTAGGGGAGGTCATGGTGCATGCATAATCGGTTGGTTTTTATGGTTTTCGGATACGGGCCATTTTCTGGGAAAATAGCGAGGATGTGTTGAGGACTTGTGATCCATTTTCTAGAAAAATGGTGGTTTGGGCCATTATCTGGGATAATGGCGAGGCTTGATTTTAAACGGTATATGTGGGCCGTTATCGGGGATAACGACGATGTTTGTTTAAAGGATATATTTTTGAGCCAAATGGGTTTTTGGCGTGCGTGGAAAAAAATATAGTTTGTGAGTTTTGTGCATTGGCATTTATTCATGCATATTGTTTGAGTTTAATATGCTTTTATCTAGTGGTGTTTGGATTTTACTTACCTGCTGCACCATTTTTAGTACCGTAGATTTTGGTGCAGAGTTCGAGGATGAGGAGGAGGCTGAGCCCGAGGATGCGGCTCCGCCGGAGATCTGAGTTGGAGTTCATGCTTTGTATTTGGTTTTGAAACAATATTTATGTCTTGTAATATTTTATTATGTACCTTTGAACCGCTTTGTATTTTATTTAAGAAAAAAATTCTGGTACTTAATTTTATGACTTTGCTGTCCGCTGCGTATTTCTTTGTGCACATGTGTCGCTTGCACACACTTGGCACTCGTCGATAGGAAGGTGACCCCGGTTGTCACCATCCGGACGTCTCGAATTCCCCGTGTTGGTACGTGGGAATTTGGGGGCGTCACATGTAATGTATCCTGAATGTGCATGTTTAGCAAATTTCATGTGAAAAATGATATTTATATGCCATATGCTAAAAATGGTGAAAATATCACATGTCATGTAGATATGTACTCAATGTATCATATAACATAATATTTTATGCTCAAAATGATAATTATAACATGAATGTGGCATTTATTAATAAATCATAAATAACTTATCAATATATAAGTTAGAAGCCAACTTACAAACTTCCTGAGTTTGGAAATATCGTAGAGGCTAAAATTAAATTCGTACTAAGTTAGGATTTATACCACTATTGAAGATGTTTATATCAAAAGATTTTAAAATATGGATATTTATAAAAATATCCCTAAACTCTTAAAAGTTGCCATTAAAGCCTTAATTTTTCATTATTTGCAAACAAATCTCAAATTTAACCAAATCTTATGGATCTCATATTTTTCATATTCCAAAACCATCTATACCTTAGAATTGTAAAATTCAAAATGGAATTAGCTCAAATATACCCAACCCGTGGCATGCACTCTAGTTGATGCCTAAGAGTGATTTCAACTATTGATCCCTATGAATGCAATTTTCTTTAATCACAAATAATAACTATAATCCTTAATGATATGATAAAGCCCAATTCTTGGGTAAGCAACACAAAGTAGAATTAAAATCTATCATGGCATGCTTCTAATCTCAAAATCAAACCTTCAATGATCATTCTAAGACATTAAAAAATCATATCAAAATATGCTAAGACGTGCTATAGCTAAAATTTCCACTTAAAACAATTTGAACACTTAATCCTTCCTTAATGAACATGGTTTTGAATTAAGCATGGTAATTGATTAAGCCCAAAGAATAAAGCGGTAGTTGTAGCACAGCTTTGGGGTGTCGATTCCACAAAGAGACAAATTAAAAGAATAGCAGAAGGAACAAAGAAACTAAAGGAAAATATTAAATAATTAATAGAGAACAAAGATTAATTTGAATTGTAAATTAAAATGAAACAAAGTGATCAACAGAAAAAGTACTCAAATTTGACGAACAGTAGAGTTTCGGGAATCCTGTGCACAAATCCGGCATTTTAATTATTTTTAATTCATTGGATAACTCAATTAGGAATTCAATTCCCCAAATTCCCAATTGGAAGGTATAGATTTATAAACCAAAATTAAACCAAATATAACTCTTTGAAAAATCATTCACCACTTTTAAAATACGTAAATTACTATCCCTATTGAGAAAATCCAACAATAACAATATACTCAGGGAGCGATATTGCAGCAAAGAACTAAATCAATATAGATAAAGAATTGATCCAAACATAATCAAAGAACCAATCCATTTAATAGAAAAAACATGATTGAATCCATAAATAGAATAAATTCTATGATTATTCGAAGAATAAAACATCAACGATGAATTGAGAATGATAAAACAAAAGAGTTTTGGTAATTGAAGATCAAATACATAAATTAAAAATACCATCTAATGTGCAAGTTCATCCCTAGCCCTACTTGAGAATTTAGTCCATAAATATACTGGACAACAAAAATCTCCAGAGAAAACTGAAGCGAACGGTGGCCATAGAAGTGATTTTCTTCTCTCTTCAGATCTGCCTCTTGTGCCTCCATAAAAGCATGCACAGTGTCTTCTAAATGACTCCTAGAAGATGAAGGTGCATGATATGGTCTAGGGGGTTGTGCAGGTGGCTGATTTTCAGACTTCCAGCTAAAAGTGGGGTGATTACGCCACCCCGGATTATAGGTATCAGAGAAAGGTGTAAAAGGCTTCTTGTACATACCTAAGGCATTACATTGTTTCTCGTACATCCCTCTCATCTCAGCAAATTTGGAACACTCTTGGGCAAAGTGATCTACCCCACCACAAACAAAACATGGTCCAAAAGACTCCGCATGATTAGCCACATGTGTTGGCTTTAAGTCTTTAGTCTTTAAAACCTCTAACTCCCTAATGAGCATCTCAACCTTAGCCTTTAAGTTATCCTCTTCCCTGAGATGGTAAATTCCACCACCATTTAGGTTTCCTGCAGGTCGTGACCTATTTGTGCTCTCAGTAACACTAGATCCAATCCAAGTGTGAGTTTTTTTAGCAAACTCATTGAGGTATTCTATGGCCTCATCAGGATCTTTCTATAAGAACTCACCATTACACATCACCTCCACAAATTGGCGCTCTCTAGGTGTAAGTCCCTCATAAAAATAGCTCACTAAGCGTCAATTCTCATACTCATGGTGTGACGCCCCCAAATCCCCACGTTCGGACACGGGGAAATCGAGACGTCCGGATGGTGACAACCCGGGTCACCACCCTATCGACGAGAGCCAAGTGTGTGCAAGCGACAAATGTGAACGAAGAAGTACGCAGCGGATAGCAAAAACATATAACTAAGTACCAGAATTTTTTCTTAATATAATACAAAGCGGTTCAAAACATACATAATAAAATATTACAAATACAAATATTGTTTCAAAGCCAACTCCAAAGCTTAGTCTCCAACTCAAAACTCCAGCGGAGCTGCATCCTTGGGCTCAGCCTCCTTCTCCTCCTCGATCCCTGCACCAAAATCTACGGTACCAAAAATGGTGCCGCAGGTAAGTAAAATCCAAACACCAGTAGATAAAAACATATAAAAACTCAAACAATATGCATGAGAGAATGCCAATGCACAAACCCATAAAACCGTATTTTTCCACTCTCGCCAAAAATCCCATTTGGCCCAAAAACATTTCCTTTAAACTTTTCCTTTCCATTATCCCAGATAATGGCCCAAAAACCAGACTTGCCATTTTCCTAGAAAATGGCCCATTAACCCAAACATCAGTGCACCGTAGGCGGGAATCGCAGGCGGGACTATACCACCGTCCCTGCTTATCACCATCCCTACGCGTCGTGCACCGTAGGCGGGAATCGCAGGCGGGACTATACCACCATCCCTACGCGTCGTGCACCGTAGGCAGGAATCGTAGGCGGGACTCTACCACCATCCCTACGCGTGCCTTTGACTCAAACCAGTCAATCCAATCGTTCACATATATCATAAATCAGTTTTCGCTTACAAGCCCAGTTTTCATTCACAAACCCATGTACATGCGTGCAATTACACGGAAACCTGGTTTTCCCTTTTTTTTAAACATGAAAAAGTGAGCACTATACAATGCAAACATCAAGGCACAAATATCTCAAACAAATATCTCAAACAAATATCACATCAACCAAACAACTCCGTCCTCAATCCATCCGACCCCCAAACTCCTCGGACTCAGTCCGGAATCAACAAACCAACCAGATAATTTATTGTAAGAGCAAAATATATTTAAATCTAAAAGTAGAGTTTTGAAAATAATTACAGCGCTATAAGGTATTTTTAGAAGGTTCGGCGCGCACCAAAAGATGAGCGGAAAGCAACGTAACAGTGCAAATGCACTGTAGCCGTTGGTCGAAAAATACCCACTTTTGAACGGGGACAAACCAAGACACCAAATTGATAGGGAATGGTCTAGGGATATTTGTGAAGCTAGTGGAAGCGAGCTTTGGCCGTGGGTGGCGGCAAAAACACCGGTAGAAGCAAAAAACGTGCAAATCGGAGTTAAGCTCGTGAGAGCCGCTCCGGTGACCGTTTGAGGCCGGAAATGGGTGGGTTAGGTCGGCAAGAGGTAGGGGAAGAAGTGGTGAAGAGGTGGTGGCCGGAGGTGGAGCGACGGCGCCAGAAATGGTGAAAAACCGTGCGGCTTAGATGTGTTTTTCCGGCTAAACGGCCAGCCGGTTGGGGGAGATTTTCGATGGGGTGGTTCATCGGAGGGAGGGTGTGACGCCCCCAAATTCCGCTTGGGATTGAACGGACATTTGAAGCGTCGAGACATGCAACACAAGGTTACTTGCCCCCGTTCATGACATATAAGATGCAATGTTCCTAACATGCATCTAGCATTATGCAATATTCGTAACGGATAATTTTTTTCTTTAGCAATACTATGCACCAAACTAAAATATCCCAAATACTTGAAACATATTTTATACATAAAGGCATACTAAATAGCCGTGATCACCACACTAGTCCAAAATGGTTGTGATCAAAAGAATACTTGAGATACAACTCCAAAAGTACAAGTAGTAATCTAAGTTAAATACTATGTCATCATAAACATCGCACCGTGGCCTAGTCGACCGTGTTCAGTTGATCAGATTCCAATTCTTCTTCGGGTCCTGTAACAAGATCTACCATTCGGGGGGAATGGTAGTTGGGACTACCACAGTGAGATTTGATTACAAATCTCAGTAAGTTAACATAAAACTCACACACAGGTTAAAGATGCATGCATGGCAGTAAAAGCATAAATGCATAAGTATAGTCGTACATAAGCATAGCATAACTTGACATATAGCATGA